>CM033469.1:194477-487225 GCA_019447015.1 Hymenochirus boettgeri
ATACTATACTGCACTATACTTTACTATACTGTACTGTACTATACTATTCTATATTAATTTGTTCAGAAAATCTTCTAAAATCCAAAAATTTTGCTCATATGTATGAAAGAATGGCCCCGTTTTATCATTGAAGGTGTGTATATTCCAAAAAATATATAGTTTGTGGGGTATTTAAGAGATTGATATTTGTAGGGTTTTTCCACTTGTTATGGGGATTTATGTATGTTTTTTTTAACTTAGAAACTTGCTTTCAATTAAAAAGAATATTCTAGAAAATCTGCTAAAGTTTGACATTCTATAAAGGACTGCATCTAGAATTCTGCTTATATGTATAAAAGAATAGCACCATCTGGTAGCTGAAAGATTCAATAAAACTTCTTATCATTTAAAATGGTGCTAATTTTGCCCCAACCAATCAGATCTTATTTAACATTTGAAAGCTAACATCTGATTGGTTGGGGCAAACTTAGCACCATTTTAAACGATAAGAACTTTTATTGAATAACCCTGATAGTTTGTGGGTTTGTAGTTTTTCCCCTTTTTGTTTGTCATGGGGTTTAGGTATGATTTCTGAACTTTGAAATATGCTTCTCATTCTTTTTTTTTTTTAAAAATCCGATAAATCTATGAAGGACTGCATCCAGAATTCTGCAAATGAAAGAATTGCACCATTTGGTAGCTTATGGTTTGTAAGTTTCAAAAATATCTAGTTTTGTTTTTGAAATTGAGGGGTGTTAAGATTAAAAAACAAAAAGCTGTTCAAGAGCTGACTGAATTTGTTTGGTGTAATTGTCCTTGTGTATTGGTTCCCTTGGGGGCTAGTTGTTGGCCATGTCTACCCACGCATATTATGGAGGGGTTAGGCTTTTTATATTTGTGTTGGTTTTGAAATTTTTGTTAGTTCTTCTGTGAAATTCACCTTTGACTTTGTTGATGATTTTGTATTTGAAGAAAAAAATGAAAATATAATTTGATAAACAGTGTCCAAGTATCTAGTATTTATTTCTAAAAACCTCAATTGGTAATTCTACATAAAAAAGTACTTTTTAGTTTCAGGGGGTCTCCTGGACATGAAATGTGTGATACCTGTACATATCTGTTATCTTTGTACTCAGCACAATGGAGCCAGCATTTCCTGGTCTCTTGTTTCACCCACTATTTCCACCCTCTGCTCTTGGTCTTCCGTTGCAGAGCTGATCATCACACTAACTAGTGACTGTTTTGTAAATGTCAGATTCTCACTTACTCTGCTTCTCTTACCCTATAGAGTTTTGGGCCACCTGTCACCCTTACTAGGCCTGTCACTGAGGCCGCTGTGGATCGCACAAAAGGTAAGTTTCTTGAATCTTCGTTCCCGGATCTTGAGCTATTGATTGAAGAATGGGAGGTAAGACATAGCTCCTTAACCTCCCTAACGAAACAGTTCAAGAAACGCCTCTCGGCAATCTCGAGACGTGAAGCTAGTGGCGCTGTAATGGTCCGCTCATGTGGGGTCTCCCCCCCCCCCGCCTCTCACACCCCCATCCCGTCCCCCAACCTCCCCTTCAACCCCTCCAAACCCCCTCCCGCCCCTTCCGCTTCCCAGTTTAAGTTATGCGCCGCTGGGAGGGTTGAAGGCTTCCCTCCAGCGGGGGCCTGAGAAGGCCTTTTGGGGCTTAGGAGGTTCCCGCAGCTTCGAACCGGTACAACCGAGACCCCCCCTCCCCGGCCCTTGTAAGGGCCTTTGCGGCACTTACAAGTGCCCTTGCGGCTCTGACAAGAGCCTTTTGGGGCTTAAGGGGTCCCACAGCTCGAACCGGGACCCCCCTCCCCGGCCCTATCAGGGCCTTTGCGGCACTTAAAAGTGCCCTTGCGGCTCTAACAAGAGCCCTTTGGGGCTTAGGGGTCCCGCAGCTCGAACCAGGACACCCTCCCCGGCCCTTGTAAGGGCCCTTGCGGCACTGACAAGTGCCCTTGCGGCACTGACAAGTGCCTTTGGCGGGCGTCCCGCAGCTCGAACCGGGACCCCCAGTGTGCGGCTCCTAAAAGAGCCCTTGGGCGACGTCTTCGGGCTGGCGACACCAACCCCACTCAGGTCGCCGATGCCAGGCAGACTCACTGCGGCCGACAGTGAGCCCGCTGGCACCGCCGGCCTCAGCGGAGCCAATGTTGCCAGACGCTTCTTTCTTCAGCCATCTACTGCGATGGCATCTGAGTTCTGCGGCAGAAAGCTCCTCTTTATATAGGTTTGCAGAAATCCATAATCCGTTTCTGATTGGTCAATTTTTAATACTTGCTTTACATTAACCAATCAGATTTCAGAACTTTCCAGAAATCTGATTGGTTAATGTAAAGCAAGGATGCGGGGGGTGTGGGCGGGGTGGGCGTATGCCCCGCCCCCTTAGGAGCGGCGTCGGGAAGGGATTTTAAGTCCCTTCGCGGCGATACTATACAGATAGATAGATAGATAGATAGATAGATAGATGATAGATGATAGATAGATAGATAGATAGATAGATAGATAGATAGATAGATAGATAGATGATAGATAGATAGATAGATAGATAGATAGATAGATAGATAGATAGATAGATAGATGATAGATAGATAATGAACTGGAGGGCTGACTAACACTGACTAATGAACTGGAATGCTGACTAACACTGACTAATGAACTGGAATGCTGACTAACACTGACTAATGAACTGGAATGCTGACTAACACTGACTAATGAAATGGAATGCTGACTAACACTGACTAATGAACTGGAATGCTGACTAACACTGACTAATGAAATGGAATACTGACTAACAGTGTCTAATGATCTGGAATGCTGACTAACAGTGTCTAATGATCTGGAATGCTGACTAACACTGTCTAATGATCTGGAAGAAGGTCGGACAACACTGGCTAATGATCTGGAAGGCTGACTAACACTGTCTAATGAACTGGAATGCTGACTAACACTGTCTAATGAACTGGAGGGCTGACTAACACTGTCTAATGAACTGGAATGCTGACTAAACATGTCTAATGAACTGGAGGGCGACTAACAGACTAATGAAACTGGGAATGCTGACTAACACTGACTAATGAACTGGAATGCTGACTAACATGACAATGAACTGGAATGTGACAACACTGACTAATGAAATGGAATGCTGACTAACAGTGTCTAATGATCTGGAATGCTGACTAACACTGTCTAATGATCTGGAAGGCTGACTAACACTGGCTAATGATCTGGAAGGCTGACTAACACTGGCTAATTGAATGGAGGGCTGACTAACACTGACTAATGAACTGGAATGCTGACTAACACTGACTAATGAACTGGAATGCTGACTAACACTGACTAATGAAATGGAATGCTGACAACATGACTAATGAAATGGAATGCTGACTAACAGTGTCTAATGATCTTGGAATGCTGACTAACACTGTCTAATGATCTTGGAAGGCTGACATAACACTGGCTAATGATCTGGAAGGCTGACTAACACTGGCTAATGATCGGAGTGAAACATTCTAATGAACTGGAGGGCTGACATAAACACGACTAATGAACTGGAATGATGACTAACACTGACTAATGAACTGGAATGCTGACTAACAGTGTCTAATGATCTGGAATGCTGATTAAAACTGTCTAATGATCTGGAAGGCTGACTAACACTGGCTAATGATCTGGAATGCTGACTAACACTGACTAATGATCTGGAATGCTGACTAACACTGTCTAATGAACTGGAATGCTGACTAACAGTGTCTAATGATCTGGAATGCTGACGAACACTGTCTAATGATCTGGAGAGCTGACTAACAGTGTCTAATGATCTGGAATGCTGACTAACAGTGTCTAATGATCTGGAATGCTGACTAACACTGTCTAATGAACTGGAATGCTGATTAACACTGACTAATGATCTGGAATGCTGACTAAGAGGCATATTTATAAAGGTTCGTTAACTTTTCGCTGCCGTTTTCGCGGACATTAACGCATAAATCGCGTTTACTGCGATTTATAAAAGTCCGAAAATGGCCGCGAAAAGTTAACGAAGCGTTAACCTTTCGCGGCGATACTTACCTGTTACCGCCGCTTCTATTTATAAAGCGGCTGTATGGTTTTGCGCTCGGCTAGTATCGGATGTTTTACTTCGCCACCTTACTTCAGCCGATACTAACCTTCCCGCGCGGGGATGAGCAGGCAAACCCGCGGAGGGTGGTCGCACCCGCCCCGGGAGACACGCCAACCTCCACCCCCCCCCGGCGGCGGCGACCACCCACCGCCGCTCCTCAACCCCTCCCAACCGTTCCCCGCTCGCGCATCTCGGACGCATCGGGAGGCTAGGAGGGGTGCCGGGAAGGGGCCGCAGCAGGTGGTCGCAACCCCCCCCCGCCGCGCACCCCCTCCCCGGCAACCCCTCCAAGCCCCCGCCCGGCCGCTCCCGGGGAAGGGAGGGAGCCGCTGGGAGGGGTGGAGGCTCCCCTCAGCGGGGGCCCTGAGAAGGGCCTTTTGGGGCTTAGGAGGTCCCGCAGCTCGAACCGGGACCCCCCCTCCCCGGCCCTTGTAAGGGCCTTTGCGGCACTTACAAGTGCCCTTGCGGCTCTGACAAGAGCCTTGGGGCTTAAGGGGTCCCACAGCTCGAACCGGGACCCCCTCCCCGGCCCTATCAGGGCCTTTGCGGCACTTAAAAGTGCCCTTGCGGCTCTAACAAGAGCCCTTTGGGGCTTAGGGGTCCCGCAGCTCGAACCAGGACACCCTCCCCGGCCCTTGTAAGGGCCCTGCGGCACTGACAAGTGCCCTTGCGGCACTGACAAGTGCCTTTGGCGGGGGTCCCGCAGCTCGAACCGGGACCCCAGTGTGCGGCTCTTAAAAGAGCCCTTGGGCGACGTCTTCGGGCTGGCGGACACCAACCCCACTCAGGTCGCCGATGCCAGGCAGACTCACTGCGGCCGACAGTGGCCGCTGGCACCGCCGGCTCAGCGGAGCCAATGTGCCAGACGCTTCTTTCTTCAGCCATCTACTGCGATGGCATCTGAGTTCTGCGGCAGAAAGCTCCTCTTTATATAGGTTTGCAGAAATCCATAATCCGTTCTGATTGGTCAAATTTTTATACTGCTTTACATTAACCAATCAGATTTCAGAACTTTCCAGAAATCTGATTGGTTAATGTAAAGCAAGGATTAAAAAATGACCAATCAGAAACGGATTATGGATTTCTGCAAACCTATATAAAGAGGAGCTTTCCGCCGCGGAACTCAGATGCCATCGCAGTAGATGGCTGAAGAAAGAAGGCTGGCATGGCAACATCGGCTTCGCTGAGGCCGGCGGTGCCAGCGGGTCACTGGCGGCCGCAGTGAGTGCCTGGCATCGGCGACCTGAGTGTGGGTGGTGGTGTCGCCAGCCCGAAGACAGTCGCGTCGGATCAAGACGCCGGCAACATCGGCCTCGTTGAGGTCGCCGGCGCAAGCCGGGGGTACCCCTGGGGCCGCAGGGGTACCTCTTGGGGGTCGGCGGCCTTGGGGAGCTGGTGTCGCCGGGACTGAAAGAAAGAAGACAGCCGCCCAAGGGCTCTTTTAAGAGCCGCACTGGGGGGTCCGGTTTGAGCTGGGGACCCCCGCAAGGCACTTGTCAGTGCCGCAAGGGCCCTTATAAGGGCTGGGGAGGGGGGGTTCCGGTTCGAGCTGCGGGACCCCCTAAGCCCCAAAAGGCCCTTCTCAGGGCCCCGCTGGAGGGAGCCTCCACCCTCCCAGCGGCTCCCTCCCTTCCCTCCCGGGGGCGGACGGGGCGGGGGGGCTTGGAGGGGTTGCGGGGAGGGGGTGTGCGCGGCGGTGGTCGCGACCACCTGCTGCGGCCCCTTCCCAGCAGCCCCCCCTAGCCTCCCGTTCCGAGATTGCCATGAGCGGGGGGGAACGGGTTGGGAGGGCTGCTGGGGGAAGCGGCGGGGGTGGTCGCCGCCGCTTGGGGGGTGTGGGGGGGTGGGGCGTATGCCCGCCCCCTTAGGAGCGGCGTCGGGAAGGGATTTTAGTCCCTTCGCGGCGATACTATACAGTATCGCCGCGAAGGGGCTTAAAATTACCGCAGCACATCGCGGCGCGATACATATCGCGGGAAATAGCGTCGCCGTTAGAAATACGCGATAGCGCTATTTTCGCGGCCGCGATGTGCGGCGGTAATTTTTAGAGCTATATCGTTGCTTTATAAATATGCCCCTACACTGTCTAATGATCTGGAATGCTGACTAACACTGTCTAATGATCTGGAATGCTGACTAACACTGACTAATGATCTGGAATGCTGACTAACACTGACTAATGATCTGGAATGCTGACTAACATTGTCTAATGAACTGGAATGCTGACTAACACTGTCTAATGATCTGGAATGCTGACTAACACTGTCTAATAAACTGGAATGCTGACTAACAGTGTCTAATGATCATGGAATGATGACTAACACTGACTAATGAACTGGAATGCTGACTAACACTGACTAATGAACTGGAGGGCTGACTAACACTGACTAATGAACTGGAATGCTGACTAACACTGTCTAATGATTATCTGGAATGCTGACTAAAACCCTGCTACTAATAAACTGGAATGCTTTACCTATTGTCTAATGATCTGGAATGCTTGACTTAAAACACTCTGGGGACTACATAATGAACTGGAATGCTGACTAACACTGACTGTACGAAGCTGACTCACTGACTAATGAACTGGAGCTTGACTAACACCTGACTTAATGATGAACTGGAATGCTGGACTTAACAACGACTAACTAATGTGAACTATTGGAATGGACTGACTAACACTGACTAATGAACTGGGAATGCTGACTAACACTGACTATATGACTGGAATGCTGACTAACTAACACTGACTAATGAACTGGATCTCTCCTCCTTGCTGGCTGACGAACACTGACTATGAACTGGAATGCTGACGAACAAGGACTAATGAACTGGAATGCTGACTAATGAATGAAGCGGAAATGCTGACTAACATGAACTCATGAGGAATGCTGACTAACACTGACTAATGAACTGGAACTCTGACAAACACTCTGACTAATGAACTGGAAATGCTGATGAGACTACAACACTGATCTCGAATGAATGAATGCTGTGACTAACCACTATCTGACTAATACTGACTCATGTAATCTGGAACAACTGACTAACACTGACTAATGAACTGGAAGGATTATGTAAGGAGAGTGCTGACTAACTCTCTCTAATGAACTTGGAATCTGATAAACAGAATGATATTCTTGTCTGAGTGCGAGACTAACACTGACTAATGAACTGGAATGCTGACTATAATGAACTGGAATGCTGACTAACACTGTATTTCTGAACTGATTGGCTTCTGGTGGAATGCTCTGCACTTCTAAAAAAACTGACAACACTGTGACTGAACTGTCTAAATAAACTGGAATGCTGTACTAAACCCAGTCGATGACGAAATCTTCGGACTGACTAATGAAACTGGAATGCTGACTACCACTAATGAACTGGAATCTGTTACTGAACTGGACTCTAGCCTGATGTGACTAAACACTGACTAATGAACACTGGAGGATGACTAACCACTGACTAATGACGGAATGCTGACTAACACACTGACTACATGAACTGGATGCTGACTAAACCTTTGTATAATAAAACTGGAATGCTCTGAGACTATAACAGGCTAGGACGTTTAATATTCTTGACTATAACACTGACTAATGAACTGGAAGCTGATGGACTTTGGACTACTAACACTGACTAATGAACTGGAATGCTGACTAAACCACTGACCTAATGAACTGGATGCTGACTAACACTGACTAATGAACTGGAATGCTGACTAAACATGACTAATTGAACTGGAGGGCTGACTAACACTGACTAATGAACTGGAATGCTGCACTACACTAACACTGACTATGAACTGGAATCTTTTGACTAACAACTACTAGACTGGAACGATTGCACTCACTGACTAAATGAACTGGAATGCTGACTAACACTGACTAATGAACCTGGAACTGCTTGACTAACTTGAAACGACTGGAAATGTGACTACAACTGACTAATGAAACTGGAATGCTGGACTAAACTGAACTCTAATGAAACCTGGAATGCTTTTTGACTGGGTGCTGACGAACCTGACACAAACACTGACTAATGAACTGGAATGCTGACTAACACGGACTATGAACACTGGAGGGATGGACTAACATGACTAATGAACTGGAATGCGAACTGAACACTGACTATGAACTGGAGGGCTGACTAACACTGATAATGAACTGGAATGCTGACTAACATCTGACTATAATGACTGGAATGCTGACTATCGAGAACAATGAAATGACTGGGAATTGCTGACTACTAAACACTGGACTAAATGAACTGGAGGGTCTGACTAACACTGATAATGAACTGGAATGCTGACTAACACTGACTAATGAACTGGGAATTGCTTGACTAACAACTCTGGACTAATGAACTGGAATGCTGACTAACACTGACTAATGAACTGGGCAAAGGATTGACTAACACTGACTAATGTGAACTCTGGGGAACTGCTGGAACTAAAATTGAACTGGAATGCGGACTAAAACATGACTAATGGTACTAGGAATGCTGACTAACATGACTAATGAAACTGAGGGGCTGACTAACACTGACTAATGAACTGGAATGCTGACTAATAAGACTAATGAACTGGAAGCTTTCTGACCTTAACACTGACATAATGAAACTGGTTTGGGATGCTGACTAACAATGACGAATGAATGGAATGCTTCTACTCTAACACTGACTAATGAACTGGAGGGCTGACTAACACTGACTAATGAAATGGAATGCTGACTAACAGTGTCTAATGATCTGGAATGCTGACTAACACTGTCTAATGATCTGGAAGGCTGACTAACACTGGCTAATGATCTGGAAGGCTGACTAACACTGGCTAATGAACTGGAGGGCTGACTAACACTGACTAATGAACTGGAATGCTGACTAACACTGACTAATGAACTGGAATGCTGACTAACACTGATATGAAATGGAATGCTAACACACTGACTGGTGAATCAATGACTAATGAAATGGAATGCTGACTAACAGTGTCTAATGATTGGAATGATGACTAACACTGTCTAATGATCTGGAAGGCTGACTAACACTGGCTAATGATCTGGAAGGCTGACTAACACTGGCTAATGATCTGGAATGCTGACTAACACTGTCTAATGAACTGGAGGGCTGACATAACACTGACTAATGAACTGGAATGCTGACTAACACTGACTAATGAACTGGAATGCTGACTAACAGTGTCTAATGATCTGGAATGCTGATTAAAACTGTCTAATGATCTGGAAGGCTGACTAACACTGGCTAATGATCTGGAATGCTGACTAACACTGACTAATGATCTGGAATGCTGACTAACACTGTCTAATGAACTGGAATGCTGAACTACAGTTTCTAATGATCTGGAATGCTGACATAACACTGTCTAATGATCTGGAGGTGACTAACATGTCTAATTGGAATGCTGACTAACAGTGTCTAATGATCTGGAATGCTGACTAACACTGTCTAATGAACTGGAATGCTGATTAACACTGACTAATGATCTGGAATGCTGACTAAGAGGCATATTTATAAAGGTTCGTTAACTTTTCGCGGCCGTTTTCGCGGACATTAACGCATAAATCGCGTTTACTGCGATTTATAAAAGTCCGAAAATGGCCGCGAAAAGTTAACGAAGCGTTAACCTTTCGCGGCGATACTTACCTGTTACCGCCGCTTCTATTTATAACGGCCGGGTACGGTTTTCGCTCGGTTAGTATCGGCTGTTTTACTTCGCCACCTTACTTCAGCCGATTACTAACCTTCCCGCGGCGGGATGAGCAGGCAAACCCGCGGAGGGTGGTCGCACCCGCCCCGGGAGACACGCCCAACTGCCACCCACCCGCGGGCGGGACACCCACGCCGCTTCCACAGCAGCCCTCCCAACACCGTTCCCCACTCGCGGCAATCTCGGAACGGGAGGCTAGGAGGGGCTGCCGGGGGAAGGGCCGCAGCAGGTGGTCGCAACCCCCCCCCCGCCGCGAACCCCCTCCCGGCAACCCCTCCAAGCCCCCGCCCCGGCCGCTCCCGGGGAAGGGAGGGAGCCGCGGGAGGGGTGGAGGCTCCCTCCAGCGGGGGCCCTGAGAAGGGCCTTTTGGGGCTTAGGAGGTCCCGCAGCTCGAACGGGACCCCCCTCCCCGGCCCTTGTAAGGGCCTTTGCGGCACTTACAAGTGCCCTTGCGGCTCTGACAAGAGCCTTTTGGGGCTTAAGGGGTCCCACAGCTCGAACCGGGACCCCCCTCCCGGCCCTATCAGGGCCTTGCGGCACTAAAAGTGCCCTTGCGGCTCTAACAAGAGCCCTTTGGGGCTTAGGGGTCCCGCAGCTCGAACCAGGACACCCTCCCCGGCCCTTGTAAGGGCCCTGCGGCACTGAAAGTGCCCTTGCGGCACTGACAAGTGCCTTTGGCGGGGGTCCCGCAGCTCGAACCGGACCCCAGTGTGCGGCGCTCTTAAAAGAGCCCTTGGGCGACGTCTTCGGGCTGGCGGACACCAACCCCACTCAGGTCGCCGATGCCAGGCAGACTCACTGCGGCCGACAGTGAGCCCGCTGGCACCGCCGGCTCAGCGGAGCCAATGTTGCCAGAGCGCTTCTTTCTTCAGCCATCTACTGCGATGGCATCTGAGTTCTGCGGCGAGAAGCTCCTCTTTATATAGGTTTGCAGAAATCCATAATCCGTTTCTGATTGGTCAATTTTTTAATACTGCTTTACATTAACCAATCAGATTTCAGAACTTTCCAGAAATCTGATTGGTTAATGTAAAGCAAGGATTAAAAAAATTGACCAATCAGAAACGGATTATGGATTTCTGCAAACCTATATAAAGAGGAGCTTTCCGCCGCGGAACTCAGATGCCATCGCAGTAGATGGCGTGAAGAAAGAAGCGGCTGGCAAAATCGGCTTCGCTGAGGGACGGCGGTGCCAGCGGCTCACTGGCGGCCGCAGTGAGTCTGCCTGGCATCGGCGACCGAGTGGGGTTGGTGTCGCCAGCCCGAAAGACGTCGCGTCGGATCAAGACGCCGGCAACATCGGCTCGTTGAGGTCGCGGCGAAGCCGGGGGTACCCTGGCGGCCGCAGGGGTACCTCTTGGGGGTCGGCGGGCCTCTGGCGGAGCTGGTGTCGCCGGGACTGAAAGAAAGAAGACGCGCCCCAAGGGCTCTTTAAGAGCCGCACTGGGGGTCCGGTTTGAGCTGCGGGACCCCCGCCAAAGGCACTGTCAGTGCCGCAAGGGCCCTTATAAGGGCTGGGGAGGGGGGGTTCCGGTTCGAGCTGCGGGACCCTAAGCCCCAAAAGGCCCTTCTAGGGCCCCGCTGGGGGAGCCTCCACCCTCCCGCGGCTCCCTCCTTCCCTCCCCGGGGGGGACGGGGGGGGGGCTTGGAGGGGTTGCCGGGGAGGGGAGTGTGCGCGGGCGGTGGTCGCGACCACTGCTGCGGCCCCTTCCCAGCAGCCCCCCCTAGCCTCCGTTCCGAGATTGCCATGAGCGGGGGGAACGGGTTGGGAGGGCGCTGGGAAGCGGCGGCGGGTGGTCGCCGCCGCTGCGGGGGGTGTGGGGGGGTGGGCGTATGCCCCGCCCCCTTAGGAGCGGCGTCGGGAAGGGATTTTAGTCCCTTCGCGGCGATACTATACAGTATCGCCGCGAAGGGGCTTAAAAATCCGCAGCACATCGCGGCCGCGATAAATATCGCGGGAATAGCGCTCGCCGTTATAAATACGGCGATTAGCGCTATTTTCGCGGCCGCGATGTGCGGCGGTAATTTTTTAGAGCTATTATCGTTGCTTTATAAATATGCCCCTAACACTGTCTAATGATCTGGAATGCTGACTAACACTGTCTAATGATCTGGAATGCTGACTACACTGACTAATGATCGAATGCGACTAACATGACTAATGATCTGGAATGCTGACTAACATTGTCTAATGAACTGGAATGCTGACTAACACTGTCTAATGATCTGGAATGCTGACTAACACTGTCTAATAAACTGGATGCTGATAACAGTGTCTAATTATCTGAATGATGACTAACACTGACATAATGAACTGGGAATGCTGACAACACGATCTAAGAACCCACTAATGAAAACTGGAGGGCTGACTAACACTGACTAATGAACTGGAATGCTGACTAACACTGTAATGAATCGGAATGCTGACTAACCCGTGTCAATAAACTGGAATGACTGACTAACAGTGTCTAATGATCTGGAATGCGAACTAACACTGAGATATGAACTGGATGATGACTAACACTGACTAAATGAACTGGAGGGTGACTAACACTGATAATGAACTGGAATGCTGACTCACATGACAATGAACTGGAATTGCTGACTTACAACACTGACTAATGAACTGGAATGGCTGACTAACCAATGACTATGACTGGAATGCTGACTAACAATGACTAATGTGAATGGAGGCTGACTAACACGGACTAATGAACTGGAATGCTGAATAACACTGACTAATGAACTGGAATGCTGACTATGAACTGGAATGCTGACTAACACTGACTAATGAACTGGAATGATGACTAAACACTGACTAATGAACTGGAATGCTGACCTAACACTGACTAATGAACTGAATGCTGACTAACATGACTAATGAACTGGAATGCTGACTAACACTGACTAATGAACTGGAATGCTGACTAACACTGAC
Source organism: Hymenochirus boettgeri (assembly GCA_019447015.1). Taxonomy (NCBI): domain Eukaryota; kingdom Metazoa; phylum Chordata; class Amphibia; order Anura; family Pipidae; genus Hymenochirus; species Hymenochirus boettgeri. Next base: position 207,262 of record CM033469.1, read on the forward strand.
TAATGAACTGGAGGGCTGAATAACACTGACTAATGAACTGGAATGCTGACTAACACTGACTAATGAACTGGAATGCTGATTAATGAACTGGAATGCTGACTAACACTGTCTAATGATCTGGAATGCTGACTAACACTGTCTAATAAACTGGAATGCTGACTAACACTGACTAATGAACTGGAATGCTGACTAACACTGACTAATGAACTGGAATGCTGACTAACACTGACTAATGAACTGGAGGGCTGGACTAACCATGGACTAATGAACTGAATGCGGACTAACACGGTCTAATTGAATCTGGAATGCTGACAACCTGTAATAAACTGGAATGCTGACTAACATGACTAATGAGTCTGTAATGCGACTACACACTGAATAATGAACTGGAATGACTGACTAACACTGACTAATGAACTGGAGGGCTGACTAACACTGATAATGAAATGGAATGACTGACTAAACACTGACTAAGACTGAATGCTGACTTAACACTGACTAATGAACTGGAGGGCTGACTAACACTGACTAATGAACTGGAATGCTGACTAACACTGACTAATGAACTGGAATGCTGACTAACATGACTAATGAACTGGAAATGCTGACTAACACTGGACTAATGAACTGGAATGTGACTAATGAACTGGAAAAGCTGACTAACACTGACTAATTGAACTGGAATGGACTAACAATGACTAATGAACTGGAATGCTGACTAACACTGACTAATGAATGGGAATGCTGACTAACACTGACATAATGAACTGGATGCTGACTAACACGAATAATGAATGGAATGCTGACTAACACTGACTAATGAACTGGAGGCTGACTAACACTGACTAATGAACTGGCAATGTGACTAACACTGACTAATGAAATGGAATGCTGACTAACACTGACTAATGAAAGAATGCTGACTAACAATGAATATGAACTGGAGGCTGACTAACATGGACTAATGAACTGGAATGCTGACTAACACTGACTAATGAACTGGAATGCTGGACTAACACTGACTAATGAACTGGAATGCTGACTAACACTGACTAATGAACTGGAATGTTGACTAACACTGACTAATGAACTGGAATGCGGACTAATGAACTGGAATGCTGACTAACACTGACTAATGGTCTGGAATGCTGACTAACACTGACTAATGAACTGGAGGGCTGACTAACACTGACTAATGAACTGGAATGCTGACTAATACACTAATGAACTGGAATGGACTAACACTGACTAAGAACTGGACATGATGGACTAACACTGACTAATGAAAGTGTGAACTGCTGACTAACCACTGACTAATGAAACTGGAGGGCTGACTAACACTGACAATGAACTGGAATGCTGACTAACAATGCTAATTAACTGGAGGGCTGACTAACAATGACTAAGAAGGGACTATGACATACACGGACTAATGATATGGGAATGCTGACTAACACTGACTAATGAACTGGAGGGCTGACTAACACTGACTAATGAACTGGAATGCTGACATACACTGACTAATGATCTGGAATGCTGACTAACACTGACTAATGAACTGGAGGGCTGACTAACACTGACTAATGAACTGGAATGCTGACTAACACTGACTAATGAACTGGAATGCTGACTAACACTGACTAGCTGACTAACACTGACTAATGAAGTAAAATGCTGACTAACACTGACTAATGAACTGGAGGGCTGACTAACACTGGCTAATGATCTGGAGAGCTGAAATGACTGCTTCAGTTGCATAGCTAAGCTACAGCAGCCCCTGCTGATAATGTGACCTCAGTAAAGGGAGGTGCTATCAGCTGTGTAAAAGACTGGTACTGGTCTTTTAAAGAGCTGATCCCTTGTACCTTTAATGTGGATGTCCAATCAGCTTTTTAAAAACAGCTGATTGGGCAAGAGCGGTGGTATGTAGGTGGTGTACCAGGAGCCCAGCCTCCAAGCCTGCGGGAGGACCCCTGTCATTATGCTCCTGAACAGGGTAATGATCTGGAGGGCTGACAATACTGGTTAATAATATGGAGGTCTGACTAACACTGGCTTATGATCTGGAGGGCTGACAATACTGGCTAATGAACTGCAAAGCACCAGTTAATGAACTTGAGGGCTGACTGTCACCAACATGAGTGCCATTTTAACTCCCATTGGTTATCTTTATAATTGCAGCAGTCATTTTCAATTTATCCCACCTGGATAGCATTGTCAATCAGTAATACAACTCCCACATGATATAATTTTCAGGTAGTCAAAGGGTTAAACAAATCTCTGACCATTTGTAAAAGACTGAGATTTCTTTTATTTGTTCAACCCAGCAGGGTGTCTGTTCAAAGGGGCAAAGTGCAAAAGTCAATGGAAATACGCAGACCTGAACAGACTTTCCAGCTGGAGAACCACAGATGGTCTCCTGCTTGAAACAAAGCTAGAACAGATGCCAATTTAAAGTCAATTCATATTTCATAATAATGTCAGCTGACACTGAAACTAAGCCGTTTTCGACCATACCTACTAAGTCTCATAACAACTCATAACAATATATGTTTGGTATCTTTGGACTGTATGATCTCTGTGCACTGATTGGTGTGGGGGCTGGGGCCAATTTTTTTAAATAAAAATCACATTGGTTGGATCAGTGGTTTGTAACCAAAGGGAGTTTCCTGTGAGTGGAAACAAACTTGAGTGGAAGCTGTTATAAATTCCTTTGTTATAAAGGACTGTTTATTAAGGACTTAGAAAAAGAACAACATTGAAAAAAAAGACGGGCAATTTAACAAGGTTGGTGCATTGGTGTTGTGTATTACAACAAGTGTGGTATTGTGTATCAGAAGGGACAGTTCCATTGGTATCATGCAATGTGCATCTTGCCATATGTATAGGAACCTGTAGTAGACATTCTAGGGGGCCTATGTCTGTGTCAGGTATGAGTGGGTTGCCCGTTTGGAAGCTGAGGTGGAGAGTCTAAGGGGGCAGCTTGCAGAATTGCAGCAGGCACTGGCTGTAGCCAGTATAGAGGGGGTGGAAGTGGGACAGGGAAGGTTGAGGGGGGTGATAGTTTTGTAAGGGTTACTAGGGGAAATGGAGGACGGAAGGGTAGGGTTGCTTCTTCCCAGCTTACGTGGAAGAGGACAGCTCAGAATTAGCATGTATGGAGCTGGCTAATCCCTTGAGCACCCAGGGGACTGCCATCTCTAATACATGGGAGGAGGAACTTAGGATCAGGAAGGCTGGGCAAGTGGTAGTGGTAGGTGACTCTGTCATTAGAAAGGTAGATAGGGAGATAGGGTCATCTGCCACCAAGACCTTACATGCCGAACTGTGTGTTGCCTGCCTGGTGCTAGGGTTCAGCATATGGTGGATCGGGTAGACAGACTATTGGGTGGGGCTGGCTGTGACCCGGCGGTCTTGGTTCACATTGGTGCCAATGACAAAGTTAGAGGAGGATGAAAGGTCCTTAAAAATTATTTCTGAGAACTAGGGGCCAAGTTAAAAGCAAGGACCTCCAGGGTAGTGTTTTCAGAAATACTACTGCAGCCACATGCTAGGCTAGGGAGATGGTGGGAGGTTAGGAGTATTAATGCATGGCTAAGAGGTTGTTGTAAGGAGGAAGGGTTTGGGTTTTTAGATAACTAGGCAGACTTTTCTGTCGGCTACAGGCTCTTTAGTAGTGATGGGTTTCACCTGACTGATGGTGGTACTGCTGTTTTGGGTGAGAAGATGGCTAGAGGGTTGGAGGAGATTTTAAACTAGGTTTGGGTGGAGGGTAATATTAGTCTCACTGCGATACATAAAACCGTCCTTTATTAAACACAGTAATGGGGAAAAAATTAAAAACAATTAAAAACAACATATCTAACCCTCATGGTGTATATATGAAGTGCATCTCATAAAGTATACAATAGAGTATCAAGTATATAATAGGTCAACTGATGAATCACAAATGCATTGTAACAAAGGTATACTTATACCAATCTGGAAGGATAGATAAATCAGCCAGAGGCGTTCACCGAACGCGTTTCGATCCGACGCCAGTGCAAGGAGCTTCCTCAGCGTGGATCTACCATCGCCTCCCGTCAGTTGAAAAAGCCTAAGCTCGCCCCTCCCACAGTCGCGCATATTGATGACGTCATCCATAAGTTTCAATCACGTTGCTATTGTACTTGTATAGTGTACGTGATTGCATCTTTTTCTCACGAGTGTTCCCATGTCATATGGGGCGGAGTTATGGTCATAATAAAAACCTATACACAAATCCCCACACACCAAACAATATTGACACAGTAAGTGCAAATAGCAGAAAACATTATGCAATTATAACCACATAGTATAATCATTATACGATGATTATAGGCTTTTTAAATCAGGCTGGTTGGTTAGTCTTAAATTTGTGCTGTTTTATGCTACAAAAATTAAGATTTGTGCCGCTTTTGTTTGGAAGATAATAGCGTTTTTTACAAAGGTCAAAAGGTCAGCTTGCCTTCTTGTCAAAAGGACTTGCCTGTCTGGCCCTCAGGGGTGCTTCTAGGGTTTTTGACACCTGAGTTGACACCTGAGTTACACCTGGTGTAAATGGGTTTTACCTTAATTATAATAATTAATATTATATTTATTAATAAACTTGGAATAACAGCACTTAATAATAACAAACTTGGAATACAGCATAAATGCCCCCTTTCCAAGTCAAAATCAGATCAGAACGTCTTTTCTTTAGCAAAAATCTTTATTTGTAAATGGATCTCTTTGTGACCTATTTACAAATACTATAGTAAGTTATCAGTAACTGACAACTTACTATAGCAGGTCCTGTACTGTGATCAAACAGCTCATGAAAGTTCAGTACCTTCACTGGAGAATGAACCTCTTTGATCCATTCACAAATACTTTGGTAAGCTGTTAGTGTGACAGCTATAGCAGGTACTGAACTGTGATTAAACAGCTGATCACAGTTCAGAACCTCCAATTGACCATCCACCAGGGTAGTTCAAATTGTAAGTGGATCTCTTTGATTCATTCACAAATACTATAATATAGAGGGACAGTCCCTGGCATCAGAAGATCAGAAGATGTCCTCTGACATAATAGGAACTTTACATTCTACAGCTCTGCAGGGGAACAGGCTCCTGGCACTTTCTGCAGTTTCCATGCATGGAAAAGGCACAGAAGCAAGGCAGAAGACAGGTAAGGGAATGAGTACATTTGGGAGCACATTTCAAAGCTATAAACCTTGCAAGGTCAATGTTTTTGCAGCCATTTAGGCTGCAGTAGAAAGTTTGTTAAGTGGGTGGATATACCCTTTAAAAGTTAGCCGTAATTGCTTGTTTCTGCAAGTTTTGTCTGCTTCCGACCTCCCTTTCCCTTTACTATATGCATGTACAGGCTATAGTATGGGGAGCAAAGAAGTTTTCTGTGAATAGACCAAAAAATTTGATGACTTGTGATTGCAGCTAACTGTTAACCCCTTCACGGGAAGTAAGGCAAAGCTCCTTAACCTCCCATTGTTTAATTATTATAAAAAAGGGTATGTTCACTTTTGGAGTGGTAAGAACCTTTATTTTAGTTAATTTTAAAAATAGGTTAATTAAAAGAGATCCATTTACAATTTGAACTACCCTGGTGGGTGGTCAATTGGAGTTCTAAACTGTGATCAGCTGTTTAATCACAGTTCAGTACCTGCTATAGCTGTCAAACTTATAGTTTTACAAAGTATTTGTGAATGGATCAAAGAGATTCATTCTCCAGTGAAGGTACTGAACTTTCATCAGCTGTTTGATCACAGTACAGGACCTGCTATAGTAAGTTGTCAGTTACTGATAACTTACTATAGTATTTGTAAATAGGTCACAAAGAGATCCATTTACAAATAGAGATATTTTTTTTAAGTCTTTGCTAAAGAAAGACTTTTTCTGATCTGATTTTGACTTGGAAAGGGGGCATTTATGCCGTATTCCAAGTCCGTTATTATTAAGTGCCGTTATTCCAAGTTTGTTATTATTAAATATAATAATTATTAATAATTATTATAATTAAGGTGAAACCCATTTACACAATTTTTGTATTATTACATACAGGGAGCACCTTTTAATAAAGTTTAACTCAAGTGTCAAAAACCCTAGAAGCACCCCTGAGGGCCAGACAGGCCGTGATGCCTATGATTGGCTAAGATGTCTCCTTGCAGGATGTGGGCATGTCTTCCCATTGGCTGCCTCTGAAACTGTCACTCAGTGTCACAGAGAGGAGAATCGGACTGCAGTACCTAGGAAATCTTCAAGTAGTGCAGGACTTGTATAAAGTACCCAGAGGTGAGCATTTTAAGTCCTCAACTGGGTACTTTGCAGAAAGAGGAACTAAAGGGAGTTGAGTATAATTGTCCTTTAACTTCCAAATGAGGAAGCACAAATCAAAAAAATCAAAAATTCTATTGTAGGGGGGCTACTGACATTTTGACCTTTGTAAAAAAAAAATGCTATTAACTTCCAAACGAAAGTGGCACAAATCTTAATGTTTGCAGCACAAAACAGCACAAACATAGGACTAACAAACCAGACTGGTTTTGTATCCAGATTCCATTTTAGGGGGGCTGGGTTACCTTTTGATCTTTGTAAAAAAGGCTATTATCTTCCAAACAAAAGCGGCACAAATTTTAATTTTTGCAGCGCAAAGCAGCACAAACGTAGGACTAACCAACCAGTCTGGTTTTGTATCCAGATTCCATTGTCTTACTTTTTGACTTTGTAAAAAACTGCTATTATTTTCCAAACGAAAGCGGCACAAATCTTAATTTTTGCAGCACAAAGCAGCACAAACATAGCACTAACCAACCAGTCTGGTTTTGTATCCAGATTCCATTGTAGGGGGGCTGGCTTACCTTTTGACTTTTGCAGAAACTGCTATTATCTTCCAAACAAAAGGGGCACAAATCTTAAATTTTGCAGCACACAACAGCACAAACGTAGTACTAACCAACCAACCTGGTTTTGTATCCAGATTCCATTGTAGGGGGGCTGGCTTACCTTTTGACCACTGTAAAAAACGCTAGTATCTTTCAATCGAAAGCGGCAAAAATCTTAAATTTTGGCAGCACAAAACAGCACAAATGTAGCACTAACCAACCAGCCTGGTTTAGTATCCAGATTCTATTGTAGGGGGGCTGGCTGACCTTTTGACTTTTGCAAAAAACTGCTATTATCTTCCAAACGAAAGCAGCACAAATCTTAATTTTGGCAGCACAAAACAGCACAAACGTAGCACTAACCAACCAGCCTGGTTTCATATCCAGATTCCATTGTAGGGGGCTGGCTTCCCTTTTAAACTTTATTTAAAAAATGCTATTATATTCCAAACGAAAGCGGCACAAATCTTAATTTTGGCAGCACAAAACAGCACAAATGTAGCATTCACCAACCAGCCTGGTTTTCTATCCAGATTCCTTTGTAGGGGGCTGGCTTCCCTTTTGAACTTTATAAAAAAATGCTATTATATTCCAAACGAAAGCGGCACAAATCTTAATTTTTGCAGCACAAACGTAGCGCTAACCAACCAGCCTGGTTTCGTATCCAGATTCTATTGTAGGGGGGCTGGCTTACCTTTTGAACTTTGTATTTAACGCTATTATTTTCCAAACAAAAGCGGCACAAATCTTAATATTTATATATAATAATGTAGCACTAACCAACCAAACTGGTTTCATACCCAGATTCCATTGTAGGGAGGCTGGCTGACCTTTTGACCTTTGTAAAAAAACGCTTTTATCTTCCAAACGAAAGCAGCACAAAACAGCACAAACATATCACTAAACAACCAACTTGGTTTTGTATCAAGATTCTATTGTAGAGGGGCTGGCTGACCTTTTGACCTTTATAGAAAACATTAATTTCTCAAAAATGACTCAAGATAGAACATTCATTTTTGCAGCACAAAACAGCACAAACATATACAAATGTACGGATTCCAGAGTCAGATACCCTGTTCCCTTCAGTCAGATACCCTGATCTGTTCACCAATAAACAAGCCCCTGTAGGCATGGGATAAAACCTGAACTTGGATCAATTTTACAAAATGAACTGAATGTGTTAGATCTGATCTCTTGTTCTGCTGTAATTTGTAACATTGTATCTAGTACAGAGCCTGAACTTGGATACAATGTTACAAATGAACTGAATGTGTTAGAACTGCTCTCCTTGTTCTGCTGTAATTTGTAACATTGACTAGTACAGAGCCTGAACTTGGATACAATGTTACAAATGAACTGAATGTGTTAGAACTGCTCTCCTTGTTCTGCTGTAATTTGTAACATTGTATCTAGTACGGAGCCTGAACTTGGATACAATGTTGCAAATGAACTGAAGGTGAAGGTGAAGGAAGGAGGGGGGAGGATGAGCTCAGCTAATAGTACTGAGGAGAACAGTTCTAAAGGGCAAGTAAAAGCTGCTTCAGACTTTATAACAGTGACCCTGTAACTAGCAGCCATGAGATCTTATCCCTGCCTCTTTCTTCCACCCAACTCTCCAATTGGAACACTGCTTCTTAAGTGTTTCTCTAGACTCTCTCTCCTTCCCTGGTTGTTCTACTTCATTTTGTTTCTTGGTCCTTTTCTGTCTGTGCTGGGTTTGTCTGTGGCACAAGACTTTCTAGGCTCTCCTGACCTGCGGATACCTTGCTTCTTAATAGAATTCTAGTGCACAAACAATTCTAATTGCATATTGGCTAAATCTCCAAGAGCCTGCCTTAAACCTTGGATAAATAAAAGCAATTAGTTCATAATTTGGCCAAATTATTTTAAAGGGCATGTACACTTAAAAATACAACTTTTACTATACTGTTCCCCTGTCTTGCCCACCCCCAACTGCCATGTTAAAAATAAAAAAAACTTTCTGTTTCATACTTTCAACTCCTTCAATCCCGCGGCTATCTTTTCCCCCTCTCTGCTAATCGCAAACAGCAGAGAGGGGCCGGACCAGCAGCCAATCACAGACGGCTGTGAAAATAGCCACAGGAGAGATGAGCTGTAAGTATGAATCGGAACCTTTTTTTTATCTAACATGGCCGTTGGGGGTGGGCAAGGCAGAAGAACACTATATTAAAAGAGTTGTATGCTAGGTAGTAGGGCAGGCAGATGGGATCTGGAGGGAGGGAGAGAAAGGGCTCCCCTGCACATGTCACCATCCCTCCCGGAGGCAAGACAGGAAGGCAGCTCCTACTGGTCAGTTTCCTGGGCTTTGGACATGCACTGCAGGAGAACCATAAAGGAGCAGGGATGTAAGGTAAGGATTTGTTTTAAAACTAGACAGTGGGGCCAGCACTGGGACAAATTTTAGATTTGGGGTGGACATGCCAATAAGGCCCAGTCACCACTTCAAGGTTGATTTTATAATTGTCTTAACCTACTGGTACTTGCCTATTTGGCTACATGAGCTGACAGCTTCTCCTGTGTGGCCTGGATGCTTGAAGCTGACTCTCTGGTTTAAAGTATTTTCATCAAAGAGCACATGACCTAACTCTGGGTGGAGTACAATTTCCCAGAAGGCTTGGTCAAACCTTCAATGCAATGTGCACTAGAATTCTATTGTTTGTATGTATTCTATTTTTGGTCTCTAGTTGCATTTTAATATGGATGTACAACAACCCAATTTTATATACCTTGCATTTTAAATCCTGTTCACTCAGTCACTGATTGCCTGGTGACAAACAGGGGCTTGTCCAGTGTCCAGGCGCACACGAGAAATGCCCACAAAGTGCTGTAGTGACTGTCTCCTGGCTTCTGATTTTGCCTTAGTCACGGCTTGCTTTCATCTGGCATGGACAGTCAATTTGTTTTATGTACTGGTCAATGTGAAGAAACTTGTATGTGCCAGTCACACTCACTGTGGGAAAACTTGTGTGTGCCAGTCACCCACTCACTGTGGGAAAAGGAAAACTTGTGTGCTGCCAGTCACACTCACTGTGGGAAAACTTGTGTGTGCCAGTCACACTCACTGTGGGAAAACATGTGTGTGCCAGTCACACTCATTGTGGGAAAACTTGTGTGTGCCAGTCACACTCACTGTGGGAAAACTTGTGTGTGCCAGTCACACTCACTGTGGGAAAACTTGTGTGTGCCAGTCACACTCACTGTGGGAAAACTTGTGTGTGCCAGTCCAGTCACACTCACTGTGGGAAAAAAATGTGGGGCCAGTCACACTCATTGTGGGAAAACTTGTGTGTGCCAGTCACATTCACTGTGAGAAAACTTGTGTGTGCCAGTCACACTCACTGTGGGAAAACATGTGTGCCAGTCACACCCACTGTGGGAAAACTTTTATGGGCCAGTCACACTCACTGTGAACAAACCTGTGTGTGTCAGTCACACTCACTGTGTGCAAACTTGTGTGTGCCAGTAACACTCACTATGGGCAAATCTGTATGTACCAGTCACACTTACGGCAGGCAAACTTGTATGTGTCACTTAAACTCACTGCAGGCAAATTGTATGTGCCAGTCACACTCACTGTGCACAAACTTGTATGTACCGGTCACACTCACTGCGGGAAAATTGTATGTGCCAGTCACGCTCACTGTGGGCAAGCTTGTGTGTGTCAATCACGCTCACTGTGGGCAAGCTTGTGTGTGCCAGTCACACTCACTGCATAGTTTGAAGAGAGAAAAAGAAAGCCCATGGCACTCAATGGTATAGATATAATAAAAACCCTTTATTAGACACTGTAGTATGGGCATAGCAAAGAATAAAAACACATTAGACCAAACATGTTCAAAGTCCCCAAGTAGTTAGGGTAAAGTGCTTAGAGAAGGCAAGAAATGCCTATAGTGATAAACAGGAGTCTACAAATAGGATATATCACAATCAAATGGAAACACTAGTCAGTTAATAATCCACTATACATAGAATATCTGACTACATATAGCTTAGAAAGTCAAACAGTATAATAGCATTGTCATAATATACTCATCTGTCATAAGTGTCATAGTAAGTAGCAAATCATACTGCAGACTCCATATTGGAGGCTAGTGGTAAGAGACCCATAGACTATAAGTGAGATACTACCATCAGGGAACAGTGAGGCACGGGGACCAGCCAGACGCGTTTCGTTCTATGATAGAGCTTTCTCAATGGCGCGAGGACGCCAAACTACCGCACGCGCTTATTAAGGATCTCTAAATCTCGCGGAGAATGGGACCGGAGGAGAACTTTGACCCGTCAGCCAGATGAACGAACAGGGGAGTAGACTTGAGGCAAGTAGGAATACCCCAATCTTTCTTTAAGGACCAAAACAGCTACAGGCCCCCGGAATCAATAACAGCTTGTGTTGTGAAGGTTGGGATGGTTCCCTGTAATGAGATATTAATAGAGAGGTAGGGCCTGGGCCTAATCAGGAAATTATACAGAAGATGGTCATACTACCCACAATATAGACACAAATTCAGGTGTCATTTTCAGACGCGTTCCTCACTTGAAAGGGATGGATGGGTAAGGCCCAGTTGCCCGGAGCAGTTGTAGAAGAAGAGGAGGTAGGAAATGAGCAGCGGAAAATGTCCAATCAGGTGTCAAATGAATAAAAGTATATATAAAGTGCATGTACAGTATGTCTTACATTTACAAGTAAGTGTAGAGATTGTAATGCCCATCCTTCCCAGGATCTATAGAGGCAGCTAGGCAAATAACTCAGGTGTCCTCAGGATACAATAGAATTTAATAGCAGACTATCCAATATGCCTAGATAGCAGACTGGAGTACATCCATAAGTACATCTTCAGTATATATACAAAGAATATATATTTTGCATTCCATTAGGGATTTCGAAAGATATTAGAAGCAAGGACATCCGAGAGTTTTTATATTATTATGATTGAAACCACAGGAGGCTGAAGATTATACTGAAGCCTATTAAATATAAATATAAAAGGTAGATTGTCCATCCAGCTCAGGGTCCATAGTTGCAGGAGATAAACAGTTCAAATGCCAACAAACAAATAGAACATAGTACATAGGGCACACTGGGGGTCCATTCACTGAATAGGTGTCCATCTGAGCAAATATCTCAAGATATAGGTTTGTTAATAATAGTATTAGGGGATTTCAATCATTCTTGTTTATAGGTATAAACTATATGTTAAGTGCCCAACCCATTAGATCACTGCTATATGAGTATTAAAAATGCATATAAATCACTATCCCGTGCTCCGTTAGGTAAATCAGATCACAGTATGGTACAGTTGGTACCCACAAAAACTAAAAAGGTGTAAACCAGTGAAGAAAACCGTACGTATCTGGTCGGATGAAGCAATAGAATCCCTACAGGATTGTATGGACAGTACAGACTGGAACGTGTTTAAAGAAGCCTGCACTGATATAAATAACTTGGCAGGCTCTGTGACATCATATGTTAAATTCTGTCAGGACATGTGCACACCCAGTAGGGAGGTTATTTCCTATAATAATGGTAAACCTTGGTTCACTAAGGACCTAAATGAGGAAATTAAAGGAGAGGGCACATAAAGCAGAAGATAAAGAGGCTTATAAATGGTTCAGGAATAAATTAAACAATGCAATTAGATTTGCAACATTTAAATATAAAGCTAAACTGGAGCACAAAGTGCAGTGCTCTGATTCTCGTGCTATGTGGAATAAACTTTGGAACATGACAAATTATAAGGAGAGTTCTTCAGTAAGTTGTGTTAACGAAGACCCCAGTTATCCGGATGAACTAAATAAGTTCTTTGCTCGATTTGAGTCAGGATTATCTGCAAGTCCCCTGTCATTCATTTTCATTCTATGACATTGAGGAATGTGATGTTAGGAACATGTTTAGCAAGTTAAACTATACAAAAGCAGCAGGACCTGATGGGGTCTCATCTGCCACCATTAAGCATTGTGCTGGGTCACTTGCATCCATTTTTGTTGATATTTATAATCAATCTCTTACTCAATGTGTGGTTCCAACATACTTTAAGGGCACGGCCACACTGCAACGCAATCGCAATCGCATGCGATTTCATGTGCGATTTTGTTGCGTTTGCGCTTGCGATTTCTTCAATAAGTATAGGAAATCGCATGCGATTGCGATTAAAAATGCAGAACGCAAAACGCAATCGCAATCGCACCGAAAAACGCACTTTTTTTTGCGTTGCCGCGTTTTCAATGATTTTTTAAAAACGCAAGCGCAATCGAAAGCGCAGACGCAAAAAAAACGCAGCAGTGTGGCCCAGCCCTTAATCTTCTGTTATTATTCCAGTACCTAAAAAAGGGAAAACTACTTGTCTAAACGATTATAGGCCAATTGCCCTCACTCCAATTTTTATGAAAGTCTTTGTACGGCTGGTTTTATCTTTTTTAAAATGAACTACCTTTAAAATTTTAGATCCCTTTCAATTTGCCTTCCGCGAAAACAGGTGCATTGAGGATGCTATTAATATGGACCTCCAATCTATTTTAGAACACATGGACAATCGGAATTCTTATGTGCGGATTTTATTGGTTGATTTTAGCTCAGCTTTTAACACAGTGGTACCAGGATTATTACTGGATAAGCTTTTAAGGTTAAGGTTGCATCCTTCCATTAGCCAATGGATCCATAAGTTTTTAACAAATAGAAAAGAGCTTGTGAGAGTAGGATCCAGACTCTCCAACTGTCTGACAATTAGCAAGGGGGTTCCTCAGGGTTGTGTACTGTCACCTCTGTTGTACTCATTGTATACTAACGACCTTAGGTCCTCCGATTCCTCAGTAAAAATCATAACATTTGCAGACGATACCACGATCATTGGTTTGATCAGGGAAAATGATGAAGTAGCCTATAGAAATCAGATATCGAGCCTTGTTTCCTGGTGTTCCCTAAACAATCTACTCCTAAATTCTTCTAAAACAGTTGAGCTGATTATTGACTTTCATAAGATTCAGGTACAGTCAGCTCCACTGGTTATTGATGAATTTGTAGTTAATGTATTTAAATTTCTTGGTACGGTTATTACAGACACACTAGGCTGGAATAGTAATACTATTTCTATTACAAAAAGAGCACAGCAACGTCTGTAATATCTGAGACAGTTGAAAAAGATGGGAGTTTGTCAACGAACTTTGGTCCACTTTTATAGATCAATAGTGGAGAGTATTATTACTTCTTCTAGTCTGGTCTGGTCTGGCCTATTCTAGTCTGGTTTGGCACAGTGACTATTTATGCAAAGAATCTTTAGCAGAGAGTGGTCAGGTCTTCAGAAAAGATAATTGGCTGCAACTTAATTTCAATCCAGGACCTGTATTTATCTCGAGACGCAAAATGGGCAAACAGGATAATGTCAGATGAATCCCATCCGGCTAATTATTTATTTCAAAAACTACCGTCTGGAAGGCAGCTTAGATCAATGAAAGCAAAGACAAACAGGTATCTAAATAGTTTTCCACAGGCCATTTAAGTTTTTAATCAGAAAAATCAAGTATTTATTATGACTTTTTAAATCCTATTTACTTATTTAGGTATATATTTATTAAATTAATTAATTTAAATATTTTTAACTCCTTATGATAGGGTGTATAAGAACCTACACCCTATCATAAGGAGTTAAATATATTTACATTTTTTATTAGCAGGTGCAGGATTGGGACTTTGAGACACAGCTCCTTGCTGGGTCTCGGCAGGGACAGGGTGTGAAGCACACTGTTTTGGACTAACCGAGGAGCCCAGCCTCAGCCTGCGGGAGGACCCCTGTCATTATGCTCCTGAACTGAACGAGGTAATGATCTGGAGGGCTGACAATACGGTTTAATAATATGGAGGGTCTGGTCTGACTAACACGTGGCTTATGATCTGGAGGGCTGACAATACTGGCTAATGAACTGCAAGCACCAGTTAATGAACTTTGAGGGCTGACTGTCACCAACATGAGTGCCATTTTAACTCCCATTGGTTATCTTTATAATTGCAGCAAGCAGTCATTTTCAATTTATCCACCTGGATAGCATTGTCAATCAGTAATACAACTCCACATGATATATTTTCAGGTAGTTCAAAGGGTTAAAACAAATCTCTGACCATTTGTAAAAACTGAGATTTCTTTTATTGTTCAACCCAGCAGGGTGTCTGTTTCAAAGGGGCAAGTGCAAAAGTCATGGAAATACGCATACCTGAACAGACTTTCCAGCTGGAGAACCACAGATTGTCTCCTGCTTGTTAAACAAAGCTAGAACAGATGCCAATTTAAAGTCAATTCAATTTCATAATAATGTCAGCTGACACTGGAACTAAGCCGTTTTCGACCATACCTACTAAAAGGTCTCATACCAACTCATAACAATATCATGTTTTGAATTCTTTGGACTGTATTATTCTCTGTGGCACTGATTGGTGTGGGGGGCTGGGGCCAATTTTTTTAAATAAAAAACATTGGTTTTGGATCAGTGGTTTTGTAACCAAAGGGAGTTTCCTGTGAGTGGAAACAAACTTGAGTGGAAAGCTGTTATAATTCCTTTGTTATAAAGGACTGTTTATTAAGGAACTTAGAAAAAAGAACAACATTGAAAAAAAAGACGGGCAATTTGGCAAATTTACAAGGTTGGTGTGCATTGGTGTTGTTGTATTACAACAAGTGTGGTTATTGTGTATCAGAAGGGACAGTCCATTGGTATCATGCAATGTGCATCTTGCCATATGTATAGGAACCTGTAGTAGACATTTAGGGGGCCTATGTCTGTGTCAGGTATGAGGGGGTTGCCCGGATTTGGAAGCTGAGGTGGAGAGAGTCTAAGGGGGCGATTGCGAGAATTGCAGAGGGCACTGGATGTAGCCAGTCCAGTATAGGGGGGTGGAAGTGGGACAGGAAGGTTTGAGGGGGTGGATAGGTTTTTGGTATAGTTTTGAGGGTTACTAGGGGAAATGGAGGACGGAAGGTAGGGTGGGTTGCTTCATTCCCAGCTTACGGTGAGAGACAGCTCAGAATTAGCATGTATGGAGCTGCTAATCCCTTGAGCACCCAGGGGACTGCCATCTCTCTAATACATGGAGGAGAACTTAGGATCAGGAAGGCTGGGCAAGTGGTAGTGGTAGGTGACTCTGTCATTAGAAAGGTAGATAGGAGATAGGGTCATCTGCCACCAAGACCTTACATATCCGAACTGTGTGTTGCCTGCCTGGGTGCTAGGGTTCAGCCCATATGGTGATCGGTAGACAGACTATTGGGTGGGGCTGGCTGTGACCCGGCGGTCTTGGTTCACATTGGTGCCATGACAAAGTTAGAGGAGGATGAAAGGTCCTTAAAATATTTCTGAGAACTAGGGGCCAAGTTACAAGCAAGGACTCCAGGGTAGTGTTTTCAGAAATACTACTGCAAGCCACATGCTAGGCTAGGGAGATTGGTGGGAGGTTAGGAGTATGAATGCATGGTAAGAGGTTGTGTACGAGAAGGGTGGGTTTTAGAGCTAACTAGGCAGACTTTTGCTGTCGGCTACAGGCTCTTTAGTAGTGATGGGTTTCACCTGACTGATGGTGGGTGGTACTGCTTTTTGGGTGAGAAGATGGCTAGAGGTGGCGGAGGGAGTTTTAAAACTAGGTTTGGTTGGAGGGTAATATTAGTCTCACTGCGATACATAAAACCGTCCTTTATAAACACGTAATGGGGAAAAAATTAAAAACAATAAAAACAACATATCTAACCCTCATGGTGTATATATGAGGCATCTCATAAAGTATACAATAGAGTATCAAGTAGTATATAATAGGTCAACTGATGAATCACAAATGCATTGTAACAAGGGTATTACTTATACCAATCTGGAAGGATAGAAATCAGCCAGAGGCGTTCACCGAACGCGTTCGTCCGCCGCCAGTGCAAGGAGCTCCTCAGCGTGGATCTACCATCGCCTCCCGTCAGTTTGAAAAAGCCTAAGCTCGCCCCTCCCACAGTTCGCGCATATTGATGACGCATCCATAAGTTTCAATCACGTTGCTATTGTACTTGTATAGTGTACGTGATTGCATCTTTTTCTCACGAGTGTTCCCATGTCATATGGGGCGGAGTTATGGTCATATAAAAACCTATACACAAATCCCCCCCACACCAAACAATATTGAAACAGTAAGTGCAAATAGCAGAAAACATTATGCAATTATAACCACATAGTATGAATCATTATACGATGATTATAGGCTTTTTAAATCAGCTGGTTGGTTAGTCTTAAATTTGTGCTGTTTTTGCTACAAAAATTAAGATTGTGCCGCTTTTGTTTGGAAGATAATAGGTTTTTACAAAGGTCAAAAGGTCAGCTTGCCTTCTTGTCAAAAGGACTTGCCTGTCTGGCCCTCAGGGGTTGCTTTCTAGGGTTTTGACACCTGAGTTGACACCTGAGTTACACCTGGTGTAAGGGTTTTTACCTTAATTATAATAATTAATATTATATTATTAATAAACGGAATAACAGCACTAATAAATAACAAACTTGGAATACAGCATAAATGCCCCCTTTCAAGTCAAATCAGATCAGAACGTCTTTCTTTAGCAAAAATCTGTTTGTAAATGGATCTCTTGGGACCTATTTACAAATACTATAGTAAGTTTCAGTAACTGACACTACTATAGCAGTCCTGTACTGTGATCAAAGACTCATGAAAGTTCGTACCTTCACTGGAGAATGAACCGTCTTTGATCCATTCACAAATACTTTGGTAAGCTGTTAGTGTGACAGCTATAGCAGGTACTGAACTGTGATAAACAGATGTCACAGTTCAGAACCTCCAATTGACCATCCACCAGGGTAGTTCAATTGTAAGTGGATCTCTTGATTTCATTCACAAATACTATAATATAGAGGGACAGTCCCTCGGCATCAAAGAGATCAGAAGAGGTCCTGACATAATAGAAACTTACATTCTACAGCTCTGCAGGGGACAGGTCCTGGCACTTTCTGCAGTTTCCATGCATGGAAAGGCACAGAAGCAGGCATGAAGACAGGTAGATAAGGGAATGAGTACATTTGGGAGCACATTTCAAAGCTATAAACCTTGCAAGGTCCATGTTTTGCAGCCATTTAGGCTGCAGTAGAAAGTTTTAAGTGGGTGGATATACCCTTTAAAAGTTAGCCGTAATTGCTTGTTTCTGGCAAGTTTTGTCTGCTTCCGACCTCCTTTCCCTTTACTATATGCATGCAAGGCTATAGTATGGGGAGCAGAAGAAGTTTTTGTGATAGACCAAAAATTTGATGACTTGTGATTGCAGCTAACTGTTAACCCCTTTACGGGAAGTAAGGCAAAGCTCTTAACCTCCCATTGTTTAATATTATAAAAAAAAGGTATGTCACTTTTGGAGTGGTAAGAACCTTATTTTAGTTAATTTTAAAAAGGTTAATTAAAAGAGATCCATTTACAATTGAACTACCCTGGTGGGGGTCAATTGGAGTTCTAAACTGTGATCAGCTGTTAATCACAGTTCAGTACCTGTAAGCTGTCAAACTTAGTTTTTACAAAGTATTTGTGGAATGGATCAAAGAGATTCATTCTCCAGTGAAGGTACTGAACTTTCATCAGCTGTTTTTGATCACAGTACAGGACCTGCTATAGTAAGTTGTCAGTTACTGATAACTTCTATAGTATTTGTAAATAGGTCACAAAGAGATCCATTACAAATAGAGATATTTTTTTTAAGTCTTTGCTAAAGAAAGACTTTTCTGATCTGATTTTGACTTGGAAAGGGGGCATTTATGCCGTATTCCAAGTCCGTTATTATTAAGTGCCGTTATTCCAAGTTTGTTATTATTAAATATAATAATATTAATAATTATTATAATTAAGGTGAAACCCATTACACCAATTTTTGTATATATTACACAGGGAGCACCTTTTAATAAGTATTACTCAAGTGTCAAAAACCCTAGAAGCACCCCTGGAGAGGCACCAGGACAGGCCGTGAGCCTATGATTGGCTAAGATGTCTCCTTGCAGGATGTGGGCATGTCTTCCCATTGGCTGCCTCTGAAACTGTCACTCAGTGTCACAGAGAGGAGAATCGGACTGCAGACTAGGAAATCTTCAAGTAGTGCAGGACTTGTATAAAGTACCCAGAGGTGAGCATTTTAAGTCCTCAACTGGGTACTTGCAGAAAGAGGAACAACTACTAAGGGAGTTGAGTTATAATTGTCCCTTTAACTTCCAAATGAGGAAGCACAAATCAAAAAAATCAAAAATTCTATTGTGGGGGGACCTACTGACATTTTGACCTTTGTAAAAAAAAAATGCTATTAACTTCCAACGAAAGTGGCACAAATCTTAATGTTTGCAGCACAAACAGCAACAAAACATAGGACTAAACAACCAGACTGGTTTTGTATCAGATTATTTTGGGGGGCTGGGTTACCTTTTGATCTTTGTAAAAAGGCTATTATCTTCCAAACAAAAGCGGCACAAATTTTAATTTTTGCAGCGCAAAGCAGCACAAACGTAGGACTAACCAACCAGTCGGTTTTGTATCCAGATTCCATTGTCTTTACTTTTTGACTTTGTAAAAAACTGCTATTATTTTTTCCAACGAAAGCGGCACAATCTAATTTTTGCAGCACAAAGCAGCACAAACATAGCACTAACCACACCAGTCTGGTTTTGTATCCAGATTCCATGTAGGGGGGCTGGCTTACCTTTTGACTTTTGCAGAAACTGCTATTATCTTCCAAACAAAAGGGGCACAAATCTTAAATTTGCAGCACACAACAGACACAAACGATAGTACTAACCAACCAACCTGGTTTTGTATCCAGATTCCATTGTAGGGGGGCTGGCTTACCTTTTGACACTGTAAAAAGCTAGATCTTTCAATCGAAAGCGGCAAAATCTTAAATTTTGGCAGCACAAAACAGCACAAATGTAGCACTAACCAACCAGCCTGGTTTAGTATCCAGATTCTATTGTAGGGGGGCTGGGCTGACTTTTGACTTTTGCAAAAACTGCTATTATCTTCCAAACGAAAGCAGAACAAATCTTAATTTTGGCAGCAAAAACAGCACAACGTAGCACTACACCAACCAGCCTGGTTTCATATCCAGATTCCAGTAGGGGCTGGCTTCCCTTTAAACTTTATTAAAAAATGCTATTATATTCCAAACGAAGCGGCACAAATCTTATTTTGGCAGCACAAAAACAGCACAAGATTAGCATTCACCAACCAGCCTGGTTTTTATCCAGATTCCTTTGTAGGGGGCTGGCTTCCCTTTTGAACTTTATAAAAAATGCTATTATATAAACGAAAGCGGCACAAATCTTAATTTTTGCAGCACAAACGTGCGCTAACCAACCAGCCTGGTTTCGTATCCAGATCTATTGTAGGGGGGCTGGCTTACTTTTGAACTTTGTATTTAACGCTATTATTTTCCAAACAAAAGCGGCACCAAATCTTAATATTATATATAATAATGTAGCGCACTAACCACCAAACTGGTTTCATACAAGATTCCATTGTAGGGAGGCTGGCTGACCTTTTGACCTTTGTAAAAAAACGCTTTTATTCTTCCAAACGAAAGCAGCACAAACAGCACAAACAATCACTAACAACCAACTTGGTTTTGTATCAAGATTCTATTGTAGAGGGGCTGGCTGACCTTTTGACCTTTATAGAAAACATTAATTTCTCAAAATGACTCAAGATAGAACATTCATTTTTGCAGCACAAAACAGCACAAACATATACAAATGTACGGATTCCAGAGTCAGAACCCTGTTCCCTTCAGTCAGATACCCGATCTGTTCACCAATAAACAAGCCCCTGTAGGCATGGGATAAAACCTGAACTTGGATACAATGTTACAAATGAACTGAATGTGTTAGATCTGCTCTCCTTGTTCTGCTGTAATTTGTAACATTGTATCTAGTACAGAGTCTGAACTTGGAAACAATGTAACAAGAATTGAATGTGTTAGACTGATCTTTGTTCTGCTGTAATTTGTAACATTGTATCTAGTACAGAGTCTGAATTGGAAACAATGTAACAAATAATGAATGTGTTAGATCTGATCTCTTGTTCTGCTGTAATTTGTAACATTGTATCTAGTACAGAGCTGAACTTGGATACAATGTTACAAATGAACTGAATGTGTTAGAACTGCTCTCCTTGTTCTGCTGTATTTGTAACATTGTATCTAGTACGGAGCCTTGAACTTGGATACAATGTTTGCAAATGAACTGAAGGTGAAGGTGAAGGAAGGAGGGGGAGGATGAGCTCAGCTAATAGTACTGAGGAGAACAGTTTCTAAAGGGAAGTAAAGCTGCTTCAGACTTTATAACAGTGACCCTGTAACTAGAGCCATGAATCTTATCCCTGCCTCTTTCTTCACACCAACTCTCCAATTGGAACACTGTTTCTTAAGTGTTTCTCTAGACTCTCTCTCCTCCCTGGTTGTTCTACTTCATTTTGTTTCTTGGTCCTTTCTGTCTGTGCTGGTTTGTCTGTGGCACAAGACTTTCTAGGCTCTCCGACCTGCGGATACCTTGCTTCTTTATAGAATTCTAGTGCACAAACAATTCTAATTGCATATTGGCTAAATCCCAAGAGCCTGCCTTAAACCTTGGATAATAAAAGCAATTAGTTCATAATTTGGCAAATTATTTTAAAGGGCATGTACACTTAAAATACAACTTTTACTATACTGTTCCCCTGTCTTGCCCCCCCCAATGCCATGTTAAAAATAAAAAAACTTTCTGTTTCATACTTTCAACTCCTTCAATCCCGCGGCTATCTTTTCCCCCTCTCTGCTAATCGCAAACAGCAGAGGGGGCCGACCAGCAGCCAATCACAGACGGCTGTGAAATAGCCACAGGAGAGATGAGCTGTAAGTATGAATCGGAACCTTTTTTTTATCTAACATGGCCGTTGGGGGTGGGCAAGGCAGAAGAACACTATATAAAAGAGTTGTATGTAGGTAGTAGGGCAGGCAGATGGGATCTGGAGGGAGGGAGAGAAAGGGCTCCCCTGCACATGTCACCATCCCTCCCGAGGCAAGACAGGAAGGAAGCTCCTACTGGTCAGTTTCCTGGGCTTTGGACATGCACTGCGAGAGAACATAAGCGCAGGATATAAGGAGCAGGATGTAGTAAGGATTTGTTTTAAAAACTAGCAGTGGGGCCAGCACTGGGACAAATTTTAGATTGGGGTGGACATGCCAATAAGGCCCAGCACCACTTCAAGGTTGATTTTATAATTGTCTTAAACCTACTGGTACTTGCCTATTTGGCTACATGAGCTGACAGCTTTCCTGTTGGCCTGGATGCTTGAAGCTGACTCTCTGGTTTAAAGTATTTTCATCAAAGAGCACATGACCTAACTCTGGGTGGAGTACAATTTCCCAGAAGGCTTGGTCAAACTTCAATGCAATGTGCACTAGATTCTATTGTTTGTATGTATTCTATTTTTGGTCTCTAGTTGCATTTTAATATGGATGTACAACAACCCATTTTATATACCTTGCATTTTAAATCCTGTTCACTCAGTCACTGATTGCCTGGTGACAAACAGGGGCTTGTCCAGTGTCCAGGCGCACACAGAGAAATGCCCACAAAGTGCTGTAGTGACTGTCTCCTGGCTTCTGATTTTGCCTTAGTCCACGGCTTGCTTTCATTGGCATGGACAGTCAATTTGTTTTATTGTACTGGTCAATGTGAAGAAACTTGTATGTGCCAGTCACACTCACTGTGGGAAAACTTGTGTGTGCCAGTCACACTCACTGTGGGAAAACTTGTGTGTGCCAGTCACACTCACTGTGGGAAAACATGTGTGTGCCAGTCACACTCATGTTGGGAAAACTTGTGTGTGCCAGTCACACTCACTGTGGGAAAACTTGTGTTGTGCCAGTCACATCACATTGTGCAGTCACACTCACTGTGGGAAACTTGTGTGTGCCAGTACACTCACTGTGGAAACATGTGTGTGCCAGTCACACTCATTGTGGGAAAACTTGTGTGTGCCAGTCACATTCACTGTGAGAAAACTTGTGTGTGCCAGTCACACTCACTGTGGGAAAACATGTGTGTCCAGTCACAACCCCTGTGGGAAAACTTTTATGGGCCAGTCACACTACTGTGAACAAACCTGTGTGTGTCAGTCACACTCACTGTGTGCAAACTTGTGTGTGCCAGTAACACTCACTATGGGCAAATCTGTATGTACCTCACAACTTACGCAGGCAAACTTGTATGTGTCACTTAAACTCACTGCAGGCAATTGTATGTGCCAGTCACACTCACTGTGCACAAACTTGTATGTACCGGTCACACTCACTGCGGGAAATTGTATGTGCCAGTCACGCTCACTGTGGGCAAGCTTGTGGTGTGTCAATCACGCTCACTGTGGGCAAGCTTGTGTGTGCCAGTCACACTCACTGCATAGTTTGAAGAGAGAGAAAAAGAAAGCCCATGGCACTCAATGGTATAGTAGATATAATAAAAACCCTTTATTAGACACTGTAGTATGGGCATAGCAAAGAATAAAAACACATTAGACCAAACATGTTCAAAGTCCCCAAGTAGTTAGGGTAAAGTGCTTAGAGAAGGCAGAAATGCCTATAGTGATAAACAGGAGTCTACAAATAGGATATCACAATCAAATGGAAACACTAGTCCAGTTAATAATCCTTATACATAGAATATCTGACTACATATAGCTGAAAGTCAAACAGTATAATAGCATTGTCATAATATACTCATCTGTCATAAGTGTCATAGTAGTAGCAAATCATACTGCAGACTCATATTGGAGGCTAGTGGTAGAGACCCATAGACTATAAGTGAGATACTACCATCAGGGAACAGTGAGGCACGGGGACCAGCCAGACCGTTTCGTTCTATGATAGAGCTTTCTCAATGCGCGCGAGGACGCAACTACCGACGACGCTTATTAAGGATCTCTAAATCTCGCGGAGAATGGGACCGGAGGAGAACTTTGACCCGTCAGCCAGATGAACGAACAGGGGAGTAGACTTGAGGCAAGTGGAATACCCAATCTTTCTTTAAGGACCAAAACAGCTACAGGCCCCCGGAATCAATAACAGCTTGTGTTGTGAAGGTTGGGATGGTTTCCCTGTAATGAGAATTAATAGAGAGGTAGGGCCTGGGCCTAATCAGGAATTATACAGAAGATGGTCATACTACCCACATATAGACACAAATTCAGTGTCATTTTCAGAAGCGCTTTCCTCACTTGAAAGGGATGGATGGGTAAGGCCCAGTTGCCCGGAGCCGTTTGTAGAAGAAGAGGAGGTAGGAAATGAGCAGCGGAAAATGTCCAATCAGGTGTCAAATGAATAAAAGTTATATAAAGTGCATGTTACAGTATGTCTTACATTTACAAGTAAGTGTAGAGATTGTAATGCCCATCCTTCCCAGGATCTATAGAGGCAGCTAGGCAAATAACTCAGGTGTCCTCAGGATACAATAGAATTAATAGCAGACTATCATATGCCTAGATAGCAGACTGGAGTACATCCATAAGTACATCTTCAGTATATATACAAAGAAAATATATTTTGCATTCCATAGGGATTTCGAAAGATATTAGAAGCAAGGACATCCGAGAGTTTTTATATTATTATGATTGAAACCACAGGAGGCTGAAGATTATACTGAAGCCTATTAAATATAAATATAAAAGGTAGATTGTCCATCCAGCTCAGGGTCCATAGTTGCAGGAGATAAACAGTTCAAATGCAACAAACAAATAGACATAGTAGCATCAGGAGCAAACTGGGATCATTCACTGATAGGTGTCCATCTGAGCAATATCTCAAGATATAGGTTTGTTAATAATAGTATTAGGGGATTTCATCATTCTTGTTTATAGTATAAACTATATGTTAATGCCCAACCCATTAGATCACTGCTATATGAGTTATTAAAAAGCATATAAATCACTATCCCGTGCTCCGTTAGGTAAATCAGATCACAGTATGGTACAGTGGTACCCACAAAAACTAAAAAGGTGTTAAACCAGTGAGAAAAACCGTAGTATCTGGTCGGATGAAGCAATAGAATCCCTACAGGATTGTATGGACAGTACAGACTGGAACGTGTTTTAAAGAAGCCTGCACTGATATAAATAACTTGGCAGGCTCTGTGACATCATATGTTAAATTCTGTCAGGACATGTGCACACCCAGTAGGGAGGTTATTTCCTATAATAATGGTAAACCTTGTTCACTAAGGACCTAAATGAGGAAATTAAAGGAGAGGGCACATAAAGCAGAAGATAAAGAGGCTTATAAATGGTTCAGGATAATTAAACAAGCAATTAGATTTGCAACATTTAAATAAAGCTAAACTGGAGCACAAAGTGCAGTGCTCTGATTCGCGTGCTATGTGGAATAAACTTTGGAACATGACAAATTATAGAGAGTTTCTTCAGTAATTGTGGTTAACGAAGACCGTTATCCGGATGAACTAAATAAGTTCTTTTGCTCGATTTGAGTCAGGATTATCTGCAAGTCCCCTGTCATTCCTTTTCATTCTATGACATTGAGGAATGTGATGTTAGGAACATGTTTAGCAAGTTAAACTATACAAAAGCAGCAGGACCTGATGGGGTCTCATCTGCCACCATAAGCATTGTGCTGGGTCACTTGCATCCATTTTTGTTGATATTTATAATCATCTCTTACTCAATGTGTGGTTCCAACATACTTTAAGGGCACGGCCACACTGCAACGCAATCGCAATCGCATGCGATTTCATGTGCGATTTTGTTGCGTTTGCGCTTGCGATTTCTTCAATAAGTATAGGAATCGCATGCGATTGCGATTAAAAATGCAGAACGCAAAACAATCGCAATCGCAACGAAAAACGCACTTTTTTTTTGCGTTGCCCCCCGCGTTTTCAATTGATTTTTTAAAAACGCAAGCGCAATCGAAAGCGCGACGCAAAAAAAACGCAGCAGGTGTGGCCCAGCCCTTAATCTTCTGTTATTATTCCAGTACCTAAAAAGGGAAAACTACTTGTCTAAACGATTATAGGCCAATTGCCCTCACTCCAATTTTTATGAAAGTCTTTGTACGGCTGGTTTTATCTTTTTTAAAATGAACTACCTTTAAAATTTTAGATCCCTTTCAATTTGCCTTCCGCGAAAACAGGTGCATTGAGGATGCTATTAATATGACCTCCAATCTATTTTAGAACACATGGACAATCGGAATTCTTATGTGCGGATTTTATTGGTTGATTTTAGCTCAGCTTTTACACCAGTGGTACCAGGATTATTACTGGATAAGCTTTTAAGGTTAAGGTTGCATCCTCCATTAGCCAATGGATCCATAGTTTTAACAATAGAAAGAGCTTGTGAGAGTAGGATCCAGACTCTCCAACTGTCTGACAATTACAAGGGGTTCCTCAGGTTGTGTTACTGTCACCTCGTTGTGTACTCATTGTATACTAACGACCTTAGGTCCTCCGATTCCTCGTAAAAATCATAACATTTGCAGACGATACACGATCATTGTTTGATCAGGAAAATGATGAAGTAGCCTATAGAAATCAGATATCGAGCCTTGTTTCCTGGTGTTCCCTAACAATCTACTCCTAAATCTTCTCAAAACAGTTGAGCTGATTATTGACTTTCATAAGATTCAGGTACAGTCAGCTCCACTGGTTATTGATGAATTTGAGTTAAGTTTTAAATTTCTTGGTTACGGTTATTACAGACACACTAGGCTGGAATAGTAATACTATTTCTATTACAAAAGACACAGCAACGTCTGTAATATCTGAGACAGTTGAAAAAGATGGGAGTTTGTCAACGACTTTGGTCCACTTTTATAGATCAATATGGAGAGTATTATTCTTCTTCTAGTCTGGTCTGGTCTGGCCTATTCTAGTCTGGTTTGGGCACAGTGGACTATTATGCAAAGAATCTTTAGCAGAGAGTGGTCAGGTCTTCGACAAAGAAAGAAATTGGCTGCAACTAATTTCAATCAGGACCTTATTTATCTCGAGACGCAAAATGGGCAAACAGGATAATGTCAGATGAATCCCATCCGGCTAATTATTATTTAAAACTACCGTCTGGAAGGCGGCTCTTAGATCAATGCAAGTAAGACAAATAGGTATCTAAATAGTTTTTTTCCACAGGCCATATAAGTTATTAATCACAAAAATCGATAAGTATTTATGACTTTTTTAATCGTATTTACTTATTTAGGTAAAAATATTTAAATTAATTTAATATACCTAGATACTCGAGTATAAACCGAGTTTTTCAGGCTGTAAAACCAGCCTGAAAACTTGGACTCGGTTTATACTCGAGTCATTAAGTACCTGTAAGCGTCCTCTGCATTCCGGCAGCAGCGTCCTCTCCATTCGGCAGCCGCACGATCCATGTACTGGCGCGCCGGCCGAGGTCACTGCCCGGCGCCATTAGTGACGTCAGCCGGCGCGCCAGTACAGGGAATGAGCGCGGCGGATGCCGGAATGGAGAGGACGCTGCTTCCGGAATGGAGAGGACATTACCTTCAATGCCAGCAACAGGAAGCCCTTGGAGGAGGAGAGCCCACAGGTACAAACTGAACTGGGTAGGAGGGTGAGGTGGCATTCAAGATGTTGGAAACAACAACTCCAGCATGCTTTATTAGCTGGGAGTTGTAGTTTCAACATCTTGAATGCCAAGTGAGGGTGGCATTCAAGATGTTTGGAAACTACAACTCCCAGCATGCTTTATTAGCTGGGAGTTGTAGTTTCCAAACATCTTGAATGCCAAGTTACTACCCTCGGTTTATACTCGAGTCAACAACTTTTATTAGATTTTTAGCTGAAATTGGTTACCTCGGTTTATACTTGGGTCAGTTTATACTCGAGTATATACGGTATAACTCCTTATGATATGTTGTATGGATGTTCTGTTTAATGTTCTGTTTGTCTTTTATGATGATGATGGTATGGATTTTTCTTTTTTTTTTTTCTTTTCTGTAACGGTAGATTATCACCAAAGCAATTTCCTGTATATTGTGTACTGGCAAATAAAGTATTATTATTATATTGTATAATTATTGTTGCTTTTGTGCTAAAATTTATTAGTATATCTCGACAGGCTTAACAATGTTGGATAATACTTGTGCTTTCTACCTACCGCTCTGTGTATTTTTTCAATGGTGGATCGACCCGATTTCAGGGCATAGTTTGCCATTTAGTTATATGGCACGGACCGATTCACCATGATGTCATCTTTAGGCTGCATCCCGCAATGCTTCGAGGTAACCGCCCACTCTTTGTTCTAGTGATAACGATACTTGGATTTAAAACATCAACCAAATCACGATTTCCATTGCTACTGACAAAGTCCTTTGATAAGGACGATATGCATCTAGCACTGATTTTAACGGCTCCCACACCTAGATCCCCCTCATCTGGATCGCCTACTTAGGTGGTAATGTATGCTTAGTAGCTGTATGCATTAGGTCTGCCACACTGTATAGCTTCTTCCATTTATAACATTCTATATGTTGTTTGACTCGTGTGTATTTTACGCTATATACATGTTTATAATAAAATACCAATGGATCCTTGACATCCTTATACCAATGATTGGGATTCTCATTTACATATTGATATTTGTGGGGGCGATGGGTGTGGGTAATGTTTTTAGGCTGTGATTTTTGTCTTTCACTAATACAACTTCGCATGTTAGTTCTTATAAAGGAGATTTTACTCTATAGTTAAATATAGAATGTGCCCATGTGTTTCTTTGTGGTGTCCTTATTGTAATTTAGTGGTTTGGAGCACCTCTGTTATGTTTTGATTACATATTAGCTAGTGCCCTCCTATGGGTCATTTTGTTTAAGAAAGGAAGGTAAGACATAGCTAATATACCTCCCATTCTTCAAACAGTGTATTAAAGGGCATGTCCACACCATTTGATAACTTTAGGTATATAGTAGGTCTCCCTCCCCCAGCCCCAACCGGTATAATAGATTTTTCAGAAACTCCCCTGAACTCTACTTATCTTACCTCTTTCCTCCAGCGTAGTGTCCCAGCCCTCTGCTTGCATGAAACTGCAAGCAGGGGGGCAGACCGGCAGCTGCATCTGTGATTGGCTGAGAGGCAGCCGATCATGGATGTGGCTGCGGCAGTGGAGAAACGCGGAGGAGAGAGGTAAGGTAAGGAGAGTTTAGGGTAGTTTTTGGAAAATCTATCATAGGGGCTGGGGGAGGGAGACCTACTATACCACAAAGGGCATTGTAGCTAGGGGGAGGGAG
Source organism: Hymenochirus boettgeri (assembly GCA_019447015.1). Taxonomy (NCBI): domain Eukaryota; kingdom Metazoa; phylum Chordata; class Amphibia; order Anura; family Pipidae; genus Hymenochirus; species Hymenochirus boettgeri. The sequence goes on from CM033469.1 coordinate 236,458, forward strand.
AGCAAAACTGGAGGGAGAGGGAGGGGGAGATGGGCTGCAGTGCACATGGCAAAAGTCCACTGAAAAAAATAAGTATCCCTTTTTTACATTAATTAAAGAATAGGAATTAAAGGAGCTAAGGGTGCTTTGCCCCTTCCTATATTACACTGCTGCCTTCCTCCCTCTTAAAGCACCCTGACCTATATTTAACCTTTGCCCTGGTCCAGTCTCTGTCATGGGATCAAAAGCTGCATTCATAGCCTGTCACTATACTTGACAGCCAACCATAGCAGGTATTGCAGCTGATCACAGTTCAGTACCTCCACTGGACCAACAGGATAGATAAAACCTTATGCAGGTGTGAATGGTAATTCAGGATTAAGCAATCCCCATGTCGGTTTTAGACTAAACTGATGCAGGTGGAAGGTGCACTCCTAGCACCTGTAGACATTTATAAAATGTCCTTGCCTCCTTTCCTTTCCCCCAGGGGTGCTGCCTGAGACAAAAGTCTTACTGCCTCATTTGTGTGGCGCCCCTGACTGTATTCAGCTTAACTATAGAAATGATATAAATAAGGAAGAAAGTAATAACTTATGTAAGCAATACGTTCATATAAATATAACATGTATGTGAGAAATGTGCTTTGTCTTAAAACAAGAAGAACAAGATCCATTCTATCCTATCTCATGATGTTTACTTGCAATGGATCTGGCACCAAAACCCAATCATGTGAATCTGTGTTGATTCTCCAGTGATATGATGTGTTTTATGTCATGTGATTCTTATTAAATAAAATAATCTGTCAGTACCTGGGGATATCCATACAGACTTGTTATCTGGGCTATGGGGATTGTTGTCTCAGAGGTGAGATCCCCAATAAATCCAGCAATCTTTCTATGTCCCATACAGGAGTAATTAGGAACCGGCTCCCTGGTACCGGATAATATCTGGAAAACACTCCTTACAGCTTTCCTAGGATTCCCACAGGAATCGTATATATTGTATCCCAGGGTCAGGTTTGGAAACAGATGTGAACTTTTAATATCTTCAATTAATAAATGAACCATCATAATGTGGGATTTTTGTTGATACTGTGGGCTGAGAAAATAAATAATGCAAAGAAATATTTCTACATCAATTTCAATATCCAATAAAGAATATGTACACTATAAAAACAATGCAAAACCCAATGACGTCAATATGCGTAACATTGCACACTCAGTAACGTTACCGCACACACAATGAAACGTCATCGTGCCCAAGACATAATATTAGGAAATTGTGGGAAACTTATACACCAATCACTGTGGGAAACTTATACACCAATCACTGTGGGAAACTTATACACCAATCACTGTGGGTAACTTATACAACAATCACTGTGGGTAACTTATACACCAATCACTGTGGGTAACTTATACACCAATCACTGTGGGTAACTTAGACACCAATCACTGTGGGTAACTTAGACACCAATCACTGTGGGAAACTTATACACCAATCACTGTGGGAAACTTATACACCAACATCACTGTGGGAAACTATACACCAATCACTGTGGGAAACTTAGACACCAATCACTGTGGGAAACTTATACACCAATCACTGTGGGAAACTTATACACCAATCACTGTGGGAAACTTATACACCAATCACTGTGGGAAACTTACACACCAATTGTCACAAACCCCCAGTCCCGTGACGCCCAACCACCTATCCGTTACCGGAAAAAACCCTCCAAGCAACCGACAGGCGGAGGGAACAGATCAGACCCGGTGGGTTTAGTGAACAAACGATATACTACACAATTAATATTACTAAATATCAATATACTCTCTGCCACCACATTCCGATCAAACAGCGGAATGTCCTGTTACCTATATCTATGGCGATATCCACACCCCTACTTCAACACACTGTAAGAAAAGGTTATTCACCCCTAATATTCATACAAGTTATACATTAATCTATCTACTACACAATACTTCTCTATAGTAGTGTACTTCGAAGACACAGGTTGTTTTGGATAAACTCAGATAGGACAATAGCCTATAAATTATTTTAATCATTTATTAAAAGTTGTCAAAAGTAGTGCATAAAAATATAAAGAAAAATAAAATAAATCACTGAACATAAAGCGGTAACACAAGTTGAGGGTAGAAAGTAGAAAGGGATAAAAAAGGAATACTTAAGGATAAATGGCATACTGAATAGTCCCATGAGAAGATCAACTGTCAATTAACAAATTGTATGAAACGGCCCATCACCAACCACTGGCTGTGTCAATTGCAGCGCTGTCAGTCATGAGGTCTCCATTATCCTCCTTAGACAATAGTCAATATCGATTGACGCACGCAAGCTTACGTATAATAACAGTATCCTTTAATTGTATCCAAAAATAATTAAACAAGAAGCACTTTAATGTTTTCATAGCTCTCATCGGCTACACTTACACAAGAGGCATGACGTTTCGGGTCCACATGACCCTTTCTCAAAAAAAAGCGGTCATGTCCCGAAACGTCATGACCCTGCTGTGTGTAAGTGTAGCCGATGAGAGCTATGTAACTATAAGTGCTTGCTTTAATTATGTTTCGGATACAAATAAAGTGATACTGTTTTATATCGTAAAGCTGGTGCTGTCAAGCGATTTGCTAGTCCATGAGAAGAGTCTAGAAACTTGATAATCCAGTTATGGGAAATAATAGTCCAAATAATAGTTCCTGTGTAAGCCAATACGGTCCGTCCGGTTGGTGGGGTTTTTGTAGGTGTTTATGTGGATCTCTTTGGGCTGAGACCCAATTCCACTTTTATCCTTTTTTAGAAATGAGGAGTGTCTGGTCCCTAGAGGGTTGGACTTGGTTTGCCCCTGAAGTTGGTCCTAGTTTGGAGGCAATTTTAATATCCATTCCCCTCCAGTCCATAATCTGTGACCATTCATTCACATTCAAAAAATAATATAAATGATGGTCCATACTCCAGTCCATAATCTGTGAACCATTCATGTCACATTCAAAATAATATCATGATGGTCCATAACTAATTTCCCCCAACAGATTAAGACCAAATATGACATATCTGGGATATCCTAGGCCCAAGAAGGATAATATCCCAAGTTTGGCTCGGGCTATGATATTGTGTCAGGTATCTATGAATGTAGAATTAATTACTGGATAAACTGGGGGTATTTATGAAAACCTGAAATAATTCTACATCCTGAATTATTAAGGAATATAAATGACCTTTGATCTGCCAATTGGTTACTGCTGTGTTCTGTACTAAGAGATTCCCTGCTGTTCTGTTGCCTGTTAGTCTGCGACAGTGTTTGTATTATTCCAGGGACTTCACACCTTTCCCTTTGAAGTCAGACCTCTTGCTAGGTCAGCTAACAACACCAAATGGCCCTGCTATTCTGCCTATATTTACAAGTTAAAATGAATTAGCTGACAGGGGACAATGTGGGAGCTACCATGCTGCTGGATCATGCCAATATGGTGAAATCATTGAAAATTGGGAGTGCAATTTCAGATATTGTCTATGGCGTTTTACATTGCACACCTGGTCGTCACACCAATCACTGTGGGAAACTTATATACCAATCACTGTGGGAAACTTATATACCAATCACTGTGGGAAACTTATATACCAATCACTGTGGGAAACTTATATACCAATCACTGTGGGAAACTTATATACCAATCACTGTGGGAAACTTATATACCAATACTGTGGGAAAACTTATATTACCAATACCTGTGGGAAACTTATATACACAACATGTGGGAAAATTATATACCAACACTGTGGGAACTTATATACCAATCACTGTAGGAAAACATATACCAATCACTGTGGGAAACTATATACCAATCACTGTAGGAAACTTATATACCAATCACTGTGAAACTTATATACCAATCACTGTGGAAACTTTATACCAATCCGTGGGAAACTATATACCAATCACTGTGGGAACTTAATACATCACTGTGGAAACTTATATACAATCACTGTAGGAAAACTATATACCAATCACGGTGTGGAAACTTATATACCAATCACTGTGGAAACTTATATACCAATCACTGTGGGAAACTTATATACCAATCACTGTGGGAAAACTTATATACCAATCACTGTGGGAAACTTATATACCAATCACTGTGGAAACTTAATACCCCCAATCACTGTGGGAAACTTATATACCAATTCACTGTGGAAACTTATATACCAATCACTGTGGGAAACTTATATACCAATCACTGTGGAAACTTATACCACTCACTGTGGAACACTAACACAATCACTGTAGGAAATTATATACCAATCACTGTGGGAAACTTATATACCAATCACTGTGGGAAAACTTATATACCAATCACGGTGGAAACTGATATACCAATCAACTGTGGAAACTTATATACAATCACTGTGGGAAACTTATATACCAACACTGTTGGAAACTTATATACCAATCACTGTAGGAAACTTATATACCAATCACTGTGGGGAAACTTATATCCAATCACTGTGGGAGGAAAACTTTAATACCAATCACTGTGGGAAACTATATACCAATCACTGTGGGAAACTTAATAACCAATCATGTGGGAAACTTATATTACCAAATCACGTGTGGAAACTTATATACCAATCACTGTGGGAAACTTATATACAATCAATGTGGGAAACTTATAACCAATCACTGTGGGGAAACTTATATACCAATCACTGTGGGAAACTTATATACCAACACTGTAGGAAGACTTATATACCAATCACTGTGGGAAACTTATTACCAACACGTGGGAAACTTATATACCAATCAATGTTGGAAACTTATATCCAATCACTGTGGAAACTTATATACCAATCACTGTGGGAAAACTTATAAAACTTATATACCAATCACTTTGGGAAACTTATATACCAATCCACTGTGGGAAACTTATATACCAATCACTGTGGGAAAACTTCTATACCATCACTGTGGGAAACTTATATACCAATCACTGTGGTGAAACTTATATACCAACATGTAGGAAACTATATACCAATCACGTGGAAACTTATATACCAATCACTGTGGGATAATACTATATACATCACTGTGGAACTTATTATACCAATCACTGTTGAAACTTATATCCAATCACTGTGGGAAACATTAATACCAATCACTTGGAATAATTATATTAACCAATCACTGTGGGAAACTTAATACCAATCACTGTGGAAACTATATACCATCACTGTGGAAACTTAATATCAATCACTGTGGGAAACTTTTATTACCAATCACTGTGGGAACTTATATACAATCATGTGGGAAACTTATATACCAATCACTGTGGGAAACTTATATACCAATCACTGTGGGAAACTTATATACCAATCACTGTGGAAATTAATCCAATCACGTGGGAAACTTAATACCAATCACTGTGGGAAACTATATACCAATCACTGTAGGAAACTTATATACCAATCACTGTGGAAACTTATATACCAATCACTGTAGGAAAACTTATATACCAATCACTGGGAAAACTTATATACCAATCACGTGGGAAACTTATATATACCAATCACTGTAGGAAACTTATATACCAATCACTGTGGGAAACTTATATACCAATCACTGTGTAGGAAAACTTATTATACCAATCACGTAGGAAAACTTATTACCAATCACTGTGGGACTTATATACCAATCACTGTGGGAAACTTATACACCAATCACTGTAGGAAACTTATATTACCAATCATGTGGGAAACTTATATACCAATCACTGTGGGAAAACTTAGTATACCAATCACGTAGGAAACTTATATACCAATCACTGTGGAAACTTATATAACCACACTGTGGGAAACTTATATACCAATCACTGGGGAAAATATACCAATCATGTAGGAAACTTATATACAATCACTGTGGGAACTTATATACCAATCACTGTGGGAAACTATATACCAATCACTGGGGAAACTTATATACCAATCACTGTAGAAACTTATAATACCAATTATGCAGGAAACTGTATATACCAATACTGCGGGGAACTTATATAAACAAAAAAAAAACCAAAAAAAAATTAATTCAACCTGCAGGAAACTTATATACCATCACTGCGGGAAAACTGTATATACCAATCACTGTGGGAAACTTATATACCATCACTGTGGGAAACTTATATACCAATCAATGTGGAACTTATTACCAATCACTGTAGGAAAATTATATACCCACTGTAGGGAGAACTTATATACCAATCACTGTGGGAACTTATATACCCAATCACTGTGGGAAAATTATATACCAATCACTGTGGGAAACTTATATACCCAATCACTGGGAAACTTATTCCAATCATCTGTAGGAAAACTGTATATACCAATCACTGTGGGAAACTTATATACCAATCACTGTGGGAAACTTGTATACCAATCACTGTGGGAAACTTATATACCAATCACTGTGGGAAACTTATATACCAATCACTGTGGGAAACTTATACACCAATCACTGTAGGAAACTTATACACCAATCACTGTAGGAAACTTATATACCAATCACTGTGGGAAACTTATATACCAATCACTGTGGGAAACTTATATACCAATCACTGTGGGAAACTTGTATACCAATCACTGTGGGAAACTTATATACCAATCACTGTAGGAAACTTATACACCAATCACTGTAGGAAACTTATATACCAATCACTGTGGGAAACTGTAGGAAGCTATGAATAGACATGTTTGAAATCAGCTCTTTATTATCAATTATTATTCCAATACCCAACTAGAACATCCTTTAGGTGCTATTAAAAAACAAGCAAAATATAGTGATAAATCTTCGATTTTCTGTTTGCCTTTTTTTCCTACCAAATTCACATTATCAAAATGTATAAAATGGTGAAAAATCCCAGGGAAAGGGAATATTGCCATACTGTCAGTCATCTGCTGCAAATCTAACAAATGACTAAGTGTTGAGCTATAATTTAGCGCTCTTTTACATATAGCACCCACCAATGTAAGTTTATCATATAACCTATTATGCTGTAATCAACACTCTTTTGGTCCCAACAGAGCGAAAGAGACCTGCAGGATAAAACCTACAAATATCATAAAGATGGCCATACATTTATAAGACATTTGAAAGATTTGATTCTCTATCAAAGGTCTTCGAAGAGCAGGAGGAACTGTCTGTGTTACATTCCCATTCAATGTTTTCCAATCTGACCCACTTATTTGAAATCAAACCTTCAAAAGCTAAAAATATTGAGCCAATGTATGAGCATTGGTCTAATATCATGGGAATACCAGCAGGTAAGTAAGTGTAGGGGCAACTTAATGACCAGCATCAGGTTGGCTACACACCTTGCAATTCTTTATCCTGATTGACCATTTATCACTTCTGTCTAGTCAGCCAGGAGGAAGGAAAAGAGTGGCCACAGTTTGCAGTGACCGAGCATGCAGTCCATAGAGGACCGAACGATCACCTGTGGTTTTCAGAAGCCCATTCGTCTGATTCAGTCCAATTGACTGATACACTGAATTATCGGTCAATTGGGCTGAAAAATTGCATAGTGTGTACACAGCCTAAAATCCAATGTTCCTCTTGATAGAGCAGAATTAGAGACATTGCACAAAGAAAATAACCACAGAAAGATTCTTATAGAAAAACATAAAAGATTTTTCACAAATGAAGACAATTTATTGTTAAATTTAAATTTTACCAAAAGATTTTAATATAATTATGTTTTACTGTTGAACATCTCACTTTAATTGCTTTGTAACAAAACTCTTTTATGTTTCTTCTTTTCATTCGTTTTTCTTTGGAACACAATATTCTGTGCACAGGCCACCACATTCTGAGACAGCGGAATGACCTGCTTAATATATATCTATGAAGTTATCCACCCCCAAATGATAACAATCCGGTAACAAACGGTTCCCCACACCTATAACTTCTATACACAGTTATATAGATTTAAACACTATTTCCTATCCAGCAGCATAACTTCGAAGACACAGGTTATTTTGGGGATATACTCAGAATAAGACAATTAGCCTTTAAATGATTTTATATCATTTATTAAAAGGTAACACAGAGTGCATAATTAGGTACAAATAAATCCTAGGGTAAATTATTGAATACAAACAGTAACACACAGTTAAGGGTAAAGCGGATACAGTAGAGAATACTTAAGGTAAATGGCATCTGATAAGTCCATGAGCAGAGTCCAGGAATCCTGGTAAAACAATATGGGAAAATAAATGACAAAGTCCAATAAGATACTCCAAGATGGAAGCCAATATATGGTCTGTCCAATTTGCTTTGATATTCCTTGATTTGATGTTATGATGAACAGTTGGGCTGAGTCCATACTCCCAGTTTATCCTTTGGCCTCTACCTGAGACGTGTTTCCAATTTTTTTGGAGGGAAGTTTTTAAGTAGATAGCGAATAAATATCAGGATGAGCTAGGGGAAGAAAGCTCAGAGTCTTTATAAATGGTCTGGCAGAGGTTTTGTTGTTGACTGCCTGACAGTAGGCTAAGTGGGAGCTGCCATATTGGTTGGCACTACCCATAAAGTAGAATAATTTGAAAATTAATGCTGCCATCATACATCTTGCCTATGGGAGTTTATATGGCACTCACATTCGTGAGTTTATGTGTCTAGCAGATTTTCTTAAAGAAAATTCAAGAAAAAAAGAAATCTTACCAAAAACCTACAATAGCCCACCCTGAAAAATCTTATTTTATCTTCCCGATTAAAGAACTGATTAAAAAATATTTGCTTTCTAAATAAGGGTATTTTCTTACCTTTACAGTAATCCCTCAATGGTCTCTCTAGCTTCTTCCATTCACATGATATAGATTAGACTTCTTCACTGTCTTCCTATCCAGACCATCACACACCAATGCACACTTGCATTAGTTTACATAGAGATATGGCCAGCAAAAAGCTTAACTTTGAGACTGTGCTCTAGCTGCAAACTGAGTAAACATCAAATGATATGGGTACTAATCATAAAACAATATATTTTTGTAATATACACACCTTCAGCTACATAAGGATGGATATTCTTTCATTCATGCCTGGGGCCTACTTTCACACAACATGGAAAACTGATCATGCTTTTATTATAAAAAAAATTATACATCATAATTTTTCCATTCACAAAGACAATCATAAAATGATCTTTGCTAATGATAACTAATTAGAAAAATAGACATAATAAATTAAAATCCACATGGGTAAAATACTTCCTGGAAATGCTTTTTTAAGTTAGAAAAGGCTGCATTTGTAAATGGATGTCTCTGATCCATCCACAAAACTATAGTAAGTTTATAGAAAGTTATGGCTTTCTATAACTAGTAGCAGTCTGTGTGTGCCAACCAATCACAGTCTGCTTCTGCACTAGACCACCAATCAAACATCGGAAAAACCCTTAGGGACAACCTCCAACATCACAATCCTTTAATGTCCCTTTCTGCTTTGGCTCAGCCCAGAATCAAGGCACTGCCATTCAAAAAATGGTCACTGCTTTATTAGGGTTACATTTCCACAACTTTCCATTTGTTTTGGACAAAACCGATGGGGTATTGAGTGGATAATATAGTGCAATGCAAAATGACAAGGCACAAGTTCTTACCTTACAACGCTCCATCAATGCAGTATTTATTTTGCCGTACTTATTGCATTGCACAAGGTAATTGTGACACTGTAAGATATTATGGGTTGATACAATAACCATTAAGTTGCACACTACAAGGTTTCTGTAAAACTGAAATCGGGGGAGTTGTGCAATTTCCAATAAGCTACATTGGGTAGCATAGATTCTGCACTGGTTCTAGCAATTACGTTAAATATGTCATCTCCCTGTTGTTAATGTAAGCAATTTGATCCCAACTGGTACAGATTATTTTTATAAACCCTGGGCTGTCATTGGTAAATTTTATTTTTTAGAGGCGGACATTTATACAATGCACAGAATTGGTTGATATTATTCAAGATGGAAGGCATTTAATGGACCACTACACTATAAACATTTACTTTTTAATAATGAAAACTGCCTTGGGCAGGGAGGTTGGATCATTCCTAGCTGGTTGAGTGGTGCCAGCTCTTTTATATAGCTTTTATCTGCCAGGTTAGGGCCCTATGCTTTTCTGTGTGTCACGAACTTACCTGCCGCTCCGGTCCCGCGCCGCTCTGGACTTCCGGGTGGGCGGCGTCATGATGTCATGACGTCACGATGCCGCCACGCCGGGCGGCGCGAGATTTGAAAAGCCGGCGTCCTCCTGGACCCGGCGCCCGATAGTAGCATTAGCTACCCTGGCTCCTTACTCACCTGCCTTAGATCCTGCTCCACTCCTGCTCCTATACTTAGTAATTAGTAATTAGTAATTAAGGTTGAATAAAGACATTCGTCCATCAAGTCCAACCTATTCCCTTATGCATTAATACCAGTAATTCTCAATATTTTTTAGTTTTAGAAACAAAAAAAAAACAGCTAAAAAGCGGGCGGACAAATCTTCCTGCTCCAAACGGCCGATCGGAAAGTATCCCGTGATCAACTCAGATCTATAATGACATTAATACCAGTAATCTCAATAATATAGATCTGTACCAACCAGAAACTACCACGTATATGCAGTTAATACCAGGTAGATTCTCATATCTTTAGTTTTACGAAACTTCTCCCAGGCCTCTTTTTTAAGCATATTCAATGAACTTAGCCCCATTACCACATCTGCGTGCGAAGACAGTTCCACCTTTCACCGTTCCACTAGTAAAGAAACCTCTCTAACCTGAGATGAAACTTCTTTCTTCAACCTTAAAGGATGTCCACGTGTCCTATGATATTGACATAATCGTGAACAATGTACACCAGAGCGTGAGCACTCATTGTATGGCAGCGCCGTTAATATATTTGCCTACAAGGTTATTCATTCGTCCCCTTTGTTATGCGTATTCCAAAACGTGCACCGCCATATTCAAATGAGCTTACAGTGCCGTGTAAGGGCGAGAATAATATTTTCTCCTGAATCTATTCCCCTTTTATACAAGACCATATCCTTGCTAGCTTAAGCTGTTCGCTACATAGGCATTGTTGCTACGGCTAATGTACTGTTATACTACCAGAACCCCAAATCTTTTCCATTACAGATAGAACTTACACCCCCGAGTTTAATATTATGGTGAGATGCACAGGGATTATTAAATCCATAGCCCCACCTTAATTATCTAACATTGAATCTCATAGCCTTTTCTGCGCCCCATTTTTTTTGATAAAATCTATACCTATAAGGTCTGTTGCAGCAATTGCACATCATTGGAAGTTCCAAAGCCTCTAGCATAATTTAGTGTCATAAAGCAAACACAGAGACCTTGCCCCCTCTCAATGCCCCATTCTAAGTATTTATAAACCGATTAAACAGAAGCGGGGAGGGGGGGGGGGGGGTGGGGGGGGGGCCAGGGGCCCAAGTACAGACACTTGTGAAGGCACTCGATTAGAACTTTAGCCCACATAGATGTAGCTACATGAACCACCCACTCTCTGATTTGCGCGTCAATAACCGTTCTCTATCCAAATGCAACAAATGTTTTTTCAAGGCAACAGTCCTCAGTTTATACATTAGTCCTATGATAGAGCACAGTCATCAAAAGCTTTGCAACAATCAAAGTATACCACTTCCACTCTGTAGCCATGAGTCCAACTTCTTCTCACTTCATCATAAACCAATTTTAAATTTGTCTGCATGATCTATTGCTCATAAATCATGACTGACTACTACTAATAAGATGATTACTCTTGGAGACAAAGTCAAGGATATGTCCTTAACAAAGTATCCATCACTTCCACCATGATGTTATAGGATTACAGGTCTAAGTTACCAGGCTGTGAACGACTACCTTTTATGATCTTGGTATTACATAGCCTTTTTTACAATCAGGCACATCCCAGACAAAGGCGAATTGCAAATATGAGAACAGTGCGTATCTAAGCTAGACTGCAACTAAGTCTTTTAAAATCCTATGGATGCAATCCATCTGGTCCTGAAGGCTTTTTGATATTAACTTTGTATCTATTTATTGTTTTCCGCTACCATATCCTCCCGTTATCCAATGTGAAACTCTTCATTTTTCCATGCATATTGCTACAATCCACTACCGTTAAGGACAAGGATTACTACAACAGTAAAACCGATGTGTAAAAACGGTTTTAGCAGTTAGACCTTTTCGCATCTCCCTACAACCACCTCCGCCCCCCCCCCCCCAACCACCCCATTATTAATGGTCCCACATTCTCAGTCATCATCGTTTTACCATTTATTACTTAAAAAAACATTTTGAGTTGGACTTGCTTTGTTCGGCAATCCGTATCTCTCATTTCTAGTTTAGCAGTTTAATTGCGTTCTCTGCACTACTTATTACAGCTCTTGCTACTCCCTGTAAGCCTGTTCTGTCCTTCTGCTTTCAAAAATTTAAAAGCCTTTCTTTTTTTCCGATTTCCCTTTTACCTATAGAGCATTAAGCCATGGACAGGCAGAGGACCTCCTTTTCTTTACACTTGTTACTAAGCCTAGACCGATTTTTTGGAAATGTAATAGTTTAACTATCCCCCCCCCCCCCCCATAAAAGTGGTCAAATTGCTCAGTTTCTTACCTAGAACAGTTCCCCCCAGTCATATGAGCAGTGAGACGATCTTTAAAAGCATAAAATTAGCTTTCTAAAGTTAAAAGTTTTGTTTCTAACCAGCTGCCACTTTAGTGTTTTGCCACTATAGTAAAGACACTTCATCATGGTCACTATTCCCTATATTATATGTCATGTAATTCAATTAGATAAACTGCGACTTGAAATGTAGTTTGAATTGAGAAGGAAAGCCACTCGGATACATGCTGACTAGCGAAACACGTCTTACAGAAACTACATTTCAAGTCCAGTTGATCTAATTGAATACAACAGAGATATACCATGACCTGATGAATGCAGAACGCTTCCCAAGCTATCCCTATATGAATGACCACTATACCATGGTCACTATATCCCTATATTAAAATGACACTATATATGGTTCACTATTCCCTAAGCTTCCATTACTTGATCTTTCCATAATGAGCTCAGGGTTATTAGAATATCACCAGATTCCAACAACGCCTTTGTTCTCAGTAGGAACTTCATACCATCTGGAAAGAAATCGCTCAATATAGAACTTTTAAGAACTTATAGTACTTTAGAGGTGCTTAGCAGCCTTCCCTTACTCCAATCTATGTAAGGGGTAGTTTAAATCCCCATGACCAGAAATGCCCATACCAGCAGCCTTAGCCAACTGCATATGGAGATGCAATTTACCACCTCTTCCTCGCGCATTTAGAAAGAAACGGCTTATAACATACTCAACAATTAATTTACCTACCTTCTTGATCCGGTAACACAGTCTCCACATGTTTCTAGCCGTATCGTTTGCCTCCCCCATATATTACATCTTTTAAATTTGGGCCCTTTAAATTCCTGGTTAACATACATACATACTACCCTCCTCCTTTCGTATTAACTCAGGGTCATGTCGTAACTAATAAGGAGTTCTTCAATATTTAATGTCCAGTCGTGTTTTGCTGAATACATTAAGCAATGATTCTGCTTATACCAATACATTCATACTTTTCTTTAATGCTTATTAGTTCAAGCAAGTCGCGGTATTTTCCAGACAGAATCATTGACGATATTGTAAACATAAATTTTAAGATATCAATTGATTTACTTCCCATACATGGTCGCTACATCGCCTCCTTATCCTCTATGCTACCCCCTCCTGTCTCCTACCCTCGTTGTGTTACTAGCCCCCAGATCCATAACTTCTCTATATACCCCTGTGTAGTTAAAAATTCCCTCCCCCCCAATACCTATTTAAATCTCATCCCAACCCCCTAGTCCATCTTCTCCCCCAAAACAGTCTGCATCAACCATAACCATTGAGTGCAATCCGTCTCTACTAAGCACCTGTAGGCCAACAGGAAAATTCAGCCCAGTATCTCTAAAGAAACCAAACCCATCCTCCCTACTCTTTAGACACACCACTTTTATCACCGTAACTACCCTTGACTCCCGTTGGTCTCCCTAGCGTAGCTTTGGTTGCTGCGTAGTATTCTGAAATCACTACCCTGGAGGTCCTTGCTTTAAACTGGCCCCTAAATTCTCGAACTTAATTTTTAAGACCTCACCTCTCCACTCTCACTAACTTTGTCTATTGGAACCAGTGAACCAAGAACCACTGAGTCACTCCGCCCCACCCAATATACTGTCAACAACGATCACCACATGTCGCACCCTAGCACTAGGCAGACCAACAACTTTCGACATGTAGTGCGTCTGTGGACGACAGATTAACCCTCTACCCTTCTATCTGAATGGATCCCTACTACCCTACCACCCTCCTATCCTTCCTAGCCCAGTTCTCCCTCCCTTGTATCTGGAGATGGCCGTCCTCCTGATTCTCAAGGGAAAGGCCCCCGCTCCATACTTCGTGCTTCCGAGCATCGTACCTCCACATCTTCCCTAATGGCAAATCTGGTTGGGAATACGACCAGCTGACGGAAGCAAGACACCCTATCACTTCTGTTCCCCTACTTCTTCCTGACGCCCTTGACCCTTACAAACTCTATCTACCTTCTCACCTTATCCTGCCCCATGTCCACCCTCCAGTTGACTGGCCCTGCCCAGTACCTGCATTCCCCCCCAGATTTTGCCAAGCCTCTCGCCTGCAATGCTGCAAGTTTCACCCCATAGATTCTGGACGCTAGTATCAAATGGGCACCCACTCACATCTGACACATATAGGTCCTCTGCGGCTGCTCTAGCTCTCCAAGATCCTCATACATGCGCAGGGATGCACATGCACCGGCCCCAACACAAATGTCCCTACTAAACAACAATACACACCAGAGGACACAGGAACACAATAACCAGCAGAGCACAGCAATACACAGCCAGAGAAAATTGCAATACACGCAGTAGAAATAGCAGTGTTTGCCTTCTTACACGCTTTCTGCTTTAAACCCTTTGTTCTTTAACCCCTCTCAATCTCCCTTAAAACACAGAAAACTCCCTTTAAAAACAAAATCGCTCAGAAGAGCTGATCGCTCTTAGAGAAATGACTTAAATGAGGTTTCAAAACCACAGAGCAACACCGCCCTCAGCCAAGTTTAAAACCATCTTCAGCTTTCTACCCACCTCCACCAATCAGTGAAAAGGAAACAAAAATGCCCTTCTTTGCCTTAACACAACCCCCGCACTCTAAAATAACAGTGCATATTAAACACCAGTATTGTTTCAGTAACCAGGCTTTGAGTTTATCTACAAACAATACCTATACTTAATTCAAGCAGTAAGTAGTAAGGGATAAGACACAAAAAACACACCAGTGATGTAATTCTGTACAGAGCATGGCACAACTCCAAAAAAATAGTGTTAGGTTAGTAACATTTACTAGGCTGCCAACCACAGTAATAAACGCTTTAGTTTTTTTAATGCTGGTATATACTGGTAATACTGTATTAATAACATGTACGTTAGTTCTGGCTGGTACAGGTGGATACTATATAATATGGAATTACTGGGATTAATCATATAACTGTAGTTTGGTTGGTAAGCGGGGATACTTATTTATTGATAATTACTGGTATTTAATACATATACTGTATGTTACTGGTGTGCATGTACTAGTACAGTAAGGAGTTAACATCACTAGTTCTGTGTAGATAATATACTATTGAGAATTACTGGTAAGTAACAGTAGTAAGTATCGGTTGGTACAGAGATACTATATAATATGAGAATTACTGGTATTAATACATATAAGTAGTTCTGGTGTGCTATCACGGGATACTATAATATAGTACGAAGAATTACGCGTACTAATACATATCTCCAGGTTTGGTTTGTCCAGGAGATACTATCAATATTGAGAATTACTGGTATTAATACATTACTTAGTGGGTGTACGGGATACTAAAATTGAGATTACGTGTTAAATCGATATTCTTATCCGTATCCTATACTATATTGAGAATTACTGGTATTAATACATATACCCGTGTTCTGCGTTGGTACGGGTGGGGACTTATAATAATATGGGAAATTACGGGTTAATACAATATCACTTGCAGTTCATGGTTGATCCAGGGGATACACTATAACTATTGAGAATACTGGTATTAATACATATACGTCGTTAGATCTGGTTGTAGGGGGACTAATGATATATTGAGAATTACTAGGTATATACATACACTGTAGTTTGGTTCGACAGTAGGGGATATATATATATTGAGAATACTGGTTAATACATATACTTGTTTCTGACTTTAATACTATTGAGGATTGGTAATCCTTATAGTTCGTTTGGTAAGGATCTATAATAATATTGAGAGATACTGGTATTTAATACTACTCGAGTTTGTTTGGTACGTAAGGGATACTATATGTAATATTGAGAATTAATGGTATTAATCATTACTTACTGAATTCTGGTTGGTCTGGGGATACTATATCTATGAGAATTCTGTATAACATACATATAAATGTAGTTCTGGTTTGGTACAGGGTATTTATAATATTGAGAATTACTGGTATTAATCCATATACTGTAGTTATCTGGGTTCGTGTACGGGGCTACTATTATAAATTGAGAATTCACTGGTATTAATACTATACTGTCTAGTTCTGGGGTTGGATCAAGGGGATACTATAAGATATTGAGAATTACTGGTATTAATACTATGTAGTTCGTCTGGTTTGAAAGGGATACTATATAATAGAGAATTACTGGTATTAATACATTAACGGTAGTTCCTGGTTTGGTACGGAGGATACTATATATATTAGGATAATGTACTGATTAATTACATATACTGTACGTTCTGGTTGGTACAGGGCTTAGTATAATATTGCAGAATACTGGTATTAATACATAATACGTCAGTTCTGGTTGGTATTCAGGGAATACATAATAATATTGAAATACTGGTATTAATACATATATACGGGTAGTTCTGGTTGGTAACAGGCGATCTAAATAATAGGTTAGACATTACTGGTATTAATACATACGTAAGTCTGTAGGTATCAGGATAAATGAGATACGATTAACATCTCATGTTTGGTAACAAGGATACTATATAATATTGAGAATTACTGGTATGTGAATACATAACTGCAGTTACGTTGTTGATCCAGGCGATAACTAATAAATTGAAAATAACTGGTATTAACTACTATACAGTAGTTCTGGTGGTACGGTGATACTAAATAATATTTAGAAATTACTGGTGTTAATTACATATACGGATAGTTCTGTTGGTACAGGGATCGAATTATATTAGAATTCTGTTTATTATACATATACTGAGTTGTGGTTGGTTAACAGGGAATACTACTATAATTTGACGAATTACTGGTATTAATACATATACTGTCGTTGTGTTGATAAGGGTCAACTAATATATATTGAAAATTGTGTATTCAACATATACATGTAGTTTCTGGTTGGTACAGGGTACCTATATAATTTGAAATTCTGGTGTTGAATACATATAAGGGCGGTAGTTCTGTTTGGTACGGGATACATTATAATAGAACTTAGAATTATGTATAATACATTATACGGTAGTTGTGGTTGTACAGGTATCTATATAATATTGAGAATTACTGTATTATACATATACTTGAGTTGTGGTTGGTACAGTGGATATGCTCTATAAATTGAGATTACTGGTATTAATACATTATAACTGTTACGTTCGTTGGTTGTACGGGATACATATATATATGAGGATTACTTGGTAGTTAATACATAATACTGTAGTTCTGGTTGGTTACGGGATCCAATGAACTAGGGAAATTTACTGGTATTAATAATAATATTACTGTAGTTGTTTGGTACAGGGATGAGCTATATAATTATTGAGGAGTACTGGTAGTTAAACTATACTGTAGTTGTGGTTGACATGGATACTATATAATATTGAGAATTACTGATTAATACATTACTGTAGTTTCTGGTTGTGTACAGGGATTAACTTAATCTTGAGAATATGTATTAATACATATACGTAGTTCTGGTTGGTACAGTGGATACTATAATATTGAGAATTCACTGGTAGTTAACTACATATACCGGTAGTTCTGTTTGGTAAAGGGAACTATATATATTGAGAATTACTGTATTAGACATATACGTAGTTGTGGTTGTACAGGGATACATAATAAGATGATGAATTACTGGATAATATACATTATACTGCAGTTCTGGTCGTGCCAGGGATACTATATTATATTGGGAAATAACCGTGGTATTAATACATTACGTTAGTCTCTGGTTGGTCAGGGATCTAATCAATTGAGAATTACTGGTGTTAATACATATACGGTAGTTCTGTTTTTGGTACGGGATACTATATAATATTGAGAATACTGGTATAATTACCATACCCTGTAGTTGTGGTTGGTACGGGATACTAACTAAATATGCTGAAGAATCTACTGGTATAATACCTAATGAGTTCTGGTTGGTCAGGGATACATTAATATTGAGAATATCTGGTATTAATACAATACGTGTGTTCTGGTTGGTACAGGGATAAAGATATATATTATGAGGAATTTACTGGTGTTAATACATATACGTTAGTTCTGTTTGGTACAGGGATTACATATATAATATTGAGAATTACTGGTATTAATACAGTATACTGTAGTGTGGTTGGTACAGGGATACTATATAATATTGAGGAATTACTGGTTAATACATATACTGTAGTTGTGTGTTGGGGTAACAGAGGGATACTATAATATGATGAGAATTACTGTGTATTAATACAATACTGTAGTTCTGGTTGCGTACAGGGATAATATAATATTGAGAATTACTGTATTAATACTTACTCGTAGTTTTGGTAACAGGGATACTATATAATTGCGAATTACTGGTATAAAATTTACATATACATGTACAGTTTGGTTTGGTTACAGTGGATATATATAATATATTGAGAATAACTGGTATTAATACAATACAGTAGTTCTGGTTGGATAACAGGAAATACTATAAATATTGAGTAATTACTGTGTATTTAATCATAATACTGGTATTTCTGGTTGGTACATGGACTCATATAATATTGAGAATTACTGGGTTTATACAGTATACGGTAGTCTCTGGTTTGGTTACGGGTACTATATAATATTGGAGAATTCCTGGTATTAATACAATCTCTCAGTGTTGTGTTGGTACAGGGATACTATATAATATGAGAATTGATAATTACTGGTATTAAGTACATATTACGAGCGTTTATCGGTGGTACCGGCGGGGATAATACTATATAATTTGAGAATTACGGTAATACAATACGGTAGGGTATGTAGTTCTGGTTGGTCAGGGATACCATTAATATTGAGAATTACTGTATTAATCATATACGTGTATTCTGGTTTGTTGTACAGGGAACTATATTGGAATTGAGAAATTAATGGGTATAATACATATTACTGAGTTCGGTGTTGGTACAGGGATACTAATATAAGTATTGAGATTACTGGTATTAATACTATCGCAGTTCTGGTTGGTAGCGGGGAACTATATAATATAAAAAATTGAGAATTACTGGTAATAATACATATACTAGTAGGTTACTGGTTGGTACAGGATAACTATATAAATATTGAGGAATTATCCGGTATTAATACATATACTGTAGTTCTGGTATGGTACAGGGGGAACTATATATATTGAGAATTTTCGGCATTAGACATATACTGATAGTTCTGGTTGTACTGGGGATTTTGTTACTATTAATTTAAAATATTGGAGAGTTTCTGGTATTAATACATATACTGTAGGTTCTGGATTGTGACGGGAGATCTAATAATATTGAGAATTACTGAATTAATACCTATACATAGTTCTGGTTAGTACCGGGCTACTAATATATTGGAATCTAGTATTATGACCATATACTGTAGTCGTGTTGGGTACAGGGTACTATTATAAAGTGAGATTACTGGTGATATACAACATTACTAGTTCTGGTTGGTATAACGGGGGATCTATAGTACTATGATAATTACTGTATAATACATCTATCGTAGTTCTGAGTTGGTACAGGGATAATATATAATATTGATGAATACCTGGTATATAATACATAAACTGTAGAGTTCTGGTTTGGATACAAGCAGATGGCATACCTAACTAAATATTGAGAATTACTGGTATTATACATAAGCTGGTATTTTCTGGTTGGTCGAACAGGAATACTATATAATATTTGAAATTTACTGGTTATTAATTACATATACTGTAGTTCTGGTTGGTACAAGGGATACTATAATATTGAGAATCTGGTATTAATACATATACTGTGAATGCTGGTTGGTACGGAGGATACTATAAATATTTGAGAATTACTACGGTATTATAACTATACTGTAGTTTCTAGGTTGGTACAGGGGATACCTATCATATTCGAACATTACTAAGTATTAATACATAATAACTGTAGTTCTGGTTGGTCGGGATTCTATATAATATTGAGAATTAATGGTATTAATATACTATACTGTAGTTCTGGTTGGTACAGGGGATACTATATAATATTGAGAATTACTGGATTAATACATATACTGTAGTTCTGGTTGGTACGGGATATATATAATATTGAGAATTACTGGTATTAATACATATACTGTAGTTTGGTTTGGTACGGGAGACTATAAATATGAGAATTACTGGTATTAATACATTATGTAGTCGGTCTGTTGGTACAGGGATACTATATAATATGAGAATTACTGGTATTAATAACATATACTGTGTTCTGGTTGGAACGGGATACTAATTAATATGAGAATTACTGTCATTAAACATAACTGTAGTTCTGGTTGGTACAGGGATATACATATATATATTAGAATTACTGGTATTAATTACATATACTGTAGTTGGGTGGACAGGGATTACTATATAATATTGAGAATTACTGGTATTATACTAACTGTAGTTCTGGTGTACGGGAACATATAATATGTTCAGTCAATTATTCCTCTTGATCTATAGGCATAAACTGAGTTTGTTGGTACGGGGATACCGAAACTTATTAGGTTCTGGTTTAACAACTTATCTGGTTTCAGGGGTTGATGTATTTGATCCACTTTTCCACCCTTTGCAGGTTTCTCTCTGATCAACTTAGTGTTAGAAGGAGGGAATAGGTTGGACTTATGACGAATGCTTACCCATCAATTGAGAACGCACTAAGAACACTAATGAATGGAGATTAGGACCATGTTATGTCTGTCCTTTTATGTATAATGCATGATAGGTTGGGGAACCTGGGCTGCCACTTAGGTGGACTCAACCTATTTTCAGAATAGGATGAAAGGCCTGTAGGCCAGATCTCTGATTATTATAAGCTTCTACAGTATCGACCACCAACTAGGAGCACCAGTTTAGTATTAGGATCTGAAAGGGTTAACCATAAGGAGGATTTAACTGAAAGTCCTTCAAGTGTTTCTACAACCAAGAAGTTAAAAGTATTTACAATGGCAATCCCAGTGGGTAATCTCTTCGTTCGGTCTGGTATTGTATCGCGGATACGCAAAGGTAAAGTATTTGCTTGCAGATTTTTCACTCCCCATATAATAAAAACGTCACCTGAAACACACAATAACCTATAAAACCATACTTCAGTAAATGAAATAAATGTAAAATAAAACCCTGAAGAAATAGATAAGATAACTGTGTATATGGGCACTGTCTGTCCGAGCGTTCTGTCCTCAGTCACATGATCCATTTATTAATCTGGACTATAAGAGGGTTAGCTAGTGACTACTAGTGGCAGTGACCTGCTATAACAAGTCCCTGTCTTTTCTTAGGACCTGGGCACGTATGGAGGAATGGTCAGTACCACATTGTGTTATTCTGCAATGCTGGGAAAAAAGCACAAACACCCTGTAGAATGGGAGATTTTCTGGATTACATCAAATGAGAGGTTTGGTGTGCCCTTTAAGTAACTAAACTGTGGCTTTTATAACATGTCCTTTATTGTATATAAATGTCACTAAATGTATAAGCACAAACATGAACATCTTTCTGGCACAGAAAGGACAAAACTGGTTTGTAATGAAGATTAAACATTGAATTTATTCACAATTTTTACTGTATATTATTTCTTATAAGAAGAAATGGCACTGGGGATTTTACTGAACAGTAAATCGCAGTGGGGTTTTATGGTTGGGGTTAGTATTATTATCTATTAGTTTATTTTCAGAACTAACTCTGATCTCATATCCCCAGTGCTGTGTGTCCTATGTTCATTCTCTGTTGCTATATAATGACGTTGGATTAGCTGAGTTCCTTACACTGATCTACAGATGAAGCTGAACCCTCTATCCCCTGTGACCTCTGTACGATAACTGCCGGGATAATGATGTATGAATTTCACAAGACTGAGATGTATTGTTCTCTCTGTTTATTTGCAATGCTGCAAGTTGTGGGTTATATTTATCATGTAAATGTGCTGATCTATGTGATAATTCTATGTGGGGAACACCCTGTACATCTGTGGATCAGTCTATCAACCCTGCCGTCACCTGGAGATTAGTAAAATGCTTGGTAGAATACGATCATTCCCGGATGGAGATATTATAATTGAGTAGGAGTGATGACAGGCAATCTTGAGATAGAAAGTGTAAAAGAAAATAAGACCTAAAGAAGTGTTATTAGTAAGTTACATTTCCTATACCCATTAACATTATGGTGATAAATATAAAAATAGTGATACAAATTTAAGGAGCATTTGTGAGCTTGGGGTTATAATTTAAATTTTACTGGCTGTAACACAGTGCAACCAACCAGCAAACATCACTGATATCCCAACACAAGAAAGGTATCACACAATTAGCCAGGGTTTGGGACAGACTGATCCTCTCAATATGTTAATGACAACATGTTGTCTATAATGGTACATGGACCCAACACGAAATTAGATTGTGTATCAGGAAACTGGTATAAAAAACAAGTTTTTCCTAAAAGAAAGGCCACGTCTCTACATTTATTAAGAGTCCAACCTTGTAATTAAAACGTAAACCGGAAGTCTCTCTCCAATCATAGACCAGATGGCACTGGACTGATCCTTCCATCACTTAAACTGGTACACACATGACAGATGTTGAAAGATGTCAAAAATCTTTAAAAACGTTATATAAAATAATAAGGATAAAATATTCAGCACCTACTACTCACTAGAAGTCTGTGTCTCAGGGTAAGAAGGAACAACATGATCCTACACATTAGCATGTCCCCTCAGTATGCAACAAAGTAAAGGGCTACAGTGGTTTTTTAGCCATGAGAACCATCCCCTACTCATGACTATGCATGAGGTGGCAGTGTCTCCGTAAAGGAGGGGCTTGGCTATTTAACTTACTGGATGTGATGGGAGATTTTAGCATATGATAAAGGAGTGCTCCTGAAATGCCGTCAGACATTCAAGTTTATACCTTAATTTCCTTTCTAGTTGTATCATATTATTGGTAACTCATGTAATAACACACTAAACATCATGAAGGTGTGGGGTCAGTTCCATTCAGTGGTTGCCAGAGTTGCGTGGGCTTAAGTGGGATGGGGCGGGGCTGTAGCTGTAGATTTGATGGAGCCAGGGATTGGCGAGGGAGGGAAGGGATGTTGATGTAGAGCGATTGTGAATAGAAAATGTGCACATCATCCTGAAATGCAATCTAAAAATGCACAGTGGAAGAGGTTTTTTTAATAATTATGTTTTATTGTGCAGATGCATTCATAAAGGAGAACCATAGTGCAAAAAGATTTTTTTTTTAGAGTTAAACTAAAGTACTCCTTAATGCTTAATGCTTCAGTGCTATCTTTAACACAGTGTAACCAAATGGCCGGACCAGCGGGTACTACAGTACGCTTTTAGGAGGAGGCTGATAGTCCGGAAGGTGCAGGATACGAAGGCTGCTGGGAACTGTAGGCTGGAAACAGGATCAAGGTGTGTGCTGGGAACTGAAGGGGATACTGATACAGGTAAGGTGGTAACTGGATAACAGATGAGGTGAGTGACGGAAATGATCAGGCAAGGTAGTCACTGGAGACCGGCAGGTAAGTACTGGATACAGGCAAGGAAGTCACTGGATATGGCAGGTAAGTACTGGATACGGGCAAGGGAAGACTGGATACTGGAAGGTGGTCACTGGAGGCAGGCAAGGAGGTAAGTATGGATACTGGCAAGGTAAGTACAGGATACTGGCTAGGTAAGTACTGGATACTGGCAGTAAGTACAGGATAGGTAAGGTGGGTCAAATGGAGACAGGCAAGGTAAGTACTGATAACTGGAAAGGTAAGTCAGGATACAGTAAGGTGGTCACTGGAGGCAGCAAGGTAAGTATAGGAGCAAGGGCGGACAGGATCCAAGGCAGGTGAGTAAGGAGCCAGGGTAGCTAATGCTACTATCGGGCGCCGGGTCCAGGAGGACGGGGCTTTTCAATCTCACGCCACCCGGAAGTCCAGAGCGGCGCGGGACCGGAGCGGCAGGAACGTTCGTTACAGTACCCCCCCTTACAGGGGGCGCCACAGGACCCACGGGCCAGGTTTCCCTGGAAAACTCCTATGGAAAGCTCTGACTAGACAAGAACATGCACATCAGCATGTCTAATCCAAGCTCTTTTTTTTGGACCGAATCCTTTCCGTGGACCAAATACTGAAGAGACTCTCCATAATACTAGAGTCCAATATTTTATCAACCTCAAACTTCTCGGAACATCACGGAAATTGGAAATGGAGGTAGTAAGATGTGGAATACTGATTAGAGCATACTGGCTTGATGAGGGAAATATGAAACACATTAGGAATCCGCTGCTGGAAGGCAGTTGGAGGCGAACAGCCACTGGACCAATTAATTCCAGGATAGGAAAAGGACCAATAGATTTGGGTCCCATTTAGAGGAAGGACCCGTAGGTTAATATGAGCAGAGGAAGAGCCACACTTTATCTCCAACAGAATAAGCTGGGGGTTCTCTACGTCTCCTATCGCTTCAGTTTTTTTGAATCAAAGCAGATTTCTGAGGCTGACTTCTGTAGCAGCCAGATAGCGGTCACTGGGCCGCCGAGTCCTTGGCAGTAAGGTACTGTGGAAAAGAAAATCCTGAGGAAAACTCTAGGATTCGTCCCAAACGCACAAAAAAAAGGAGATTTCCCAGTAGAAGTATAAGGTAAATTGTATGGGCGAATCAGCCAAGGCGCAGAAGGTCGGCCCAATCATCCTGAGTATAGGAAATGTAACAACGAAGATATTGTTCAAAGACTGATTAGTGCGTTCAGTAGACCCATGGACTGTGGGTGGTAGCGAGAGAGAACTGAACTTGAGGTTCATGGACTTACAAAGTGCCCTCCAAAATTTGGAAAACAAATTGAGAACCCCTGTCAGAACAATTCAGAAGCGAGTCCTGAAAGCGGAAGATATGTGAATAAATAGTTGCGCTAACTCCGTTGAGGATGTAGTTTGGGAGGGTACAAAAGGACCATTTTGCTGAAGCGGTCTACGTCACCCATATAACCGTGTTTTTCTTGGAAGTGAAGTGGAAGTTCAACAATAAAGTCCATGGATAGATGGGTCCAAGGTCTGACGGAATGGGGAGGGGTTGACCAGGTTGGTAAGTGATAACAAAGTTGAATCGGGAAAAGAATAACAGCACGTGCTTGACGGGGATTTAACCTTGAGATTCGGAGTGATTCGAGATTTTATGGTCGGCAAGGGAAAGGATGGGAAAGGTAAGAGTGCCTTCAATAGATGACGCCACTCTCGAGTGCCAGTTTGATGGCAAGAAGTTCCTATTTCCACATCATAGGTTCGCTCGTTGGGTGAGAAACTTCTTAGAGAAATAAGCACAGGGATGGAGTTCCTTTTTAGGGCCTTGTTCTGGGAAGGACGGCTCCAGCGCCCAAGTCTGAGGCATCAACTTCGATGTAGAGAGGGAAGACTAGGATCGGATGTACTAGAACAGGAGCATCAGCAAGGCCTCCTTGAGTCGTTTTGAAGGCTTCGAGGGCTGCAGGGGTCCATGAATGAGGCTTACCCCCTTTACTGATGAGGGCTAATATCGGAGAAGAATTATTGACGAGAACCTTTAATGAATGTCTGTAGTAATGGAAAACCCAAGAACCTTTGAATAGCTTTGGTTCCCATAGGAAGAACCAATCTTGAATGGCCGAAACTTTAACAGGATCCATCTGGAACCTTGCGCAGATACAATGTAGCCCAGGAAGGGTACTTGTGAACACTCAAACAGACACTTTTCCAGTTTGGCATATAGGCTATTCTCTCTCGAACGTAGTAACACCTGTTTAACATGAATGCGGTGAGAGGGCAGATCATGAGAAAAGTTAAATGTCATAGATATACTACTACAGAGATACCAACATATCCCAGGAAAATGTCATTTACCGAATTCTGGAACACCGCTGGAGCATTACAAAGGCCAAAGGGCATTACGAGATATTCGTAGTGGACCGTCCCTGGGTTAAAAGGCGTTTCCACTCGTCACCTTGGGTATACGGATCAGATTGTATGCCCCCCAAAGATCCAGTTTGGTAAATATTTTAGTCCTTTTATCTTGTCAAATAGCTCAGAGATGAGAGGGAGAGGATAACGATTCTTTATAGTGATTTTTATTTAACCCACGGTAGTCGATGCAGGGTCGTAAACCTCCATCTTTTTTTCCAACAAAAAAGAACCCACTCCAGCAGGGGAAGTGGAAGGTTGTATGAAACCCCTGACAATGTTCTATAATGTACTCTTATGGCTAGAGTTTCTGAGGGAGACAGTGGGTATGTGCGCCCGAGGAGGCATAGTACAGAAAGAAGATCGATGGGGCATATGTAGGAACGTGCGGTGGTAGTTCTCAGCTCGTTTTTACAGAACACATCAGAGAATCACGATAAATTCAGGGAGGTTTTTCTCAGATTATTCTCACATGTAATGGTAGTGCAATGAGAGAAAGGCAATTTTGAAAAAGAAGGGGCTCCAAGAATTGAGTTCATTGTTAGACCAATCTATAACAGGGTTGTGTAGTCTGAGCCATGGAAGTCCGAGAAATGAGGGGAGCAGAGAAGGGCTTTGGATGACAAGAAAAGATAACGTTCTTGATGAAATATGCCAAGCGGAATAGGACTCGTATGTAGATTGGAGATGAATTCTGAAGCCAACGGGTTATTATCAATAGCCAGAACTCGAAGAGGTTGCGTGCTAAGTGAAGGAGAGAAGCCCCAATTGTGTGCATAGGTAGAATCTATGAAATTTCCAGCGGCACCATATCGACAAGGCCTGGAGAGAAAAAGTTACCTTACAGGTGATAGTAGCTGGTAGAAAGAATTTCAGTGGTTCAAATTTGGCAGGAGACTTAAACCTTACCTAGAAGGAGCTCCTCCTTAACTTCTAGGGTCTGGAGTTTCCCGACTTTGGGGACAATTTTTTCAAAAGTGTCCTTGCCCAGCACAATAGAGACAAATCCATTGGTACGTCGGCGTGATTTTTCCTTGGGGATAGATGAGTGCCGCCAATTTGCATTGGCTCCTCACCCGAAGATATGGGTTGCGGAAAGGTTGAGCAGGCCTAGGAAAGGTCTTAGGGAGGTTGGAACGAGACTGCAGACCTTTCTGCCGGTTCACGAAAGCGGGTATCAATCTGTATGCATAGTGTAATCAAGTCTTCCAATGGGACAGGTAGTTCCCTAGATACTAATTCGTCCTTGAGGCGATCAGAGAGTCCCTGCCAAAAGGCGCAGTAAGTGCCTCATTGTTCCAAGGAGTCTCCGCAGCAAGGGTACGAAATTTGATAGCATATTGACCCCGGAACGTGACCCTTGGCGAGAGCTGCATCAACGGGAGGAGGCAGCAGAGGTTCTTCCTGGAGCATTGAAGACCTTGCGAAACATACTCAGGAAGTAGTAACATTTAGACTAGAGGGTCGTCTTTTTCCCATAAAGGAGAAGCCCAGGCCAGTGCATTGCCCTCCAACAAGGCGATGATGTACCCAACCTTAGCACGATCCGATGCAAAATGAGATGGTTAAAGTTCAAATTGGATTCAGCACTGATTAATGAACCCACGGCAGGCTGGGCATCACCATCAAACCGCGAGGGTGGAGGTATGCGGGGCTCTCTCCGAAGAGAAGGATCACGGATCTGGCCGCCAAAGGAGGTGGTGGCATAGAACCTGGAGCAGAGGCAGCGCTGGGGGTAGACGACAGCAAGGGAATCCATGAACTGAGCCAACTGGCCTGATGTGTTTCAAACAGGTCCATGCGTTTGGACAAAGTTGGAGTTTACTCAACTCGGCCATAGCCCCCAGGCTTCATGGCCCGATAGGACTGTAACAATGGCCGGACGGCCGGGTACTCACAGTACGCTTTTAGGAGGAGGTGATAGCTGAAGGTGCAGGTACAGAGGTGCTGGAACTGTAGGCTGGAAACAGGAGCAAGGTGCTGTGGGAAAACTGAAGGCTGGATACTGGATACAGGAAAGGTAGGTAACTGGATACGATGAGGTGAGTAGACGGAAACTGGATACAGGCAAGGTAGTCACTGGAGACCGGCAGGGTAATTACGGATACAGGCAAGGAAGTCACTGGATAATGCAAGGTAAGTACTGGATACTGGCAAGGTAAGTACTGGATACGGCAAGGTGGTCCATGGAGGCAGGCAAGGTAAGTATAGGATACTGGCAAGGTAAGTACAGGATACTGGCTAGGTAAGTACTGGATACTGGCAAGGTAAGTACAGGATACAGGTAAGGTGGTCACTGGAGGCAGGCAAGGTAAGGTACTGGATACTGGCAAGGTAAGTACGGATAAAGGTAAGGTGGTCACTGGAGGCGGCAAGGTAAGTACTGGATACTGGCAAGGTAAGTACAGGATACAGGTAAGGTGGTCACTGGAGGCAGGCAAGGTAAGTACTGGATTACTGGCAAGGTAAGTACAGGATGGGCTAGGTAAGTACTGGATACTGGCAAGTAAGTACAGGATAAAGGTAAGGTGGTCACGGAGGCAGGCAGGGTAAGTACTGGATACTGGCAAGGTAAGTACAGGATAAAGGTAAGGTGGCCACTGGAGGCAGGCAAGGTAAGTACTGGATACTGGCAAGGTAAGTACAGGATACAGGTAAGGTGGTCACTGGAGGCAGGCAAGGTAAAAAGTATAGCTTTTATACTATGAGGTGGATGACATGAACTGGCATGTAAAATAGTATTTTGGCAGTGGGCTTCGGAAATCACTAGGTGATCAATTTTTTACCCTTTACTTTTATGGTCACATCCAAAAAAATTAACAGACTCACCTCACATTCCGATTGTAAATCTGATATTAATATGTTATCATTTAACTTTAATATCCATTGATCAAAACTCTCTTTAGAACCTAACCATACCCATATCAAATAATCTATGTACCTTCGGTACAAAATGACCTGTTGGCTAAAACTCTGAAATCGGGTGGTGGAAGAGACACCTGTGCACATCTTATAAAGGACAAAATTTAATAGTTCAGTAACGGAAAAAAATATAATGTTGAGTCCTATATAAACTGTAATACTCAATTTGTAGGGTATCTTATTACAGTAACAAGGCAAAATCCAGTATGTAGGATGCACAACTAGACCTCTCAAGAATAGGTTAGGGAACATCTAGGGATGTGGAAATAAGACGCCTACATAGCCAGTAGTAGCAAGGCATTTCGTACAATGCAATGGAGGAAGAAAAGAAGTTTCATCTTCAGGTTAGGAGAGGTTTCTTACAGTGAGAACGGTGAACGTGTGGAACTGTTTCCAGCAGATGTGTGGTAATGAAGCAAGTTCATTGAATAGCTTTAAAAAGGCCTGGATAGTTTATAAAACTAAAAAATATTGAGAATTAATGGTATTAATACATATACTGTAGTTCTGGTTGGTACAGGGATACTATATAATATTGAGAATTACTGGTATTAATACATAACTGTAGTTCTGGTTGGTACAGGGATACTATATAATATTGAGAATTACTGGTATTAATACCTATACTGTAGTTCTGGTTGGTACAGGGATACTATATAATATTGAGAATTACTGGTACTTAACATATACTGTAGTTCTGGTTGGTACAGGGATACTATAATATAGAGAATTACTGGTATTAATACATATACTGTAGTTCTGGTTGGTACAGGGATACTACATAATATTGAGAATTATTGGTATTAATACATATACTGTAGGTTCTGGTTGGTACAGGGATACTATATAATATTGAGAATTACTGGTATTAATACATATACTGTAGTTCTGGTTGGTACAGTGATACTATATATATTGAAATACTGGTATTAATACATATACTGTAGTTCTGGTTGGTACAGGGCATACTATATAAAAAAAAAAAATTATCAGAAGGGTATTAATACCAGTAATTCTTAATATTATATAGTATCCCTGTACCAACTAGAACTACAGTATATGTATTAGTACCAGTAATTCTCAATATTATATAGTATCCCTGTACCAACCAGAACTACAGTATATGTATTAATACCAGTAATTCTTAATATTATATAGTATCCCTGTACCAACCAGAACTACAGTATATGTATTAATACCAGTAATTCTCAATATTTTTTAGTTTTATAAACTTATCCAGGCCTTTTTTAAAGCTATTTAATGAACTAGCCATTACCACATCTGCTGGAAGACAGTTCCACAGTTTCACCGTTCTCACTGTAAAGAAACCTTTCCTAACCCGAAGATAAAACTTCTTTTTCCTCCATTGCATTGTACGAAATGCCTTGCTACTATGGGCTATGTAGGCGTCTTATTTCCACATCCCTAAGATGTTCCCTATCCTATCTTGAGAGGTCTAGTT
Organism: Hymenochirus boettgeri; assembly: GCA_019447015.1. NCBI lineage: Eukaryota > Metazoa > Chordata > Amphibia > Anura > Pipidae > Hymenochirus > Hymenochirus boettgeri. The sequence continues at coordinate 267,406 of CM033469.1, forward strand.
GTGCATCCTACATACTGGATTTGCACTTGTTACATGTAATGATACACTACAAATTGAGTATTACAGTTTATATAGGACTCAACATTTATTTTTTTTCCGGTTACTGAACTTTAAATTTTGTCCTTTTATAGATGTGCACAGGTGTCTCTTCCACCACCCTGATTTCAGAGTTTAAGCCAACAGGTCATTTGGTACCGAGGTACATAATGATTTGATATGGTATGGTTAGGTTCTAAAGAGAGTTTTGATCAATGGATATTAAAGTTAAATGATACATTATAATCAGATTTACACTCGGAATTGGAGGTGAGTCTGTTAATTTTTTTGGATGTGACCAAAAGTAAAGGGTAAAAATTGATCACTAGTGATTTCCGGAAGCCCCTGCCAAAAACTATTTTACATGCCAGTTCATGTCATCCACCTCATAGTATAAAAGCTATACTTTTACCTTGCCTGCCTCAGTGACCACTACCTGTATCCTGTACTTACCTTGCCAGTATCCAGTACTTACCTTGCCTGCCTCCAGGGCCACCTTACCTTTATCCTGTACTTCTTGCCAGTATCCAGTACTTACCCTGCCTGCCTCCGTGACACCCTTACCTTATCCTGTACTTACTGCCAGTATCCAGTACTTACCTAGCCATATCCTGTACTTACCTTGCCAGTATCCAGTACTTACCTTGCCTCCTCCATGACCACCTTACCTGTATCCTGTACTACCTGCCAGTAGACAGTACTTCCCTTGGCCTGCCTCCAGTGACCACCTTACCTTTATCACTGTACTAACCTTGCCAGTATCCAGTACTTACCTTGCCTGCCTCCAGTGACCACTAACCTGTATCCTGTACTTACCTTGCCAGTACCAGTACTTACCTAGCCAGTATCCTGTACTTACCTTGCCAGTATCCTACTTACCTTGCCTGCCTCCAGTACCACCTTCAGTATCCGTACTTACCTGCCAGATCCAGTACTTACCTTGCCTTCCAGTGACTTCCTTGCCTGTATCCAGTAATTACCCTGCCGGTCTCCAGTGACTACCTTGCCTGTTCCATTTCCGTCTACTCACCTCATCGTATCCAGTTACCTACCTTTCCTGTATCCAGTATCCAGCCTTCAGTTCCAGCAGCACCTGCTCCTGTTTCCAGCCTACAGTTCCAGCAGCCTCTGTATCCTGCACCTTCCAGGCTATCAGCCTCCTCCTAAAAGCGTACTGTGAGTACCGGCCGTCCGGCCATTTGTTACAGTCATCATCGGGCCATGGAAACGCCTGAGGGGGCTATGGCCGAGTTGAGTAAACTCTCCAAGCTTGTCCAAACGCATGGACCTGTTTGAACACCATCAGGGCCAGTTGGCTCAGTTCATGGATTCCCTTGCTGTCCGGACCCCCAGCTGCTGCCTCTGCCTCCAGGTCTCTATGCCACCTCCTTTGGCGGCCAGATCCAGTGATCCTTCTCTTCGGAGAGAGCCCCGCATACCTCCACCCTCGCGGTTTGATGGTGATGCCCAAGCCTGCCTGGGTTCATTTCAGTGTGAATCCAATTTGAACTTTAACCATCTCATTTTGCTCGGATCGTGCTAAGGTGGGTACATTCATCGCCTTGTTGGAGGGCAATCACTGGCTGGGCTTCTCCTTTATGGAAAAAGACGACCCTCTAGTCTATAATGTTACGGACTTCCTGAGTATGTTTCGCAAGGTCTTCAATGCTCCAGGAAGAACTCTGCTGCCTCCTCCGTTTGATGCAGCTCCGCCAAGGGTCACGTTCCGTGGTCATATATGCTATCAAATTTCGTACCCTTGCTGCGGAGACTCCTTGAACAATGAGGCACTTACTGCACGCCTTTTGGCAGGGACTCTCTGATCGCCTCAAGGACGAATTAGTATCTAGGGAACTACCTGTCCATTGGAAGACTTTTTACACTATGCATACAGATTGATACACCGCTTCGTGAACGGCAGGCAGAAAGGTCTGCAGCTCGTTCCACCTCCCTAAGACCTTTCCTAGGCCTGCTCAGACCTTTCCGCACCCCATATCTTCGGGTGAGGAGCCAATGCAAATTGGCGCACTCATCTATCCCCCAAGGAAAATCACGCCGACGTACCATGGACTTTGTCTCTATTGTGCTGGGCAAGGACACTTTTGTAAAAAATTGTCCCAGAAGTCGGGAAACTCCAGACCTAGAAGTTAGGAGGAGCTCCTTCTAGGTAAGGTTTAAGTCTCTGCCAAATTTGAACCACTGAAATTTTCTACCAGCTACTATCCCTGTAATGTTAAAACTTTTTCCTCTCAGGCCTTGTCGATTATGGTGCCGCTGGAAATTTCATAGTATCTACCTATGCAGCACAATTGGGGCTTCCCTCTCCTTCACTGCAGCAACCTCTTCGAGTTCTGGCTATTGATATAACCCTTGGGCTTCAGAATTCCCTCCAACTACATACGAAGTCCTATTCCGCATTGGCATATTTCATCAAGAACGTTTATCTTTTCTTGTCATCCAAAGCCCTTCTGCTCCCCTCATTCTCGGACTTCCTTGCTCAGACTACACACCCTGTTATAGATTGGTCTAACAATGAACTCAAGTCTTGGAGCCCTTCTGTTTCAAAAATTGCCTTTCTACTCATGCACTACCATTACATGTAGAAATAATCTGAGAAAAACCTCCCTGAATGTTATCGTGATTTCTCTGATGTGTTCTGTAAAAAGCGAGCTGAGAAGCTACCACGCACCGTTCCTACGATTGCCCATCGATCTTCTTTCTGGTACTATGCCTCCTCGGGGACGCACATACCCACTGTCTCCTCAGAAACTCTAGCCATGAAAGAGTACTATAGAACATTTGTCTAGGGGTTTCATACAACCTTCCACTTCCCCGCTGGAGCGGGTTCTTTTTTGTGGGAAAAAAGATGGAGGTTTACGACCCTGCATCGACTACCGTGGGTTAAATAAAATCACTTAAAGAATCGTTATCCTCCTCCTCTCTATCTCTGTTTTTGACAAGATAAAGGGCTAAAATATTTACCAAACTGGATCTTTGGGGGGCATACATCTGATCCGTATACGCCAGGTGACGAGTGGAAAGACCGCCTTTAACACCAGGGACGGTCACTACGAATATCCGTAATGCCCTTTGGCCTTTGTAATGCTCCAGCGGGCCAAGAATTCGTAAATGACATTTTCCGGATATGTTGGGTATCTCTGTGTTATATCTCGATGACATTTTAATCTTTTCTCATATCTGCCCCACACCCGCATTCATGTTAAACAGGTTGTTACTACCTGAGAGAGAATAGCCTATATGCCAAACTGGAAAAGTGTCTGTTTGAGTGTTCACAAGTACCTTCCTGGGCTACATTGTATCCGCAGGGTTTCCAGATGGATCCTGTTAAAGTTTCGGCCATTCAAGATTGGTCTCTTCCTATGGGAACCAAAGCTATTCAAAGGTTCATTGGGTTTTCCAATTACTACAAGACAATTCATTAAAGGGTTCTCGTCAATAATTTTCTTCCGATATTAGCCCTCATCAGTAAAGGTGGTAAGCCTCATTCATGGACCCTGCACCCTCGAACCTTCAAACGACTCAAGGAGGCCTTGCTGATGCTCCTGTTCTAGTCATCCAGATCCTAGTCTTCCCTTCTACATCGAAGTTGATGCCTCAGACTTGGGCGCTGGCCCGTCCTTTCCCAAGACAAGGCCCTAAAAGGAATCTCCATCCCTGTGCTTATTTCTCTAAGAAGTTTTCTACACCAACGGCGAAACTATGATGTTGGAAATAGGGAACTTCTTGCCATCAACTGCACTCAGGAGTGGCGTCATCTATTGGAAGGCACATCTGTACCTTTCACCTCCTTGCCGACCATAAAAATCTCGAATACATCCAGAATCTCAAAGGTTAAATCCCCGTCAAGCACGTGGTCTTTTATCTTTTCCCGATTCAACTTTGTTATCACTTCACCAACCTGGTTCAACCCCTCCCCATTCCGTCCAGACTTGACCCATCTATCCTGGACTTTATTTGTTGACTTCCACTTCCCCAAGAAACAACGGTTATATGGTGACTGTAAGACGCGCTTCAGCAAAATGGTCCATTTTGTACCCTCCCCAAACTACCATCCTCAACGGAGTTAGCGCAACTATTTATTTCACATATCCCGCTTTCATGGACTCGCTTCTGAAATTGTATCTGACAGGGGTTCTCATTTGTTTCCAATTGGGAGGGCACTTTGTAAGTCCATGAACATCAGTTACAGTTCTCCTCGGCTTACCACCCACAGTCCAATGGGTCTACTGAACGCACTAATCAGTCTTTGGAACAATATCTCGTTGTTACATTCCTATACTCAGGATGATTGGGCCGACCTTCTGCCTTGGGCTGAGTTCGCCCATAACATTTACCTTATACTTCTACTGGGAAATCTCCTTTTTTGTGTGCGTTTGGAGAATCCTAGATGTTTTCCCTCGGATTTTCTTTTCACACAAAGTACCTACTGCCATGACTCGGCGGCCCAGATGACCGCTATCTGGCATGCTACAGAAGTCAGCCTTCAAATCTGCTTTGATTCAAAAAAACTGAAGCAGATAGGAGACGTAGAGAACCCCCAGCTTATTCTGTTGGAGATAAAGTGTGGCTCTCCTCTGCTCATATTAACCCTACGGGTTCCTTCCTCTAAACTGGGACCCAAATCTATTGGTCTTTCCTATCCTGGAATTAATTGGTCCAGTGGCTGTTCGCCTCCAACTGCCTTCCAGCATGCGGATTCCTAATGTGTTTCATATTTCCCTCATCAAGCCAGTATGCTCTAATCAGTATTCCACATCTTTACTACCTCCAGTTCCATTTCCTTGATGGTCAGCAGAATTTGAGGTTGAGAAAATCTTGGACTCTATATTATGGAGGAGGTCTCTTCAGTATTTGGTCCCTGGAAAGGATTCGGTCCAGAAAAAAAGAGCTTGGATTAGACATGCTGATGTGCATGTTCCTTGTCTAGTCAGAGCTTTCCATAGGAGTTTTCCAGGGAAACCTGGCCCGTTGGGTCCTGTGGCCCCCCTGTAAGGGGGGGGTACTGTAACGAACTTTCCTGCCGCTCCGGTCCCGCGCCGCTCTGGACTTCCGGGTGGCGTGAGATTTGAAAAGCCGCCGTCCTCCTGGACCCGGCGCCCGATAGTAGCATTAGCTACCTGGCCCTTACTCACCTGCCTTGGATCCTGCTCCGCTCCTGCTCCTATACTTACCTTGCCTGCTCCAGTGCCCACCTTACCTGTTTCCTGTACTTACCTTTCCAGTATCCAGTACTTACCTTGCCTGTCTCCATTGACCACCTTACCTTATCCTGTACTTACCTTGCCAGTATCCAGTACTTACCTAGCCAGTATCCTGTACTTACCTTGCCAGTATCCAGTACTTACCTTGCCTGCCTCCAGTGACCACCTTGCCTTATCCAGTACTTACCTTGCCCGTATCCAGTACTTACCTTGCCATTATCCAGTGACTTTCCTTGCCTGTATCCGTAACTATACCTTAGCCGGGTCTCCAGTGACTACCTTGCCTGTATCCAGTTTCCGTCTACTCACCTCATCTGTATCCAGTTACCTACCTTACCTGTATCCAGTATCCAGCCTTCAGTTCCCAGCAGCACCTTGCTCCTGTTTCCAGCCTACAGTTCCCAGCAGCCTCTGTATCCTGCACCTTCCGGACTATCAGCCTCCTCCTAAAAGCGTACTGTGAGTACCCGGCTGTCCGGCCATTTGTTACACTGTGTTAAAGATAGCACTGAAGCATTAAGCATTAAGGAAGTACTTTAGTTTAACTCTAAAAAAAAAAAATCTTTTTGCACTATTGTTCTCCTTTAATGAATGCATCTGCACAATAAAACATTAATTATTAAAAAAAACCTCTTCCCACTTGTGCATTTTAGATTGCATTTCAGGATGATTGCACATTTCTCATTCACAATCGCTCTACCCAATCCCTTCCCTCCCTCTGCCCAATCCCTGGCTCCATCAAATCTACAGCTACAGCCCGCCCCATCCCACTTAAGCACCAGTCAAATCTGGCAACCCTGAATGGAACTGACCCCACACCTTCATGATGTTTAGTGTGTTATTACATGAGTTACAATAATATGATACAACTAGAAAGGAATATTTAAGTATAAACTTTGAATGTCTGACGCATTTCAGGAGCACTCCTTTATCATATGCTAAAATCTCCCATCACATCCAGTAAGTTAAATAGCCAAGCCCTCCCTCCTATTACGGGAGACACTGCCACCTCATGCATAGCATGAGTAGGGGGATGGTTCATCAATGGGCTTAAAAAACCACTGTAGCCCCTTTAACTTTGTTCATACTGAGGGGACATGCTAAATGTGTATGGATCATGTTTCCTTCTTACCCTGAGACACAGGACTTCTAGTGAGTAGTAGGGTCTGAATATTTTTATCCTTATTATTTTATATAACTGTTTGTTAAAGATTTTTGACATCTTTCAAACATCTGTCATGTGTGTACCCAGTTTAAGTGATAGGAAGGATCAGTCACATTGACCAGTCTGTCTAATGATTGGATGGGAGAGACTTCCGGTTACAGTTTTAATTTACAGGTTGGACTCTTAATAAATGTAGAGACGTGGCCTTTCTTTTAGGAAAAACTTGTTTTTTATACCAGTTTCCTGATTACACAATCTAATTTTCGTGTTGGTCCATGTACCATTATAGACAACATGTTGTCATTTAACATATTGATAGGACTCAGTCTGTCCCAAACCCTGGCTAATTGTGTGATACCTTCTTGTGTTGGGATTATCAGTGATGTTTGCTGGTTGGTTTGCACTGTTTACAAGACAGTAAAATATTAAATTATAACCCCAAGCTCACAAAATGCTCCTTAAATTTGTATCATCTAATTTTTATATTTATCACCATAATGTTAATGGGTATAGGAAATGTAACTTACTAATAACACTTCTTTAGGGTCTTATTTTCTTTTACAATTTCTATCTCAAGATTGCCTGTCATCACTCCTCCAATTATAATATCTCCATCCTGGAAATGATCGTATTCTACAAGCATTTTACTAATCTCCAGGTGACAGGCAGGGTTGATAGACTGATCCACAGATGTACAGGGTGTCACACATAGAATTATCACATAGATCAGCACATTTACATGATAAATATAACCCACAACTTGCAGCATTGCAATAACAGAGAGAACAATAAATCTCAGTCTTGTGAAATTCAATACATCATTATCCCGGCAGTTATCAGTACAGAGAGTCACAGGGGATAGAGGGTTCAGCTTCATCTGTAGATCAGTGTAAGGGAACCAGCTAATCCAACGTCATTATATAGCGAACAGAGAATGAACATAGACACAAGCACTGGGGATATGAGATCAGAGTTAGTTCTGAAAATAAACTAAATAGATAAATAATTACTAACCCCAACCATAAAATCCCACTGCGATTTACTGTTCAGTATAAAATCCCCAGTGCCATTTCTTCTTATAAGAAATAATATACAGTAAAAGTTGTGAATAAATTCAATGTTTAATCCTTTCATTACAAACCAGTTTTGTCCTTTCTGTGCCAGAAGAATGTTTAGGATTTTGTGCTTATACATTTAGTGACATTTATATTACAATAAAGGGACATGTTTATAAAGCCACAGTTAGTTACTTAAAGGGCAACCAAAGCCTCTCATTTTGATGTAAATCCAGAAAATCTCCCATTCTAACAGGGTGTTTGTGCTTTATTTCCCAGCATTGCAGAATAACACAATGTGGTCACTGACCATTCTCCATACTTGCCCAGTCCTAAGAAAAGACAGGAGCTTGTTATAGCAGGTCACTGCCACTAGTAGTCACTAGCTAACCCTCTTATAGTCCAGATTAATAAATGGATCATGTGACTGAGGACAGAACGCTCGGACAGACAGTGCCCATATACACAGTTATCTTATCTATTTCTTCAGGGGTTTATATTTACATTTATGTCATTTACTGAAGTATTGTTTTATAGTTTATTGGTGTTCAGGTGACGTTTTTATATATGGGGAGATGAAATAATCTGCAAGCAAGATACTTTACCTTTGCGTGATCCCGCGATACAATACCAGACCTGAACGAGATTACCCCTGGTATTGCATTGTAAATACTTTTAACTTCTTGGTTGTAGAAAACTTGAAGGACTTCAGTTAAATCTCCTTTATGTTTAACCCTTTCAGTCCTAATACTAACTGTGCTCCTAGTTGGTGGTCTACTGTAGAAGCTTATAATAATCAAGGAATGATCATAGGGCCCTATTCCAGTGTCCCCTTTCTCCTCTCAATCCCTCATTCCTTTCTTGCAAAACCAATAAGGTGATCATGAGAAATTAACCCCTAAAGTGCCAGACCACATAGGAGTTTCCTTCCCAAACCCAGTAACTCAGTGTTAGCATAGATACAGTAGAAAGGGAATACATGTGACATAGAACATCTGGGGCTTCCTTAAAGTCTTCCCCATTCATTAGTGGTGACTTAGTGCAGTAGTAAGCTGCAATCATAGTAATTGAGTTTGAATAAAGACATTCGTCCATCAAGTCCAACCTATTCACCCTCCTTTCTAACCCTACCTAACAGTTGATCCAGAGGAAGGGGAAAAAAACGAGCTAAAAAAGGGGGGGAAATCCTTCCTGACTCCAAATGACAATCAGAAAGTATCCCTGGATCAACCAGAACTAAAGTTTATGTATTAATACCAGTAATTCTCAATATTATATGGTATCCCCGTACCAACCAGAACTACAGTATATGTATTAATACCAGTAATTCTCAATATTATATAGTATCCCTGTACCAACCAGAACTACAGTTTATGTATTAAACCAGTAATTCTCAATATTAATAGTATCCCTGTACCAACCAGAACTACAGTAATGTATTAATACAGTATTCTCAATATTATATAGTATATCCGTACCAACCAGAACTACAGATATGTGTAATACCAGTAATTCTCAAATATATTAGTATCCCCGTACCAACCAACTACAGTATGTATTAATACCAGTAATTCTCAATATTATATAGTATCCCTGTACCAACCAGAACTACAGTATTGTATTAATACCAGTAATTCTCGATATTATAGTATCCCCGTACCAACCAGAACTACAGTATATGTATTAATACCAGTAATTTCTCAATATTATATAGTATCCCCGTACCAACCAGAATACAGTATATGTATTAATACCAGTAATTCTCAATATTATATAGTATCCCTGTACCAACCAGAACTACAGTATGTATTAATACCAGTAATTCTCAATATTATATAGTATCCCTGTACCAACCAGAACAACGTTATATGTATTAATACCAGTAATTCTCAATATTATATGTATCCCTGTACCAACCAGAACTACAGATATGTATTAATACCAGTAATTCTCAATATTATATAATATCCCTGTACCAACCAGAACCACAGATATGTATTAATCCAGTAATTCTCAATATTATATAGTATCCCTGTACCAACCAGAACTACAGTAATGTATTAATACCAGTAATTCTCAATATTATATAGTATTCCTGTACCAACAGAACTACAGTATATGATCAATACCAGTAATTCTCAATATTATATAGATCCCTTGACCAACCAGAACTACATTATAGTATTAATACCAGTAATTCTCAATATTATATAGTAATCCCTGTACCAATCAGAAACTACAGTTATGTTTATACCAGTAATTCTCAATATTATATAGTATCCCCATACCAACCAGAACTATAATATATGTATTAATACCAGTAATTCTCAATAATAAGTATCCCTGTACCAACCAGAACTACAGTATATGTATTAATACCTGTAATTCTCAATATTATATAGTATCTCTGTACCAACCAGAACTACAGTTATGTATTAATACCAGTAATTCTCAATATTATATAGTATCCCCGTACCAACCAGAACTACAGTATATGTATTAATACCAGTAACTCTCAATATTATATAGTATCCCCGTACAAACCAGAACTACAGTATATGTATTATACCAGATATTCTCAATATTATATAGTATCCTGTACCAACCAGAACTACAGTATAGTATTAATACCAGTAATTCTCAATATTATATAGTATCCCTGTACCAACCAGAACTACAGTATATGTATTATTACCAGTAATTTTCAATATTATAGTATCCCTGTACCAACCAGAACGCAGAATATGTATTAATACCAGTAATTCTCAATATTATATAGTTTCCTGTACCCACAGAAACTGCAGAATATGTATTAATCCAGTAATTCTCAATATTATATAGTATCCCTGTACAAACAGAACTACGTATATGTATTAACACCAGTAATTCTCAATATTATATGGTATCCCTGTACCAACCAGAAACTACGTATATGTATTAATACCAGTAATTCTCAATATTATATAGTATCCCTGTACCAACCAAACTACTGTATATGTATTAATACCAGTTATTCTCAATATTATATAGTATCCCTGTACCAACACAACACTGATATGTTTATCCAGTAATTCTCAATATATATAGTATCCCTGTACCAACCAGAACTACAGTATATGTATTAATACCAGTAATTCTAATAATATAGTTCCCTGTACCAACCAGAACTACAGTAATGTATTAAACCAGTAATTCTCAAATATAGATCCCTGTACCAACCACACTACAGTATATGTATTAATACCAGTAATTCTCAATATTATATAGTATCCCTGTACCAACCACAACTACAGTATATGTATTAATACCAGTAATCTCAATATTATATAGTATCCCTGTACCAAACAGAAATACCGTATAGTATTAACACCAGTAATTCTCAATATTATATAGTATCCCTGTACCAACCAGAACTACAGTATATGTATAATACCAGTAATTCTCAATATTATATAGTATCCCTGTACAACCCAAACTACAGTATATGTATTAATACCAGTAATTCTCAATATTATATAGTATCTGTACCAACCACAACTACAGTGTATGTATTAATACCAGGAATTCTCAATATTATATAGTATCCCTGTACCAAACAGAAACTACCGTATATGTATTAACACCAGTAATTCTCAATATTATTTAGTATCCTGTACCAACCAGAACTACTGTTATTGTATTAATACCAGTTATTTCAATATTATATAGTATCCCTGGATCAACCAGAACTGCATCAGTATATGTATTAATACCAGTAATTCTCAATATTATATAGTATCCCTGTACCAACCACCAACTACAGTATATGTATTAATACCAGTAATTCTCAATATTATATAGTATCCTCTGTACCAAGAAACTACCGTATATGTATTAAACACAGTAATTCTCAATATTATTTAGTATCCCTGTACCAACAGAACTACTGTATATGTATTAATACCAGTTTTTTCAATATTATATAGTATCCCTGGATCAACCAGAACTGCAGTATATGTATTAAACCAGTAATTCTCAATATTATATAGTATCCCTGTACCAACCACAACTACAGTATATGTATAATACCAGTAATTCTCAATATATATAGTATCCCTGTACCAAACCGAACTACCGTATAGTATTAATACCAGTAATTCTCAATATTATTAGTATCCCTGTACCAACCAGAACTACAGTATATGTATTAATACAGTAATTCTCAAATTATATAGTCCCTGTACCAACCAGAACTACAGTATATGGATTTATACCAGTAATTCTCAATATTATATAGTATCCCTGTACCAACCACAACTACAGTATATGTAATAATACCAGTAATTCTCAATATTATATAGTATCCCTGACCAACCACAACTACAGTTATGTATTAATACCAGTAATTCTCAATATTATATAGTATCCCTGTACCAACAGAACTACCGTAGTATTAACACCGTAATTCTCATATTATATAGATTCCCTGTACCAACCAGAACTACAGTATATGTATTAATACCAGTATTTCAATATTATATAGTATCCCTGTACCAACCACACTACAGTATATGTATTAATACCAGTAAATCTCCAATTATATAGTATCCCTGTACCAACCACAACTACAGTATATGTATTAATACCAGTAATTCTCAATATTATATAGTATCCCGTACCCGAAAACAGACAACTACCGTAATGTATTAACACCAGTAATTCTCAATATTATTTAGTATCCCTACCAACCAGAACTACTGTATATGTATAATACCAGTTATTTCAATTATATAGTATCCCTGGATCACACCAGAACTGCAGTAATGTATTAATACCAGTAATTCTCAATATTATATAGTATCCCTGTACCAACCACAACTACAGTATATGTATTAATACCAGTAATTCTCAATATTATATAGTATCCCTGTACCAAACAGAACTACCGTATATGTATTAACACCAGTAATTCTCAATATTATTTAGTATCCCTGTACCAACCAGAACTACTGTATATGTATTAATACCAGTTATTTTCAATATTATATAGTATCCCTGGATCAACCAGAACTGCAGTATATGTATTAATACCAGTAATTCTCAATATTATATAGTATCCCTGTACCAACCACAACTACAGTATAGTTATTAATACCAGTAATTCTCAATATTATATAGTTCCCTGTACCAAACAGAACTACCGTATATGTATTAATACCAGTAATTCTAATATTATATAGTATCCCTGTACCAACCAGAACTACCGTATATGTATTAATACCAGTAATTCTCAATATTTATAGTTAGTACCAACCAGAACTACAGTATATGTATTAATACCAGTTATCCTCAATATTATATAGTATCCCCGTACCAACCAGAACTACAGTATATGTATTAATACCAGTAATTTCAATATATATAGTATCCTTACCAACCAGAACTACAGTATAGTATATTATTAGCAGTAATTCTCAATATAATAGTATCCCCATACCAACCAGATCTACAGTATATGTATTAATACCAGTAATTCTCAATATTATTAGTATCCCCGTACCAACCATAACTAAGTGTATGTATTAATACCAGTAATTCTCAATATTAATAGTATCCTGTACCAACCAGAACTACAGTATATGTATAATACCAGTATCCTCAATATATATAGTATCCCCGTACCAACCAGAACACAGTATAGTATTAATACCAGTAATTCTCAATATTAATAGTATCCCTTTACCAACCAGAACTACAGTATATGTTAATACCAGTAATTTCAATATTATATAGTATCCCCATACCAACCAGATCTACAGTATATGTATTAATACCAGTAATTCTCAATATTATATAGTATCCCCGTACCAACCATAACTACAGTGTATGTATTAATACCAGTAATTATCAATATTATAGTATCCCCGTACCAACCAGAACCGGTATATGTATTAATACCAGTATTCTCATATATATAGTATCCCTGGATCAACCAGAACTGCAGTATATGTATTAACACCAGAAATCTCACTATTATATAGTATCCCCGTACCAACCAGAACTACAGTATATGTATAAACCAGTAATTCTCAATATTATATAGTATCCCCGTACCAACCAGAACCACGGTATATGTTAATACCAGTAATTCTCAATATTATATAGTATCCCTGGATCAACCAGAACTGCAAGTATATGTATTAATACCAGTAATTCTCAATATTATATAGTATCCCTGTACCAACCAGAAATACAGTATATGTATTAATACCAGTAATTCTCAATATTATATAGTATCCCTGTACCAACCAGAACTACAGTATATGTATTAATACCAGTAATTCTCAATATTATATAGTATCCCTGTACCAACCAGAACTACAGTATATGTATTAATACCAGTAATTCTCAATATTATATAGTATCCCCGTACCAACCAGAACTACAGTATATGTATTAATCCCAGTAATTCTCAATATTATATAGTATCCCCGTACCAGCCAGAACTACAGTACATGTATTAATACCAGTAATTACCAGTAATACCAGCATTAAAAAACTAAAGCGTTTATTAACTGTGGTTTGCAGCCTAGTAAATGTACTAACCTAACACTATTTATTTCTAGGAGTGTGCCTGTGTAAGTAATTAATCACTGGTGTGTTTTTTGTGTTTTACTACTTACTGCTTGAATAAAGTAGTAGGAATTGTTTGAGTAAACTCAAAGCACTGGGTTACTGAAACAAATACTGGTGTTTAAATAGCACTGTTACTTTTAGAGCGGGGGTTGGTAAGAGACAAAGGAAAGGCATTTTTTTTTTCCTTTTCACTGATTGGATGGGGGTGTAGCTAATTGGTTTAAATTGGCTGAGGGCTGTTGGCTCTGTGGTTTTGAACCTCATTTAAGTCATTTCTACAGAGCGATCAAGCTCTTGAGCGATTTTCTGTTTTAAAGGGATTTTTCTGTTTTTAAGGGAATTGAGAGCGTTAAAAAACTAAAGCGTTTAAAACAAGAAAGCGTTTAAGAACAACACTGCTATTTCTCTGCTGTGTATTGCAATTTCTCTGCTGTGTATTGCTGTGTCTCTGCTGTGTATTGCTGTTCCTGTGTCTCTGGTGTGTATTGTTGTTTAGTATGGACAGTTTTGTTGGGGCCGTGCAATGTGCATCCTGCCGCATGTATGGGATCTTGGAGCAGCAGCCCCAAGGGACCTATGTATGTGTCAGATGTGAGTGGGTTGCCCATTTGGAATCTGAGGTCCAGAATCTATGGGGTAAACTTGCAGCATTGCAGGGCTTGGCAAATCTGGGGGAAATGCAGGTACTGGCAGGGGCCAGTAAACTGGAGGGTGGACATGGGGCAGATAAGGTGGAGAAGGAAGATAGATTTGTAAGGGTCACCAGGGGAAGTAGGGGACAGAAGGATAGGGGTGCTTCTTCCCAGCTGGTCGATCCCAACAGATTTGCCATTTTAGGCGAAGATGTGGAGGACGATGGCTCGGAAGCAGCATGTATGGAGCGGGCCTTTCCCTTGAGCACCCAGGGGACGGCCATCTCCAATACAAGGGAGGGAGAACTGGGGGCTAGGAAGGATAGGCAGGTGGTAGTGGTAGGGGACTCCATTATTAGAAGGGTAGATAGGGTAATCTGTCGCCAAGACCCTACATGCCGAACAGTGTGTTGTCTGCCTAGTGCTAGGGTTCGACATGTGGTGGATCGTGTAGACAGATTATTGGGTGGGGCTGGGAGTGACCCAGTGGTCTTGGTTCACATTGGTGCCAATGACAAAGTTAGAGGTGGAGGTGAGGTCCTTAAAAATTATTTCCGAGAATTAGGGGCCAAGTTAAAAGCAAGGACCTCCAGGGTAGTGATTTCAGAAATACTACCGCAGCCACAAGCTACGCTAGGGAGACAACGGGAGCTCAGGAGTATAAATGCGTGGCTAAGAGGGTGGTGTAAGGAGATGGGGTTTGGGTTTTTAGAGAACTGGGCTGATTTTCCTGTTGGCTACAGGCTCTTTAGTAGAGACGGATTGCACCTCAATGGTGATGGTGCAGCTGTTTTGGGGGAGAAGATGGCTAGGGGGTTGGAGGAGATTTTAAACTAGGTATGGGGGGGGAGCATAGAGGATAAGGAGGCATGTACGACCATGTATGGAAGTAAATCAATTGATAATCTAAAATTTATGTTTACAAATGCAAGGAGTCTGTCTGGAAAAACCGGCGAACTTGAAATAATAGCATTAAAGAAAAGGTATGATGTAATTGGTATAGCAGAATCATGGCTTAATGATTCACACGACTGGACAGTAAATATTGAAGGATACTCCTTATTTAGACATGACCGAGTTAATAAGAAAGGAGGAGGAGTATGTATGTATGTTAAACAGGAATTTAAGCCAAATTTAAAAGATGGAATAGATGGGGGAGCAAACGATACGGCAGAAACATGGGTGGAACTGTGTACAGGAAGCAAGAAGGTAGGTAAATTAATTGTTGGAGTATGTTATAAGCCGCCAAATGCCGAGGAAGAGGTGGAAATGAATCTCCATATGCAGTTGGCGAAGGCTGCTGGTATGGGGCATGTTCTGGTCATGGGGGATTTTAACTACCCTGACATAGATTGGAGTAAGGGAACTGCCAGCACCTCTAAAGGTATAAAGTTCTTAAATTTTCTATATGAGCATTTTCTTTCACAGATGGTAGAAGTTCCTACTAGACAGAATGCGTTGTTGGATCTGGTGATATCTAATAACCCTGAGCTCATTATGGAGATAAAGGTAATGGGAAGCTTAGGGAATAGTGACCATGATATAGTGTCATTTAATATAGGGAATAGTGACCATGGTATAGTGTCATTTAATATAGGGAATATGCTTGTGAAGGTTCTCATTCATCCAGGTCATGGTATATCTGTTGTATTCAATTAGATCAACTGGACTTGAAATGTAGTTCTGAAGACGTTTCGCTAGTCATCCGACTGGCTTTCTCAATTCAGAACTACATTTCAAGTCCAGTTGATCTAATTGAATACAACAGATAATATAGGGAATAGTGACCATGATATAGTGTCATTTAATATAGGTTGCAAAAAACTAAAGTGCACTGGGTTAACAAAAACTTTTAACTTTAGGAAAGCTAATTTTATGCTTTTAAAGGAATCGCTCCTGCTCATAGACTGGGGGGAACTGTTTCTAGGTAAAGAAACTGAGCAGATGTGGACCACTTTTAAAGGGATATTAAACTATTACATTTCCAAATCGGTACCTTTAGGTAACAAGTGTAAGAAAATGAGGTCCTCTCCTGCATGGCTTAATGCTCAGGTAAAAAGGGAAATGGAAAAAAAGAAAAGGGCTTTTAAAATTTTGAAAACAGAAGGCACAGAACAGGCTTACAGGGAGTACAAAAGCTGTAATAAAGAGTGCAAGAAAGCAATTAAACTAGCTAAAATAGAAAATGAAATACGGATTGCCGAACAAAGCAAGTCCAACCCCAAAATGTTTTTTAAGTATATAAATGGTAAAAAGATGAGGACTGAGAATGTGGGACCATTAAATAATGGAGCTGAGGTGGTTGTAGAGGATGCCGAAAAGGCTAATCTGCTAAACCGTTTTTTTACATCGGTTTTTACTGTTGAGAATCCTTGTCCTTACGGTAGGGATTGTAGCAATATGCAGGGAAGAAATGAAGAGTTTTCACATTGGATAACGGAGGATATGGTACGGAAACAATTAGACAAAGTTAATATCAATAAAGCGCCAGGACCAGATGGATTGCATCCTAGGATTTTAAAAGAGCTTAGTTCAGTTCTAGCTAGACCACTGTTTCTCATATTTTCAGATTCGCTTTTGTCTGGGGATGTGTCGCTGGATTGGAAAAAAGCCAATGTAATACCAATATTCAAAAAAGGTAGTCGTTCACAGCCTGGTAACTATAGACCTGTAAGCCTAACATCAGTGGTAGGGAAGGTGATGGAAACTTTGTTAAGGGATCATATCCTTGACTTTGTCTCCAGAGATCATCTTATTAGTAGTAGTCAGCATGGATTTATGAGAAATAGATCATGCCAGACAAATTTAATTGGTTTTTATGATGAAGTGAGTAAGAAGTTGGACTCAGGCACAGCAGTGGATGTGGTATATTTGGATTTTGCAAAAGCTTTTGATACTGTGCCACATAGGAGACTAATGTATAAACTGAGGACTGTTGGCCTTGAAGAAAACATTTGTTCATGGATAGAGAACTGGTTATTGGACCGCAAACAGAGAGTGGTGGTTAATGGAGCTACATCTATGTGGGCTAAAGTTCTAAGCGGAGTGCCTCAGGGTTCTGTACTGGGGCCGCTTCTGTTTAATCTGTTTATAAATGACTTAGAAGGGGGCATTGAGAGCAAGGTCTCTGTGTTTGCTGATGACACTAAATTATGCAGAGCTTTGGAAACTTCCAATGATGTGCAAGTGCTGCAAGCAGACCTAGATAGATTATCAAAATGGGCAGCAGAATGGCAGATGAGATTCAATGTAGATAAATGTAAGGTGGTGCATTGGGATTTAATAATCCCTGTGCCATCTACACCATAAATAACTCTGTGTTAAGTTCATCTGTAATGGAAAAAGATTTGGGGGTTCTGGTAGATAACAGACTTAGCCGTAGCAAACAATGCCAGGTAGCAACAGCTAGAGCTAGCAAGATATTGTCTTGTATAAAAAGGGGAATAGATTCAAGAGAGAAAAATATTATTCTCCCTCTTTACAAGGCACTGGTAAGGCCTCATTTGGAATATGCGGTGCAGTTTTGGAATACCATATACAAAAGGGGACATGATAACCTTGTACAAATATATTAATGGCCCATACAATGAGCTCTCTGGTGCATTGTTCACTATTAGGTCATATCAGAGGACACGTGGACATCCTTTAAGGTTGGAAGAAAAGAAGTTTCATCTTCAGGTTAGGAGAGGTTTCTTTACAGTGAGAACGGTGAAACTGTGGAACTGTCTTCCAGCAGATGTGGTAATGGCAAGTTCATTGAATAGCTTTAAAAAAGGCCTGGATAAGTTTCTAAAACTAAAGAATATTGAGAATTACTGGTATTAATGCATATAGTGTAGTTCTGGTTGGTACAGGGATACTATATAATATTGAGAATTACTGGTATTAATGCATATAGATCTGGTTGATCCAGGGATACTTTCCGATTGCCGTTTGGAGTCAGGAAGGAATTTTTTCCCCCTTTTTAGCTGTTTTTTTTTTTACCTTCCTCTGGATCAACTGTTAGGTAGGGTTAAAAAAAAAAAAAGTGAATAGGTTGGACTTGATGGATGTACGTCTTTATTCAACCTTAATTACTATGTTACTATGTTAACATTGCATCTGTTACCGCTCTTTTCTATTTACCGATTTGCAGTGTTAACCTCGACCATTTCAATTCGCCAACTCTGAATTGGCGAAAACATCCGGGTCTCTGCCATCCCGCCGCAGCGGTGTGCGGTGGAAATTTTTTTTGAGGTAATTACGGCAATTTATAAATATGCCCCTTAAAAAAAATGGGGTCAGATTAGTTCTGATTACCAATTTTTTGCGAATGAATGAAAAATCACTTCCTGGAAAATGATTTCCCGGTAGAGATTTTTCCAAATAGATTTCAACTTGGAAAATGGGCATTTATTCCCCGGGCCGGGGTCAAAAAAATTGGTCTTCTTCAATATGCCCAATGTCCCTGGTGGTATCAGCAAAATAGATGCAGATTATTATCCCTGCAATTTTGAGGGCAAATTTGCAGAGATTTTTTTTTTGTAATTGCACTTGTACATGCATTGTATTTGAGTTAGTTGGTTTAGTATAGTATTAGTATAGTATAGTATAGTATTTTGAGGATGAATAAAGACATATGTCCATCCAGTCCAACCCATCTAGCAATATCCTCATTTCCTGCCTAACTGTTGATCCAGAGGAAGGCAAAAAAAACCCACCAAATTTATAAAGGGGAAAAAAAATTCCTTCCTGACTCCAAGTGGCAATCGAAAATTTCCCTGGATCAACTCTACTTTATGTATCAATACCAGTAACTTGCAACATTCCTTGTTTTCAGAAACTCATCCAGCTTTTTATTAAACTGACCAATGAACCTGCCATAACAACGTCCACTGGAAGACAGTTCCATAGCTTTACCATTCTCACAGTGACAAACCCTTTCCCGACTCTACTTTATGTATCAATACCAGTAACTTGTAACATTCCTTGTTTGCAGAAACTCATCCAGCTTTTTATTAAACTGACCAATGAACCTGCCATAACAACGTCAACTGGAAGACAGTTCCATAGCTTTACCGTTCTCACAGTGAAAAACCCTTTCCCAACTTGAAGCCTAAACCTTTTTTCTTCAAGTCTTAAGGGATGTCCACGTGTCCTCTGACATGTTCTATAGGTGAACAATGCCCCAGATAGTTTATTGTATTGCCCGTTAATGTATTTATACATAGTAATCATATCTCCAAGCAAGCGCCTTTTCTCCAGCATACATAATTGTAATTGTTCCAGTCTCTCTTCATATTCAAGCTCCCCCAAGCCCCTTATTAATTTAGTTGCCCTTCTCTGAACCCTTTCTATTCAAAGATGTCCTTTTTGTACACAGGATTCCAAAATTGCACTGTATATTCCAAATGAGGCCTTGCCAATGCTTTGTAAAGGGGGAGAATTACATTTTCCTCCCTTGAATCCATACCTCCCTTTATACAAGACAATACCATGCTGGCTCTGGTTGTTGCCGCCTGGCACTGCTTGCTTCCTTTAAGTTTGTTATCCACCAAACCTCCAAGATCCCTTTCCAACAGGGATTCACTTAACACAGAGCCATTTATAGTATAAGCAGCACAAGCATTTTTTAGTCCAAAATGCATCAAATTACATTTATCACCATTGAATCTCACCTGCCACTTAGCAGCCCAATGTGACAATCTATCTAGATCCCCCTGCAACAATTGCACATCCTCTGAAGTTTTTAATGGTCTGCAAAGTTTTGTGTCGTCAGCAAACACAGAAACCTTGCTGACAATACCCACTTCCAAATCATTAATAAATAGATTAAATAGAAGCAGCCCCAACACAGAACCCTGTGGCACCCCATTTAGCACTTTAGTCCATAATGATGAAGCCCCATTAACAACTACTCTCTGCATCCTATTCATTAACCAATTTTCTATCCATGTACAAATGTGACTCCCCAGACCAACAGACCTTAGCTTATACATTAGTCACCTATGGGGGACTGTATCAAAAGCCTTTGCAAAATCCAAGTAAACTACATCTATTGCTATGCCAGAGTCTAAATTTCCACTTACTTCCTCATAAAAGCCTAGCAAGTTAGTTTGATAGATCTATTCCTCCTAAATCCATGCTGGTTACTACTTATAATGTCAGTCCTTGAAACATACTCTAGAACATGTTCCCTTATTAAACTTTCCAGGATCTTCCCCACCACTGAAGTTAAACTTACAGGCCTGTAATTACCCGGCTGTGAACGACTACCCTTTTTGAATATTGGAATAACATCAGCCTTTTTCCAATCCAGAGACACACCACCGGACATGAGGGAATCAGCAAAAATAAGAAACAATGGCCTAGATAAAACTGAACTTAGCTCCTTAAGTACCCGAGGATGTATTTTATCCGGTCCAGGAGATTTATTAATATTAACCTTATTTAGTTCTTTCTGTTCCATATCCTCGGCTTGTAACAGTGTGTGCGGCGTGATGACATCGCGCGCTGATGTCCCGTTGCGTGCATCGTGACGTCACTCGCGTGCGCAGACTTAGTGGGCCAGATGACTATGTTCCCTCCCTTGTCGGATCTCTTAATAACAATGTCTTTCATTTTCTCTAATTCAGAGATGGCTGTAAGTTCTTCTCGTACAAGATTATTTCTACCTGAACATCTCTGAATACGTGTTAATTCTTTAATCATGACTTTGTAAAAGACTTGTAGACTTGGGAAATCCGACAAGGGAGGGGAAAAGGTGGACTTAGGTCTAAAGGTTCTTATCTCTTGTTTGCTTTGTTCTGTCTCATTAACACCTTGTTTACTGAAAAAGGCTTTAAGTGCTATGCGTCTACAGAATAAATGTAGGTCCTTAACTAGGATAAAGTTGTCAGCTTAACTAGACGGACAAAAAGATAAACCCTTAGATAACACTGACCTTTGATGGGTAGTGAGTGTGTAAGATTAAAGATTAATAATCTGCATAGCGTCCTCTGTAGGCCTATTGACTAATTCCTTGGATTCTTCCTGTACCGATTTCTCGTTTCATATCTGTTGTTGTTTCTTCCTTCCTCTTCTGATTCTGATTCTGACTGTGTGCTTGTTCCTAAAAAAGAAGCCCCTTCACTTTCCGAGTCCCTATTCTTTTGTGTACATCTATTTTTCTTTCGTTGGGAAAATTTATCTCTCTTGTTACCTTTGTCTCCATCTGTATGCTGTGTCTGTAGAGAAATCTTTAGTATCTCTAGCCAATTTGGATTTTTTATTCTGGATAATCTCTTCTAATTTTTTTAGATTGCTTTTAAGTGATTTATCAAAGTTATTATATTCACTTTAAGGAATCTCTTTCTCGCACTTTTTTTGTGAGGGTATTGATTTCTTCCCCCAAAGAATTCAATAATTCTTTATCATGTAGTAATAATTTCTCAATTAGCTCTAAAGAGAACTTAGTCAGAGAATTTTCCCAATCCTTTTTAAATGCCAAAGTAGGTTCGCAGGATGGCAGAATGTCAATCCTTAAGCCCCTGGGCACTATTTGTAGGGAAAGATATTTATCTAGGCTATAAACGTTCCACCAGGTACGTGCATATCTTATGTGTAAACCTTTAAGGGTATTCAGATCTACAGATATGGGATAAATACTGATTCCTGCTTGTCCGCTATCTGCAAATACTGCATCAAGTTGCTTATATCTTTCTTTGTCTAAAACGGTTAGATTACAGGTCATTGTCTTCGTGCAACAGGTCTCGGGGGGCGGAGCTTACCTGACAGCACACTGTATCCAAGATGGCCAGAACTTTACAAGGCCACAGGTAGGCTCTGGAGAGACCTAAAAAAACTCAGAAAAAGTGCACTTGAATCTTTTATACCATTATTGCTACTATACTCTATGATATCTGTACTTGGATCTTCTATAGTGTATAAAGAGGAAAAAAAATATTCAAGACATTTGCTTTATCGCCATCCTCCGTAACTAACTTTTCCCCATTTATTAATGGTGCCTCATTCTCAGTCCTCATCTTCTTACTATTAATAAACTTAAAGAAATTTTTAGGCTTAGTGATGCTTTGTTCAGCTATCCTAACTTCATTATTAATTTTAGCTAGCTTAATTGCTTTCTTACAATACTTGTTACAGTTTTTATAATCCCTAAAGGCCCTTTCCATTCCCTCTTACTTAAATGTTTTAAATGCCTTTTTCTTCCTTTCCATTTGGTTGCCATGTCTGTGTGCACCCAGGCATTTGGCCCACCGTTTGATTCAGGACATGTGGGAAATTGACATTTAGTGTTCTTTTTATTTGTCAAGTGGGTTTAGGTAGGATTTCAACCTTTGAATCATCTTATTTTATTTTCCACAAAACCTCCTAAAAGCACGGAGTTCTATGGATGACAGCATCTGAAATTCTTCATGTAAGTATGAAAGCATGGCATTGTTACGTAGCTGAAGGTATGTAAATTCAAAAAATATATAGTTTGTGTGGGGTATTTCCAGGTTTCGGTTCTTGTAATTGTACTTGTGCATGCTTCCCATTTGAGTTAGTTGGTGGCCATGTCTCTGTGTGCACCCATGCATATGGCATACCGTTTGATTTAGGATATGTGGGAGATTGACATGTAGTGTTTTTTTATTTGTGGGGGGTATTTCAAAATTTCAGGGCTGTTTCCTTTGGTTAAATTATAGAATACTTTGATTTTTTTATCCCGTAATTTCACTTGTGCATGCATCCCATTTGAGTTTATTGGTGGGTGTGTCTCTGAATGCACCCATGCATATGGCATAACATTTAGTATAGTATAGTATAGTATTTCAGGTTGAATAAAGACATATGTCCATCCAGTCCAACCCATCTAGCAATACCCTCATTTCCTGTCTAACTGTGTTGATCCAGAGGAAGGCAAAAAAAAACCTACCAAATTTATGAAGGGGAAAAAATTCCTTCCTGACTCTCCTGTTTAAATTACAGAGCACTTTGATTTTTTCTTGGAATTGCACTTGTGAATGCGTCCCATTTGAGTTAGTTAATGGCCTTGTCTCTGTGTGTACCCACACATATGGCATACCATTTCATTCAGGACATTTGGTATTTTTTTTTCATTAATTGGGGGTTTTTAACTTCAAAATTTATTTTTGTACATTTATCCAGAAAATCTGGTAAAAGTGCGAAATTCTACGGAGAACTGCGACCTCACTATTAGTGGTATGCATAAAAGCATGGCAGTGTTGTGTAGCAGAAGGTGTGTAGATTCCAAGAATATATAGTTTTGTGGGGTATTTTTAATATAAAGGGGTGTTTAGTCTGAGAAATCTGAAAAGTTGGGCCACTGTACATTGGCTCACTTTGTGGCTAGTTGATTTTATGTGTGTGTGTGTGTGTGTTATCAGGCATACCATTTGATTCAGGACATTTGGGAGATTGATATTTGGTAATGTTTTTTTACATTACTTGGGGGTTTGGCATGATTTCTAACGTTGAAAGTATTTTTTTTGTTAATTTTTCAGAAAATCTACTAAAAGTGCAAATTTCTACAAAGAACTGCACAAATACAATTGATAGTATGAATAAAGGAAGGGCAGCGTTACATAGCTGAAGGTGTTTAGATTCCAAAAATGTATAGTTTGTGGGAGGTATTTCTGAGTTAGGGGGGTGTTTTGTGGTAAAAAACTGCAGACTGTTCAAAAACAGAGTTGGCTGAATATTTTTGCTTTTTCTGAGCCATCGTGCATTGTCTCACTTCGTGGCTTTTCGCTTCCATGTCCGCATGTGTAACCACACATATGGCATACCATTTCATTCAGGACATTTTGGGGATTGATATTTAGTAACTTTTTTTTATAGTACATGGGGTTTTGGCATGATTTCTATCTTTGAAAGTTGAGTTTTTTAATTTTTCAGAAAAACTGCTAAAAGTGCGAACTTCTACAAAGAACTGCGCCCACACCATTGATGGTATGAATGAACAAACTACAGTGTTACATAGCTGAAGGTGTGTAGATTCTAGGGGGATGTTTTGTGGGAAAAACTGCAGACTGTCGAAATTCGGAGTTGGCTGAATATTTTTGCTGTTTCTGAGCCATCGTGCATTGTCTCACTTTGTGGCTTTTTAGTTCCATATCTGAGTGTGTAACCACACATATGGCATACTGTTTGATTCAGGACATTTGGGAGATTGATATTTTGGGGACATTTTTTTACATTTCATGGGATTTTGGCATGATTTCTACACTTCAATTTTTTTCTTGTAATTGCACTCGTGAATGCATCCCATTTGAGCTAGTTGGTGGCCATGTCTCTGTGTGCACCCACACATGTGGCATACCGTTTAAATCAGGACATGTGGGAGATTGACATATAG
Organism: Hymenochirus boettgeri; assembly: GCA_019447015.1. NCBI lineage: Eukaryota > Metazoa > Chordata > Amphibia > Anura > Pipidae > Hymenochirus > Hymenochirus boettgeri. Next base: position 292,470 of record CM033469.1, read on the forward strand.
TGTTTTTTTTTATTTGTGGGGGTTATTTCCAAGTTTTACGACTGTTTCCTTTGAATAAGAGTAGGCTGTTTAAATTATAGAGCACTTTGTAATTGCACTTGTGCATGCGTCCCATTTGAGTTAATTGGTGGGTGTGTCTCTGTGTGCACCTATGCATATGGAATACCATTTGATTCAGGACATGTAGGTGATGGGTACCTAAGGAAGGGGACAGCATATTCCCTGAAACGTTGTATATGTTTTTGCTTAATAAATAATTATTTGTTTGGAATGTAGTGTGGTCCTCCGCTTCTTGATTCTAAATGTGGGAAATTGACATTTAGTGGGGTTTTTTTACTTGTCAAGTGGGTTTAGGTAGGATTTCAACCTTTGAATCATCTTATTTTTTTTCACAAATAGTTTATGGCATACCATTTGATTTAGGACATGTGGGAGATTGACATTTAGTGCTTTTTTTTTTACTTGTCAAGTGACTTTAGGTAGGATTTTGATCTTTGAATCTTCTTTTTTTTTCACAAAATCTCCTAAAAGCACGGAAGTTCCATGGATTACTACATCTGAAATTCTTCATGTATATATGAAAATATGGCACCAGTACGTAGCTGAAGGTGTGTAGATTCCAAAAATATATAGTTTGTGGGTTTTTTTTTTCAAGTTTCAGGGCTGTATCTTTTGAAAAACTATATACAGTTCAAATTTAAGAGCACTCTAATTTTTTCTTGTAATTGTACTTCTGCATGCATCCCATTTGAGCTAGTTAGTAGCCTCGTCCCTGTGTGCCCCTATGCATTTGGCATACCGTTTGATTGTGGAAGAATGACATTAAGTGTTTTTTTTACTTGTCCTGTGGGTTTAGGTATGATTTCCACATTTGAATCACCTTTATTTTATTTTTTCACAAAATCTTGTAAAAGCATGAAGTTCTATGGATTACTGTGTCTGGAATTCTCCATGTATGTATTAATGCATTGCACCAGTATGTAGCTGATGGTGTGTAGATTCCAAGAATATATAGTTTGTGGGGTGTATATCCAAGTTTTGGGGCTATTTCCTTTGAATTGTTTGAATTACAGAGCAATTTGATTTTTCCTTGAAATTGCACTTGTGCACGTGTCCCATTTGAGTTAGTTGGTGGCCATGTCTTTGTATGCACCCACGCAGAGATTAATATTTGGGTTTTGGCAGGATTTTTAACTTTGAAATTTGTTTCTTATTTATTTTTTTCAGAAAATCTGCTAAAAAGTGCGAAATTCTAAGAAAATCTGTGCACACACCATTGATGGTATAAATGAAAAAATGGCACCATTGCCTAGCTGAAGATGTGTACATTCTGAGAATATATAGTTTTGGGTGGTATTTCTGAGGAACAGGAAACTACCGGTGTCAAGTCACTTTTTGGAGATGGCACATAATGAGAAGTCCCTGAAGTACTTCCATAAACATAGGATCCCGAGAAATGTCATAGCTGCAAAGTAAACGTATTAGTAAAACTCATTAGTGAAACTCGCTGTCAGGCCAATCTGAGGCAGATCAGGGTCTCTATAGTTCGCAGAAAATATCTCAAGCAACGGATCCCATAAAGCGCATAATGGACAAAGATGCAATTCACTCGAAATTTTGTAACTGCAGATAAACAATAGAGATGTCCAAACTTCGCAAAATCCGGTCCGCTCGAGGATCCGCGAATTTTCGAAAAAATGCGAAAATCCGCGAGCGGACCCGTTAAAAGGAAAAATATCCTCGAAATTACGAGATTTCTCGTATTTTTTAAAATTTTAGAAAAATAAGCGTTTCTCGTAATTTCGAAAATTTTCGAAAATAAAAGAAATCTCGTAATTTCGAGAATTTTCGAAAATACGTATTTTTGAAAATACGAGTAATCCTCATAATTTCGTAAATTTTCGAAAATACGTATTTACGGAAATAAGAGAAATCCTCGTACTTTCGAAAATTTTCAAAATTATGTGATTTCTCGTATTTTCGAAAATTTTCGAAAATACAAGAAATCCGCATGTTCGGAAGTTCGGAAGGCGGAAAATCCGGAAAAATCCGCCGTCTGCAAACGGGATAAATCCGCGGCGGATCCGGGTTTGGATCCGCGAACCGGCCATCCCTAATAAACAATATATAGCATAATATAGATAGGGGAAAATTTCAATGTGCATATTTTGATTTAAAACACAATAATCCTGTCAGTCTTTAAGCTTAATCAAATCCAATGAAACAGTGGTCTGTTTCAGGCTATACAGTTATCTCTACCAGGATGAATATCCAACTATTAAAGCCTTGACCATAGAGGATAGATAAATCATAACCTGATTAAAGAGCTAATCAATGAAGACCAAGTGAAAAAACAAATGTAGTCGCTTAACTGGATTGCAGAACAGATAGCCCGCTGATTCAGTGAGGGACTTGAGTACTGGGGGCCCCCAGTGAATTATATAAATGGTGTAAAGTCAAGATCTTCATTCAATCCTGGGGGTCTGTGAGCTTGTAAAATGTATATCCAATATGATTCCCTTTGTAATAATTTGAGGTCGACATTTCCGCTCCTCACCACCCGCCGCACAACCCCTTTCCAGCAGCCCCTCCCAGCCTCCTGCCCAGTACGCTCACTCGGGGGGAGGGAGGGGGGCACTGAGAAGTGCCTTTCGGGGCTTAGGAGGTCCCGCATTGCACTAAGTACATTATTGCAGCTAAGAGAGTCCAAATTAGCGCCGCACATCGCCGTGGTATTGCTTTTTGCCGCAATGATGGCCGTTTTTAAAAATATGGCGGTAATAACAAATTTTCCACTGTGCTGTGCGGTGGTAAAGTCCAAAAATAATGGATTTTTATATCTTTTCCTATAAATAGGATCTTTTCCGGTAGTTTCCCGTTACATAAACTTATATGTGGGGAGGGTTTATAAGGTTGTTATCTGTAAACATGAGAAAGAAAGCTGCATTCTTCTAAATGCTGTATATATTCTCATGATTGTATAATAAAATTAGGAAAACGAGTGCTGTGTCCAGCCAGCCGCAATCAGTCACAGACAGACAGAAACAGATAAAAACAGAAAACAGACACCTAGTACTCTCAAAGGACTAACAAAATAATTGTCCATAAGGACAAATCAAAGGGGTTAGAAGGACTTTTGTGTCTCAACACAAAACACAAGTTAAAACCCATTCACACAAAGATACAGTAGCTCAAAAAACACTTTAACTGCTACATTGTCAGCTCTCCTACTAAACACTCACCGACACACTGACAAAATAGCACCCAGAACATTGCCTTTTATACTCAGTGGGTTGGCACTATGCTGATTGGTGATTTTTGGGCATGGTCATTACGCTGTTCTCGGAATGTGATGGCAGCATATCGTATAAATATTACAGAATATTAAGTGTGTGCTATATTGTTTTGTTCACTACCCCCTCCTGGTCCTTTCTGTTTTATTGACCTGTCGGTTACTTGGAACACGTTTTCCGATAATTGATAGGGTGGGTAAGCGGACCGGACTGGAGGGTTTGTGACAGTAGTAACTGTCCAGATAAATGGAAAGGGGGCTAAGTATTGAGTAAGTCTCTGCCACTAAAGGGCAGCCCGGTGGTACTGTGGCATTCTTATATTTCTTTGATAGTGTATACAATACAGGTGTGGCTGAATTAGTACCTAAACTAGGGGAATAGCTGTCAGGGCAGTGGGCCACGAGCCGGCAGACCAATGCAGGGCTGAGGGAAGGGTGAACGAGCCTGGGCCATCTAGACCAGGGCCTTCCAGACCAGGGCCAAATAGGCCAGGACCGTCTAGGCCTTTCCCCTCATTAGACGATTTCATGGAAGGGGCTGAGTTGAGGGCTAAGTCTGGGCAAGGTTTGCAAGGAGGAGCTGCACGTAGCTCCACAGAGGAAGGCGAATTAGAATTTGTTGATGCTCGATCAACAGTCAAGCGCTCCCCATCAAGCAGAAGGGAGATAGAGGTATTAGGAGACTGGAAGCAGGGCAAGAAGGTAGAAGAAATAGGAGGGAATCATCTTCAGGGTCCTCAGGTAGAAGGCCACAACACAGTAAAGGGAGGGGAAGGCACAGGGCCAGCCATGATAGGAGAAAATGCTCCTGTCATCACTCCAGGGCGTCAGGAAGGGGCGCACCTGTAAAAAGGAGGTATACCAGCTCGGACTCCTCCAGCTCACCCGCCGAAGAGAGCACATTGTAGGTATGCCCACAGGTCGGCACACCTGTTGGCGGACACCCCCAGTACAACTCATGGGGAGGCATCCCGCCCGTGCATATGGCAACGAATGCGGAGGCATTCAAGGAGGCATTTTTCTGTGGGTTGGCGCCATTGGGCTCCCATTTATCAGAGGAAATAAAAGAAAAAATAAGTAAAGGGGAATATGTCGATATTTGGTCCCTAATATCGATAGGTAGCCTATCGGTGGATAGGGAAAGAAAATTTGAAAAAGGGAAGGAAAAAGAGCAAAAAGTGTCGAAAACCTTTGGAAATTGGCTACAGACCTTCTGTGTGATGGCTAGTATAATGGGTAAAAAGCACCCAGAGAAGGGCTCGCTATTGTTCATATATCTTGACCAGATTTTGGCGCGTACAAGATTCATGGAGGCACTGCCTGGTGGAGATATGATGAAGAATTCTACCAACGGCTAGCTTTGCATCCAGAGGTAGGCTGGAACTCCAAGGCTACCGATTCTTGGATAAGGCTAATGACAGCGCCAAAAGCAGCCTTTCCATCAGCATTAAATACAACAGGATTCTTCCCTTCACAAGGGGCAAACATAACAATGGGCAGGAAGGCTGGCCCATGCTGGCTTTTCAATGAAGGCCAATGTCATTTCGCCGAGTGGCTAGATGCTTACCCAGGAAGGAGGAGGCAGGCCTACTTAGGTCAGGTTGGTTTTATAATTCCATTTGTTTACTCCTCAACTCCCCAGTTTTAAATCTGTTTCAGAGTTACCGGTTATTGCAAGGAAGAAGATAGATACAGAGGTGAGCCTGGGTCGTATGGCTGGACTGTTCTCGGAGCTAACAATACCAAAATTAAGGATTTCTCCTCTAGGTGTGATCCCAAAGAAGCAGCCTGGAAAGTTCAGGTTAATACACCACCTGTCTTACCCTAAAAGGTCAAGTGTCAATGACGGAATATCAAAAGAACTAACATCAGTCTCTTATGTATCCTTTGACAGAGCGGTAGACTTAGTAAGGGAGGCAGGTCGGGGTGTATTGCTCGCAAAATCTGATATTGAGTCAGCCTTCAGATTACTCCCCGTATACCATAGCTGTTTTCACCTGCTAGGTTGTCAACTAGAAGGTCAGTATTATTATGATATGAGCTTGCCTATATGCATCTCCTGCGCTTATTTCGAACTATTTAGCTCCTTCCTGGAGTGGATAATCTGATATGAAACAGGATCCCAGGCAGTCATACATTACCTAGATGACTTTCTCTTCATAGGCCCTGCAGGGTCCCCCCATTGGGAATATCTGATATCCATCTTCAGTTTCCTCATGCAGAAAATAGGCATACCACTGTCAGCTGAAAAAACGATTGGTCCGGTTAAAGTGTTATCCTTTTTGGGCATAGAAATAGACTCAGAAAACTTGGTATTCCGTCTTCCAGCCACGAGAGTGACAGAGATTCGGGGCCTGATAGAGCAATTTCTGTGTGCCAAAAAGGTGACACTGAAACAGGTCCAATCTCTTTTAGGGTCCCTAGTCTTTGCATGCAGAATACTGCCAATGGGCAGGATTTTTAGCCAAAGATTGGCATGGGCTATAAAGGGCTTATCAAGCCCCTCACATCATATTAGGCTGAACAAAACCATAAAATCGGATCTATACATGTGGAAGACATTCTTGAACACGTATAATGGCCACACATGTTGGATAGAGAAAGAAGTATCTAATGAGGATTTAGAACTCTATACTGACGCAGCAGGTTCAATTGGTTTCGATGCAATCTTAGGGGAATGAATGATGTGTGGGTACATGGCCAGAGAGCTGGACAGTAAGAGGCTGGTGTAAGAACTTAACCTTGCTCGAACTGTTTCCCATAGTCACAGCAGTCGAAATATGGGGTGAAGCAATGAGGAACAAGAGGATATGTTTTTGGTCTGACAACATGAGTGTGGTTCAGGCCATTAACAACTTCTCTTTCCTGACAGTTCTGGCCTTACTTCGTCACCTAGTTCTTCGCTGCCTTGAATTAAATATCTGGTTCAAGGCTAAGCACATCCCGGGTATTCATAACAGAACAGCTGACGCTTTATCACGTTTCAATTGGCAGGTATTCCGGAAATTAGCCCCACAAGCGAAGGAACTTGGAGTGTAATGTCCCACAGACCTTTGAAGAATCTTGGAGGAGACCTACCCAATTTGATTCAGAATTCGTTGGCTCAGTCTACGTGGGCTAATCATGGACCAAGTCCGTTTAGACTGTACTTTAACATACCTTTCTCTACTTCGTAGTCAAGGCTGTTCAGCTGCGGTGGCACAACGTAGGATGGCTGGGGTTTCCTTTTTCTTCAAACTTTGTGGTTGGAAGGATTCCACAAAGGAATTCATGATTTCAACCATCCTCAGAGGCTGGAAAAAGGAACACAAGTCAAAAGACTCCAGGAGACCAATCTCCTTTCTCCTACTATCCCGCTTATTAACGTTAGAAAAGGTATGTAAAGATAGCTACGAATGTGCAAGTTCGTATACAGAAGTCTAAGACGGACATATTTGGGTCCGGCAAGTGTTTTTCCTTGTTCCCCCTCAATTCCCATTGCTGCCCGGTAGCCAATCTCAGAAAGTTTCTTCAGCTAAGGGGTGAAGGAAACCAATTATTCATTCATGCAGATGGTTCTCCGCTGACCAAATTTCAATTTGAGGCAGTCCTAAAGGTGGCTTTAAAACAATTAGGGATAAATCCTAAGGAATTTGGTGCCACTCCTTCCGGATAGGGGCAGCTACAGAAGCTAGTGGTCTAGGGTTCTTTAACGAGCAAGTGAGACAGATAGGCATATGGCGCTCAGACTGCGTGGCGCGTTACATATGACCAAACCTAGTCACTAATTGAATTTTCATTACAGGAACAATAAAACCCACAGTGTGGATAATTGGGCATTCCTTCATCTACTGGGCAATGAGGCGAGCCGGAATAAGTCTGGGTGGTACGCACTTGGGCTTCCAGGACACCGGGATCCACTGGAATGGAATTCGGGGTTTACGCTTGTTCCGTATCTTATCAGAAGTCTTTGCTGTTGGCCAGAGAGAGAGGGGCCCGGTGGTATTAGTTTTACATGTAGGTGGGAATGACTTATGTTCAGTTAGCTTGGTCAATTTAATTACCATGATGAAAGCAGATTTATCACGCATGGTAGAAATGTTCTCATCAGTGGTAATTGTTTGGTCAGAAATCATCCCAAGAGTAAACTGGATAGGGGCAAGAGATCCGGCAGCTATAGAACACTACAAGAATATCTCGATTTGTACGCTCAATGGGAGGTGTAGCCGTTCGGCACCGTCAGCTAGAAGGAGATAATAAATCATTACTGAGAGCTTACAGCATGCATCTAAACGACATTGGTTTAGACATTTTTCTATTGGGATTACAGGGGGATAGAAAGGGCAATTCCCTTGTTGGGTGGCAGTGGGGTCCTTGCAAATGGAATTGGTGACATTTTACATGCCCTCCCTAACAGGAGGTTGGCATTCAAACAAGGAAGTTAAGAAACTGATTGGTGTCAGCTGGTTTATGGGGTTGCCATAGCAACCACGGTTATTTAAGTTTGCAGGACCAGGGTGATTATGGAAATTATACATATTATGCTAACTATGCAAATTTATGCAAATTGGGGGGGGGGGGGCTGTGGCCGTTAATTCACCCAATACTTGGATCTTGGTCTTTCTTGTATATAAAAGTTTTTAGAATGTACAAACGGGTTCATCGGGTATAAGAAAATGGTGTTTAAGGGGGAGGAGCATAGCCATGCAATCAGTAATTGTACTTATAATAGTAATTAAGTTAGTAATGTGCTAGAGTGTAGTTCAAGTCCAATTAAAAGTAGTTATGTACCATCTCCTTTATCTAAATGAATTATTGGGAGTGCTTCCAAGTCCATATAGGTGAATGTGCTGCTGAAGTTTTGTTGTGACATGTTGAAAATACTCATAAGCGGTTCTTTCTGTACCTGGCAGTGTAGTACATATATTCAAAGTAAAGTATGGTACCTGAAGTATCCTGTTATAACTCTGGCGCTCTCTAGTAGTGATGGCCCAAACCAAATCATATCCAATATTTCAAAGGTTAGAAAAGTCCAGACATTGATTCAGTGTAAATAGTGCATATTTATTGTTCCATTTAATGGCCCTTTATCAGCCCTTTATCAAGCCTAAATTCAAGTGACCACTTCCAAACATTTATAATCACAAGGTACAAAACCTGTCCGCCCACATCTCGTTAGGGAAATAAGGTGCAAAAAATCTATTTAAAGGGCATTTCCACCCTTTTTCTAACTTTTCGCACATAGTAGGGATAGTTCCCCCAGCCACAACCGCTATAATATATTTTTCAGAAAGTCCCCCGATCTTTACTTACCTTACCTCTCTACTCCGCCGCACTGCCCAGCCTTCTGCTTGCATAGAACTGCAAGCAGGGGGCCGGACCGGCAGCCGTGTCTGTGATTGGCTGAGAGGCAGCCAATCACAGACGCGGCTGCCGGCAGTTCAGAACGCCGGAGGAGAGAGGGAAGGTAAGTAAAGATTGGGGGACTTTCTGAAAAATATTTCATAGCGGTTGAGGCTGGGTGAACTATCCCTACTATCTGCCTAAGGGTTTTTACACTAGGGGGAGGGATAGCAAAATGGGAGGGAGAGGGAGGGAGAGGGAGGGAGAGGGAGGGAGTGAAGGGCTGCTCTGAGCAAGCCAAAAACCAATGAGAGGAGAGCTCAGAGGCAAAAACAATTTCCCTGGTGGCCAGGCTCCTGGTGGTCAGTTTTTTTAACTTTGGGGGGACATTACAGGAGAACCATTTGGAGCTGGGATGTAAGTTAAGGATTTTTTTTACAGTATACAGTGGGGCCAGTAGTGGGTTAAATTTTAGTTTTGGGGGTGGACATGCCCTTTAAAGTGACAATACATAACAGTCCATTTTTCTTAGTTGTTAATACTCACACTTATGTTAAAAACTTGTATTGTATGTTAAAAACTTGATATAAATATAAATACTGTATATAAATATTAATATTCACTAAAACCAGTGCTATAGAATGTGTTAAAGGGCAAGTCCAGTCTAAAAACAAGTTGCCTTTATAATGCTTATTACCCCCCCAAACCTCACTTTTGCAAGGTTCATATATTTCAAAGATCCCCAAGAACTTACTTACCTGACCTGATCCCTCGCCGTTTAGGAGCCGCCCCCTGCTCCTGTTTAGAGCCAGTTGCAAGCAAAAACAGGAGCAGGGGACTTCTGCGCTGACAGCCACTTCACTTCCTGGTCGCGGCTGTCAGGCGATTGGGCATGACGTCAACCAGGAAGTGGAGCTGCTGTCAGCACTAGCCGCGGAGCAGAAGCGGCGAAGGACCGGGTCAGGTAAGTACGTTTTTGGGATCTTTGAAATATATGAACCTTGCGAAAGTGAGGTTTGGGGGGGTAATAAGCATTTTAAAGGCAACTTATTTTTAGGCTGGACATTCCCTTTAATAAGGTGTATGAAGTTCTAAAACATTGTGTATATTTTTAATTTTAAATCAAGTATACCACATCTACTGCTATGCCAGAATCTAACGTTCTACTTACTTTCTCATAAAAGCCAAGCAAATTAGTTTGACCAGATCTATTCCTCCTAAATCCATGCTGGTTACTACTTATAATGTCCCCCCCCCCCCCCCCCAAAAAAAGTCCTTGAAACATACTCTAGAACATGTTCCCTTATTAAACTTTCCAGGATCTTCCCCACCACTGAAGTTAAACTTACAGGCCTGTAATTACCGGCTGTGAACGACGACCCTTTTTGAATATTGGAATAACATCAGCCTTTTTCCAATCCAGAGGCACACCACCGGACATGAGGGGATCTGCAAAAATAAGAAACAATGGCCTAGATAAAACTGAACTTAGCTCCCTAAGGAGCCATCCAGGAGATTTATTAATATTAACCTTATTTAGTTCTTTCTGTACCATATCCTCGGTTAGCCAAAAGTGCACTTGCATCTTTTATACCATTATTGCTACTATACTCTAAGGTATCTGTACTTGGATCTTCTATAGATATGGAGGGTAACAATTTTTGAAGAAATTTGCTTTATCGCCATCCTCCGTAAATAACTTATCCCCTAAAGGCCCTTTCCGTTCCCTATGACTTAATGGTTTTAAATGCCTTTCTCTTCCTTTCCATTTTCCAGTATACGTCAGAATTCAGCCACATGGGCGCGGATTTTATTTTTTTTACATTTATTTCCCAAGGGTGTAAATTTAGATGTGAAAGGGCTTAAAATCCCCGTAAAAACAGCCCACTTCTGTTCAGTAACTTTTCCTGATAATACATTATCCCAGTTGATATGCTGAAGAGCTACTTTTATCCTAGGAAAATTTGCTTTCCTGAAATGAAAAGCCTTTTAAACCCCAGTACACTTTTCCTTCTGATAAATGCACTATGACCTTCTATCAATCAATTTGGCCTCTGAGTGATATTCCTTTGGGGTAGAAACCGAGGATATCACATTCTTCCTTACAATTGGTGCCCTGTGTGAGGAGGGTCCAGTCCTGGAGGAGTAAGGAGACTCAGCAAGGAGACTGGGGAATGACTGGTAGGCAAACTCTCAAATGAACATTGGTAGGATCTTTTTGCGTGTCTTATTTCTTTACTTTTCATGTCTGAAAGACTATCTCTGCCAGCCTGAGTGCTCCTGATGGAGACTCGACCCTTCAGATAGGTGAATATCACTCTGGAGTTTTGTGTCATTTTGTGATGACACTAACAACCTAGAATGTATGAGTAATGTATCTGTGCCACACCGTCGGAATAGTCCACTGGCTAGCTGTCATCAAAAGCACTGTTGAAGGGTGCCTGGACACAGTCTCTGGACTAAAGTTTTGTAAAAGTGGGGCTCCATACAAAGTGTTAAAACATTGCCTGAGTGTAAAACCAGTGATGGCATACCCCCGAATACCCTCATTAAAAAGGTGTGGTTGTTGTGAAAGAGCAGGTCCAAAGAGGTGCCCCTTGGACTAACAACGGTGTTTGGCCACCACTAGTGCAGAGAAAGCCAGTAGGCTTGCTTTGCCGATGTACGTGCTAAAGAATATAATTGAGGTGTATGAAAGTTCTCAGTTACATTTGCACCTGTCATTCTTATGTATCCAGTAAGTACTAACTCTTCTTATGCCAATAGTGATACCAATCCAGAAATAAATAAGCTCCTTATAACTAGAGTGGGTAAAGTATAGCGTGCGCCTTCTTTGCTAATGCCTCAATTATGATAGTTGTGAGTGGAGTGTGGTTCCAGTAACTCCTAAATGTAGTAGTTCTCAAGAAGGGGAACCGAGTTACCCTCCAACAGAGCCCCCTGCACCCATAGACACACAAACAATATACAGACCAGACGACTTTGCTGACTACTGTCTGGTCAATCTGGTTGAAAATCTTCAGCCCAACACGACACCTCCCCATGCCTGATTCCACATGCATAACCTAGCATACATCCCCCTTTTCCCTGAGTTGATCTGTTGTGATTATAAGGGCAGACAGAGAAACAGAAATGGGTAAAATACAATAGTGATCTCCACATTATATGTCAGTTCGGAGACATGTACATAAGGTCCTCCACTTCAGTTCATAAATTGTGTGCTGGCCAGCACATGTACAATGCTGTTTTGACACCTTACCCTGGGTGTTCTTATAACACCTCTTAGCCACAATGCAATCACACCTTGCATTTATACGGTCCCTAACACTTGGCTGTGAAATGCTAATGAGGACTTTCCAGGGTACTTAATTGCCAACTGATTCTTGTACAAGTCATTCTGAATTGAGAGATCCAGTTATTGGTTACCTAAAATATGACAGTTTTTATCCATTTTATTGGTGAGAATCCTTAGTTTATTTCTGTATATATGTATTGTACACTCACTTTATACTGGTGTTTTAACATTTGTATGTAAAAGGTATTTATAATGCTCAAGGTTTAATACAACAAGATATGCACTTGCACTTTGTTACAAAATTATTGTGTTAGAGTTAGATTACCACTACATGGTTTTTAATATTATTGCTTTAGAAACGGATTACCACCACATAGATTTTAAAATAAGCTGATCGCCATCACATGGATGGATCTACGTGGATCACGATATTGGATTGTTTAATGGTTCACAGTGACATCACTGGACTGTCTTTGAATGTTCTCAGTGGTTCATTGGTTATGTGCTCACTAATTGGATTAGGGGGTTGGGTTATAAATGTATGCTTCACATTGAATTTGTTATTGATTGAAAAAGGACTCTTGAAAGTCTGAAACATATTGCAATAAAAAGTTTTGTTTTTACAGTCACGGTACTGTTTGGCTTCCCCTTTATATTGTTGTGATATATTATATTATATATATATATTATATAATATATTTAATATAGATATATTATATATATTATATATTATTATATATTATTGTGATTTTATTAACGGTTACAGAAAGAAAGACAAACAAAAAACAAACGAAAAAAACAACAAAAAAAATCTAATATATAAACATAATATAATAATAAAAACTTCAAATATAATCAAAAAAACTTCAAAAATGATCAAAAAGATATATAAACATTATAAGTGTAAAATGGAGTATCATAAACTATGAGGAAATGGAATATCATAAACTATAAAACCTATTAACCCACAAAACATGTGATGTCAAAAGTGCTATTGAGACCTCTTGGGGTTCTAGTATCCAAAACAAATATCCATCAGGCCTCTGCTCTTTTAAGGGCTGTCACCATATTCCTGCCTCTACTCCCTTCTTTTTTGGGCAAAATACGTTGTATGCCCTGTGCAATAAGGCACAAATGATTGCAACATAAAAAGTGTCTGGCCACAGGACTTCTCAAGATTTGTGTCCTAATATCCCTCACATGCTCTCTAATGCGAGATTTAAGTGTACGAGTGGTACATCCTACGTATTGGATCTGGCATTTAGAGCATGTGAGAAGATAAATAACCCACAAAGATTCACAATTTATATATTGTTTAATGTAAAATGTATTTTCTGTAATAGTGCTATTAAAAATTGGAGCCACCCTGATATGATGGCAAGTGAGAATGCAGCTAATCTGGTGTGGCACAGTAGTCAATATAATACAGGACCGTTAGTGTACGCTATATATCTAGCGCTGCCTTAAAGGGTATATATCCATACAAACCTAGTCGGGGGCCAATAGACAGCTCCCCAGAAAAAAGACCTTTATACAAAAGGCACTAACAATACAGGTCCAAAAAAGCAGCAAAATACGTTTATTGGTCATCCAATCTTGTTATTTAGACAACTTCCCTAAAGTGCATAGCAAGTATATTAAAAAGTGCAACAATGTAACAACCCCCGAATCCATCAATAACCATAACTATAAACATAGATATAAAATAACACTGGGCGTCCCCAGCGGTCAGCGGTATACTTGCTATGCACTTTAGGGAAGTTGTCTTAATAACAAGATTGGATGATCAATAAACGTATTTTGCTGCTTTTTTGGACCTGTATTGTTAGTGCCTTTTTGTATAAGGGTATTTTTTCTGGGGAGCTGTCTATTGGCCCCCGACTAGGTTTGTATGATGGCAAGTGAGGCATCGATTTTTCCCACATCTTTAAGTACCCACATGCTTTAGCCAATTACTGTTTGAGCTGTTTTCACTAGTGAACAGACTTGGAGAAAGTAGACTACCTATAGAAGCCACAAACTCCTTTTTGTACAAAAGGTCTTAGGAGACTATCCTCATACAAGACTGGTAAAAATGTATTAATAATCTTAACAATTTCAAAGTATTGGTTACTAAACTGTGTCGAAAAAAACACTTGATCAGAATGGTTGGACGTACTAATGGACCTCCTAAACCAGGGGTCAGCCTCCTTTCTTTTAGTTCCTTCAATAGGGGAAATAACTACGTTGGAGGTGATGCTTCCCTGAGTAGATTGTTCAAATATCAGGTAGTCTTTATCCTTTCTAAGGGCTCTTTTGAAAGCATCAGATAAAATTTTGAAAGGGTAACCTCTATCCAAAAGCCTATCTCTAAGCTCACATGATTCATTGACAAAATCCTTCAACTGGGTACAGTTTCTTCTAACACGAAGAAATTGTCCGTATGGGATGCCTTTAAAATTATGTGGAGGATGGCTCGACGAGGCGTGTAAAATGGTATTGCCAGCTGATTTCTTACGGTACATGGTAGTTTCCAGAACAGTTCCCTGACACTTAATCTTAATATCCAGGAAGTTAAGGCTAGTACCCCCAAAATCAAAAGTGAATTTAAGATTTAGGTCATTATCATTGATAATATCAATAAACATGTCAAATTCCAATTGGGTTCCAGTCCAAATTACAAGCAAATAGTCAATATACATTTTGAATGTATTGACATGATGAAAAAGTGGGTTAGACACAAAAAGTGGCTGCATTATGGTCTCTTCCCACCATCCCATATATAGGTTGGCATACGTGGGGGCAAATTTCGCCCCCTTCGCCGCTCCCCTAGTCTGGAGGAAGAAGACCGAATCAAACATGAAAAAATTGTGATTCAAAAGGTACCACACTGCCTCCAAAATGAACAATTTCTGTGTGTCAGTATAGTTACTATATTTTTCCAAGTTATATTGTATTGCCAGTATCCCCTTATCATGGGGAATACACGAATACAATGAACAGACATCAATCGATGCTAATTTAAAATTCTGACCAATCATCACATTCCCCAACACCTGTAAAACATGTTTACTGTCTCTCAAATAAGTATCTAAGCGAAGCACAAAAGGTTGAAGTAACGTATCTACCATCTTCCCTGTACAAGTCAGCTCCTCCATCCTCTAAATCAACATGGTGACAAGTTAGAATCGAAATATCTTTTGCAAACTTACATAGGTTACTATTAATCTTTTTATGACACTTTTCCAAAGGGGACAAAATTGGGTCAGTCAGCCATAATAACTGAGGAATAATTTCTGACCAGGCCAAAATTGTGTTAGGAAACATGAATTTAACATGTACAATATCCCTGCGGATACGCTTAATTAATTCAACGTTTTTTAACGAACCAATATCATTGCCTCCCAAATGAAGGACAATGATATCAGGACGACCCCACAAATTAGATGCCTTAGAAATAATAGGGAACAAGTCCTCCTATATAGCGCCCAACAGACCCATCCAATGAATTTGCACTACTGAAGAAGAGAGCTGGATTTTCTTCGCTGTGCCCGTCTATTTGCCCAGAAAACTAACAAATGTCCTAATATCCACATTCTTAGCTGTCTCCTGCCTGGAATGAAATAAAATTAAACAGACTGCACTGAGGAAAGACGAACATATGACTTATGGCTGAATCCCAACACTCTAGCTTCATTATCTTATCAGACAAGAATTGGAATAACGCTGCTTGGGTGGCCGCCCCTATTTTAAAGGAATGGGACGTGTGAAGAGCCAGATCAAGCTGCAAGTGAATGGCACAAGCTTTTAAAACACTTCTAAACTGAAAATAGGATAAAAATGTACCATCGGAGTGTATCAATAGAAAAAACGAATGAACTCTAAAAAGTCAGTCACCGGGCATAAGTTAAAGTTGTCAAATTTACCCAGCCATCTAATTTTATCTCTTCCTTCCTCTGTTTTTGACCTGGCAATAAGAACCCTGAGCTTGCTCTTGTAAAGTTGGATTTCAGAAAATTTAAGACCACCTGGGGTTGACTTAGAGGTTGAGACCAGCTCGCTAATTCTTAACGCTAAGAAGAATGCTAGGAGGAATGCTAACCGAAAGAGGGCAGTTTCATAACTGTGAACAACAAATGGAAACCAGCGAGGACAACATTTTTGTAAGTATAAAGAACGTGATGGGTCTGCGAGAGTCCACAGTAGGTCTAGACCTAGAAATCCCTTTCAACAACTGTCTTATGATGAAAATATTATCGAATTGCTTACCAGAATACAGTTTATAAAAGAAAGAAATACCTGCAATTTTTTTCTTAATAGTGTCTGCTGCCATACCTACATCAAATAGGCAAATTAAAATCAACAACAAGCAATCTAAATCACTCATATCACCAATATCTTTTTTTGAATGATATCCATTTACCCCATGCTGCATTACATGAACACCATGAATGGGCAGAAATCAATCTTCTTAACAAGCTTTCTAGTGAGGAAGAATTAAACTCCAGAAATCCTCGGGAATAACCCTCTCCGAGAGCTCTGTCTCTCCTGCTAATTCCCGGAACCGAGTCATCTGCTGTCGTGATAAGGCATTAGCAAGATAATTACAATAGGATAGGATGTGATAGGCTTTAATCCATATATTACATTGAAGAGATTTCAATAAAATTTGCCTGAACACTTTCATGACCATAGGGGATCTAGATGATAATGAATTCAGGACATGTACTACCCCGATGTTATCTCAATTAATCATCATGCTTTTATTGCTTAATTCCTCATCCCATATGCATAGGAAAAAATAGATGGGAATTATTTCAAGGTAAACCAGATTGGACAATTCAAGAGACTCAGCCAATGATAGGGGCCACCTGACTGAAAACCAGCCCCAACCAAAGGAAGCCGCTGAGTCTGTAAACAATTTTAGACACTCATTTTCTAAAAATTCGTCCTGCCATCTGGTGTTACCATTGAAGTTTTCTAGAAATATTTGCCAGATCTTTAAGTCCTGCTTTACCTTGTGGCCTAATCTGATGTACCAATTTGGATTGCTGATGCCAATTGTTCTATCAATGAGCAGGCGATTAAATGCCCGGGCCATTGGTAAAACTTTACAAGCAAATTTAAATGACCTAATAAACTCTGAATTTCATGAAGAGTTAACTTCTTGGCTACTAACGTCTCAGCAATCAACTTTTTTGAGCTTCACTTCTTGACTTAACGGCAGAGAAAAGGACATAGATACTGAATTTATTGTGATGCCCAAAAATTGCAACTCTGTTCATGGTTGAACTGTTTTTTCATTAGCCACGGGAATACCAAACTTTTCTGTGATGAACATAAAGGCTTTAAAGAGTTTGAAGCAGCAAGTAGAGTGCTGGGGGCCTATAAATATAAATAAAAGCAAGATAGGCTACTGCCCATCAGTAGGCATTTATCATAAAATATTGTGCATTAAATTTAAAACCCAAGATATGCCAAAACTCTGGATGAATGGGCAAGAGCCTGAAATCGGACTTGATATCACATTTTTACATAAGTGCAAATTGACCCTCAAAACGGCTAACGCCCTGTCAATGTGTATCTACAAAGGTGTATCTAACTGCACACAAGTCCTGGTCAATGAAGTCATTCACCGAATCCCCCAGTGGGTATGAGAGATGGAGGATTAATCTGTAATCATTTGGTTATTTTTTAGGAACTAAACCAAGGTTTAAAATTTGAGAAGGGAGGAGAATAAAATGGCCCTGCTACTCTACCTGCTGTGACCTCTTTCTGTTTTTTTTCAGCAGCAATAGAAGGCTGATCTAATACTGATCTTAAATTATTAACATTTAAACTACTGCAGGAATGGGTATTAAATGGTATCCAAAAACCTTGTTTAAACCCATCTTCAATTATCAATGCCTTCTGGCGCTTTGGGTAAGCCCCTAAAAAGAGGAGCATTTCGTCTACTTTCACTGGGGTAACTAAATGCCTTGCTAGCCCTAGGTCCCTGTTTCTGGGCACTGGCAGAACCTCTTCTTGGGCAGCGAAAGGCAGCATGTTGGGCTCCTCAGTAGGAACAGTTGTGCCAAAAACAGCAGGTATTGGGCCACTTACATGTACCCTCATTAAATGCCCAACACACATTGCCCTTCGGTGATGATTTTGGATACATAGAAACTGTGGCTAATGATTGTGTCCTGCTGGACATCATTGATAGCCAGAGGTCCACGTCTTTTGACCCCCATTTCATCTCTTTATGTACGGCCATCTTTTGCCAATAACGATCATCATAGATGTACCGTCCTAACCCACTATATGATATATAAGCATCTGCTACCGTGTCCAGGTGCTTGAACAACCCTGGTGCAAAATGAGGGTATTTTTGGGATAAAATATTAGCAAAAATGCAAAAGGCCTGTAGCCAATTACTGAACGTGCGAGGTACCGGGCGCCTTTTGTCTTTTTCTTTGTCATTAGGATCATCCTTCCTAGTGTGGTCCTTTGCTGTTGGCAAGAGAGATAAAATGTCGACATGTTCATTTCTTAAAATCTTTTCTTTTACTGAGTTTGCTAAATGCAGCCCTAATGGCGTTACCGCACACATTACTGGGTCTTCCAAATTAGCTTTGAGTACCTCAGAGTTACCCTGCCTTAAAGGTATAGCTTGTAAATACTTATCCAGACATTCTTTTAAACCAGGAATAGTAATAAGTTACCTGCAGCCGCCTGATCATATCCCATCACATCCGTGTTAACACCAGAACATTCACCTTGGAGAGTATTTGCCGTGCCAGCCACTTGTATTCTCTCAGATTGACCTCCAGCAGTGCTAACATCTGCTCTTGTGTCTCTATGGCAACCGCTAACCGACTGAACTGAACTGGCCCCAGAAAGCTCAGGGGACATTGGAGGCCAAAAACTCATTGTTGCTGCTTTCTGCTTAGCAGCCAATTTCTTTACTGCTGCAGCCTCTAACCTTTTATTTTTTCCCTTCACAGGAACTTTCTGCCGTTTTTATCAGCCATTAAAACGCTTTTTCTTTCTATTTACAAGTCTCGCCTCCTGTACTATACCGGCTGCCTCTTCTGACTCTGTCTCGCCCCCTTAAGACCGGATCGGCAACTGAGGATTACCCAGAGCCCTTTCCACACCATCTCTGCCATACCTCTTTATCCATTGCAGGACCGAGTTAGGTATGTCCGCCATTTGAAACTTACAAACCGCCTGATACTAAGCCGCTGCCTGTTTTACGCACCTCTCTTCAGCTCTGCGCTCTCTCTCCACGGGGCTGTCAGGCTGAAGACTGAAGTTCGTGCCAAACCAGCCAATCGGAGAAGGCTTCCAGATTAGTAAGCTGACGTCACTATCCCTGGGCAGATAACTGTAAGGGAAACCCTTACTCAACATGGCAGCCCCGATCCCATGTATCAGAAAGGCCTAGCCAGCCGTTTCATCACCATTCTCTCTGCATGTGTTTAATCCTTTTACCTTCTGCTCTGAGTTTCCATATACTGACTGACTGTGGATATGCAGTGTATTCAGTAAGCATGAAAGGTAGCGAGCTACAAATATATGAATTAACCTTTATTTTGGGAAAATCTACCACAACAAGTTCTCAATAAATATACATAAGTCACAAGACCAAATAAGCCAGCCATTTATAAAATATTGGTACATTGGTACATATTAATATATATCATTACATCTAAATCTCTAGGATTTATTTCCCAGTAAATAAGACTTTGTATTCATTTCTGGTCTAAATAAAATGATGTAACATTTTGGTATAAATATACATCCTAATAGTCCAACACTAGAGGTCAATATGGCAAATATCTCCACACACACAGTGTTTTTCCTTTGGTGCTCAGATAGGCCGGGATCATTGTGTCCAAACACTGCAGAAGACCAGCATGCTGAAAGTGATGTCTTGGCCTCATTAAAACTGTCCGGTAAGGTCCGAGCTAAAAATGCTAAAACAAAACTAACAGCTGCCAAAGCCCCATATAACCAATAACTGAGTAAAAGGCAATAGCTGATCCCTCATTGCACTGAATGATGATTGTTCCAGGGTAAGTGTGAATGTCCATATCCTGATAGGGAGAGAAATGGCCAACCAAGTCATACAGATTTATTTTTGAATGGATGAACAGATCAAGACTACAGAATTGGACAGTTTGCTCCCACCCATTTCCTCCATGAGCTCTCCAGGCTTGGTGGCTTTGAATGCAATGTAAACCATGATAGTCTTGGCCAGGAGAAGAGACAGCTATGGAGAAGGTGATTCCAAAAGTGATTATACGTAACATGCAGGTTATATCCACAGGGGGCGACCAAGGAACAGGAACACACTGAGGAAGCTCAGCTTGATAGAGACCAGGAGGAGGAAGCTGAGGTTCCTGTTATTGGCTCTCACAATGGGGGTGTCCATGGATTTAATGAAAACAAACAGAACCAGCAGAGATGTAAGGGAAAAGAGAAATGAGAGAAAGGAAAAGATCACAGAAATATCATCATTAGTATAGGATAGGAATTCTTCTGTTCTTGCTATACACTGATTTCTTCCCATGTTGGGCCATTCCATATCGGGGCATCTTATGCAGTTTGCACTGTCTGCAAAGTTGAAAAGAAATAAATTAAGATACAGAAAGATAATAAATAAATCTAAAATGTAAAATAGTTAAAGGAAATCTTCACCCAACAAACAATTAACATTCCAGTGAAAGGCTTCTTATTTTGCTATAAAATGATCTGATTATTATGTCTGAATTTACACCACAACCATTGTAATCACCTTGCAAAGTTCTAAATTCTTTGAACTCTTAGGACTTCACCCTCCATTTTGCCCGTTGGGTGCATTGGTACTAATTAGCTGTTTTAAGGTATTTACCCCTCCCATTTTTAAAAACCATCTGGGAAATTACCCAGAAGTTCTTATTTGAATGGATGAACTAAGGGAAGGAGACCATTATTTGCATGATAAGTAAGGGAGCTGTGGTGAAAACTCTCCCTAACTTACTTGGTCCCTAAGTAAATGTTATTATTTAAGCAGTTTACAGATGCCTGGAAGGTGTGTGTTTAAATATGATTGTTTAGTGAAATTTTACGGGTCTTTGTAAAATAAGATTTTTATTCTATGCAAGTAATCCATTCTGATTTTTGTTCTACTGGTGGGAGAGAGTTTCTAGGAAAATGCTGGTCCAATGTGGTCCAATGACTTCTGCAGTAGTGTTGGGAGAATCTGTTGTAAGGTGTTTGAGTAGTGAAAAACAAAATCATATTTCAAGTTCAGTGAATTAAAAAAACATTGATAAAGACTATTTTTACACAAGTGAAAAAGGAATTTCACTAAACACCTTCTTATGGGTTCTCCAACTAATCTGAGGTCAGAATAGGAATATTTTAGCAATGCTGTATTCAGGAGCCTAATCAGCTCTTATACTAGCCCTGTTTTGCTTATCAGCAAATACAGTGCAATTAACAAGATCAAAATGAAAGCCACCATGGCTGAAGACAGCTCACTGAGCTTTCCCAGTCAGGTACCATAGACTAGCAGCATACGGCTTGCAGTGTTTATATCTAAGCACAATTCAGCTAATATTTAGCTAAGAAGCTAATACTAAGCTGTAAATCAGACCTCTCACTATTTATAGTGTTTCCCAAACACCTCCAAAGTCTGATTGGTCTAGATACAATCCTAAATCTGATTGGATCTTGGATCCTGGATCAATTATATTGGGGGTGGGTTTAAGAGACACTACAAATAGTGAACGTTCAGTAAGAAGATCTAGTTTCAGCTTAGCGTTTTATATGAAATGTTTTCTTTGTACTAAGGCATTCACTGGAAAATAAACTTATTTAGTGTTTCTGACTGGGTAGCTTGAATGCGCAGCCATTAGTTCAAATGGCTCCCAGTCTAGTTCTCAGTGTTTGCTTGTCAGTATCTAAGATCAAAAAGTTGCTTTAAAAAATTGATTTACCCCAAATAAGTTACCAACTTTATTGGTGTTTTTGAATATCTGGTTCCAATATTTCACCACAAATAATCTCTAGTAATAGAGATAGGGAGATGATTTCAAACCAGCCAAGACATGGTAGTTAAAGGGAAATCAGAAACACATGTAGCAAAGCTGAGTGTGAATAATTGCAGTGTAAAACCAACCAGTCTGTAATAAATGCAGCCCTGAGACATTCAAACAACCAGGTAATTTATAGCATCACACATCACATGATCACCACAACACCTGGTGACTCCAATTACATACAATTATATGAACATAAAACACAATATATACATAGGACAAGGTTCAAAGGTAAACATATAAATTATAGTCCCTATTGAGACCCCAGGGACAGAATGTATCTATTTTATGGATCCAGAAAACTTCACATTCCCTATCTCCACCCCTTGGTAATTTCACAATCTGTTCAATGACTAAATGCTTAATATCCTCAGTGGTATGACTGCTTTCTATGTAATGCTTTGGCACAGTTAATATCACCTGTTTGCACCTAACTGATGAACAATGCTGTGAAATTGTCTGTTTAACTTTCTGTACAGTTTCACCGATGTGTAATAAATTACAATGGCAAATCAACATGTACACACAATAATCGCTCAAGTAACTGGTGTGGATAACCCTGATGTGACAGATGTGTTAGCATATAACCCAGTCTCCTCTGGCACAGATCATCATCGGTCACAATTCTTTTTACCCTACTAAATTGTCTTTGTGGCATGGATTTTTTTAATATGCTCAGGATGGTAGCTATTATATAATAACAGACTTTTGATATCTGTCTTCTTTCTATAAATATCAGTAACTAATTTACCATTATCCTTAATCACAATGACATCTAGAAATAGTATACATTTATTGTCAACCGTGATGTCGGGATCACACAGATTGAGGTCTTGCACAAAATCTTGAAGAGATCCATATTCTTTGCCCCCCATATTAGGAACACACCATCGATAAATCTCCACCACCCTAGGTCATACAGCCTAAATATGGGTTCGGAATAGATGAAGCACTCCTCAAAGGAACACATAAATGTGTTCACGTATGAGGGGGGCGACATTGGACCCCATCGCAGTACCTTTGAGCTGTAGGTAGAACGAGAATTTAAAATAGTTTTCATATAAAACAAATTTAAGTAACTCCATAATAAAATCAAACGTTTCCCCTGTGTATTGGGATAAATTACACAGAGTTTGCCTTACAGCCTCCATACCCGACTCATGGGGAATGGAAGTTTAAGGCTAGTAACATCTAGGGTTAAAAGTAACAAATTATCAGGAAAATCAGTCAAAGTATATTTTCAACTAACAAAAAAGCAGGTCAGGGGCGTAACTGCAGGGGACTGGGCCCCCAGCAAGAATGGAGACCGGGCCCCTGACATGCACCCATTCCCTTCTTCCTCCCTTCCACCTGCGATCAGCTGTTTTTGAAGAGCTGGTTACGCTTATGCAGTAAAGATACGCACAATCAGCTGTTAAGAAGAACGGGCGGATGTTTTAAACTCTTTAAAACTTCCGCCGGTTCTTTTAAACAGCTGATCGTGTGTGTTTTTACTTTATAAGTGTGATCAGCTGATTGCAGGTCCTCTTACATCGCAGGCCCTGTGGGCCCAGTAGTTAAGTCACTGAAGCAAGTTATATTACAAATATAACCTGATATATAAAATAAAGAAAGTCTGAAATATCTACTAAAATCTATATGTGAAGTTACACAGATAAACTGATTCAATCTAACATCAACCTGCTATTTGCACATCACAGATCAGACTTGCAAATCAATGGTTTGCATGATTAACTGATTCTGCATGTTTAATTAATAAATAGAGCAAGGGCTATTTTAACCATTATGCAAAGCCCTTCTAATTGGTGGATATATCTACATAGACTACAAGCACACTGCCCACTTTAGGAGCAGAGGAATGGCTGCCCCCATAAGACATACAAACAAAATATCTGGAAAACGGTTCCAAAAAAAGTATATGTCAAAAATACATAACATAGCACTCTCTGCTGATTTACTTTTAGTCGTTTTGGCACTGTAGATGTCCTTTAATTTTTGGGTTAAAAATAAATAATAGTTTATCAAGATGAACCCCTTTTTAAAAAAAAAAAACAAAAAACAAATTAGAATCATCAACCCAAAACCAGTAAACCACGACACAGCCAATAACACAAGCCCACTCATGATACAGTCACCATTTGTAAAATTGGATATTCTGGCTGTCCAAGAAGATATTTAAGCCTGGTTTAAATGTGATCAGAGATTCAGCCTAAACATAATGTCCAGGTAGAGAATTTCAAAACCTAACTGCACTCACAGGGACGAACTAGTTTTGTTGCTTAACAAATTATTTTTCCTCAAGTAGGAATTTAGACTCTGGCATAGCAGTAGATGTAGTATATTAGGATTTTGCTAATGCCTTTTATACAGTTCCCTATAGACAACTAATGTATAAGCTGAGGTCTGTTGGGCTGGGTTGTTACATTTGTACATGGATAAGAAGTTGGTTGATGGATAGGATGCAGAGAGAACACAGGTTGTTGGGTCCACTTGTATTTAATCGGTTTATTAATGATTTGGAAGTGGGTTTTGTCATCATGGTCTTTGTGTTTGCTGATGACACAAAACTTTGTCAACCATTAAAAGCTTTAGAGGATGTGCAATCGTTGCAGGTGGATCTAGATAGATTGTCACATTGGGCTGCTAAGTGGTAGATGAGATTCAATGTTGATAAATGTAATTTATGTAAGTGATGCATTTTGGACTAAAAAATCTATGTGCTGTTTATACTATAAATGGCTCTGTGTTAAGTGAATCCCTGTTGGAAAAGTATCTTGGTGTTTTGGTGGATAACAAACTGAAAGGTAGCAAGCAGTGCCAGGCGGCAACAGAAAGAGCCAACAAGATATTGCCTTGTTTAAGGAGAGGTGTGGATTGAAAGGAAAAAAGTATTATTCTCCCTCTTTACAAAGTACTGGTGAAGCCTCATTTAAAATATGCTGTGCAGATTTGGAATTCTGCATACAAAAATCACATATTGAAAATGGAAAGGGTAAAGAAAAGGGCAACTAAATTAATAAGGGGACTGGGGGAGCTTGAATATGAAGACGGATTGGATATGTTTCAATTATGCACACAAGAGAAAAGGTGCTTGCGTAGGGATGCACTGAGCAATTGCTCTGGGTAAATTGCCTTTTGATATTTAATACTGGATTAGCACCTGGTGTAAAATCCCAAAGAGATTTAACCCCAGTACGACTTTAACGCCAGCCATGTGTGGCTGACATTGATGTTGGTAAATGTGACAGACTGTGTTTGGATGAAGGGGTTAAATATATGTTTGGTAAAGGATAACCTTATATGGAGAATTCTGACAGATATTATAGGACACTATTATTATGTACATTGATTATTATAAAGATTATTGAATAGTGCATGATACACTGTTGGTAAGGTTATGGTAGGGCAGATTGGATGGTTCTTGGCAGACTGTATTTGGCACAGGTGTATTGGGTATGGAGGGGCAGAATGGAATGATTGTGGCAGATTGTATGAGGCACAGGTTTATTGGGTATGGAGGATAGATTGGAAAGATTGTGACTGGTGGGAATGGCATGGAGTGGAAGGTTGGATAGATTGTGGCAGAATGTGGCACAGGTTATATGTGAATGGAGGGGAGTGTTGTCGTTTTCTTCTGTCATAAAAAAAACACTTGCAGGGAGATGCAATATTACTATGTATGTAAATTCAACATTAAATAAATAATGGCACAGAATGGATGCATCAGATCCTATGATTATTTCTTCTGTCTACTTTCTACCCTATACTTTCTACCGTTTATATTACTTACTTTATATCTACCCTATATTACATTCTACTTTCTACATTCTACTCTCTACTTTCTCCCCTCTTCTTTCTATCTTCTACTTTCAACCCTTTATATTCTACCACCTACTTTATACCCTTTACATTCTACTTTCTACCCTCTACTTTCTACTCTCTACTTTCTACCCTCTACTTTATACCCTCTACTTTCTACTCTCTACTTTCTACCCTCTACTTTATACCCTCTACTTTATACCCTCTACTTACTACCCTCTACTTTCTACTCTCTACTTTCTACCCTCTACTTTATATCCTCTACCTTCTACTCTCTACCCTCTACTTTCTACCCTCTACTTTCTACTCTCTACTTTCTACCCTCTACTTTATACCCTCTACTTTCTACTCTCTACTTTATACCCTCTACTTTCTACTCTCTACTTTCTACTTTATACCCTCTACTTTATATCCTCTACTTTATATCCTCTACCTTCTACTTTATACCCTCTACTTTATACTCTATACTTTATACCCTTTACTTTACACCCCCTACTTTATAGAATCTACTTTATACCCTTTACTTTCTAGCGCCTTCTATTTAAATAGCCTTCTATTTAGCTAATGTTCAGCTTAAACATTACTATCTGTTATATCTATAAGGGCCCTAGTCACATTCTGGCCTTGGTCACATTCTGCAACCTTTTCCCAAGTGCAGCATTTTCTAAGTGTAGGGCTAAATTAACACCAGAATTAACTAGGGCACCATCAGGATCACTTTCCATCTTTCCTGACACCAGGTGTCACCATTCGCTCTCTGTCCCTCTCCACAACTTAACTCTATGCCCTCCTTCTCTGACCCTAACCTTGCAGCTTTCCACTACCATAACACGGTTTCCAATGCCCTCGACTCAATGCTCCCTTTTCCACCCTTGGTTGCAAGAACCCACAACCGTGGCTTACGGATCAGATTAAAAAGTTGAAAAGGCAATCCCGTATAGCCGAACAACGCTGGCGCAAGAGTAACAAAAATATCGACTTTCTCGAATTTAAAAGTGCCCTTTATCAGATCAGAGGTGCTTTGTCCTAAGCCAAACAAAACTACTTCTCTTCACTCATATGCTCCCAATCCCATAACCCCAAACAGCTCTGCAGAGTATTCAACTCCCTGCTCTGTTCGCCACCTTCACTGCCTACCCCCTGTCTATCAGCTGATGAAATAGCCTCATATTTCACAGAGAAAATTGAAAACATACGAAGTGGTTTTCATGTGCGCCCTACCTCCTCCCTACAGCTTCCAACCACTACCATGGCTCTGCCCAACCTCTCTAACTTGCTCACCCCCTCCATCTCTACCCCAACCACTGCAATGTCTAGCCTCCCTTCATTGGTTAATCCCTTTACTTGCCCCCAAACGAGCTTCCCTACTATAACAAAACAGGGACTTTCATCTCTCCTATCCAGGACAGGTCTCACCACCTGCCCCCTCTACCCCATTCCCTCTCATCTTATTCCCCTGCTCTCCTCTTCCTTCATTCCAGCCCTAACCTCTCTCTTTAACTTGTCCCTATCCACTGGTATTTTTCCCTCTATATTTAAACAGGCCGTTGTATCCCCTATACCTAAAAAACCCTCCCTTGATCCGTCTGCTCTTTCCAGCTACCGGCCTGTCTCCCTTCTCCCTTTTGCTTCCAAACTACTGGAAATACATGTCTATGCTGACCTGGTTAATCACCTATCTGCTAACTCTCTCTTTGACCACCTCCAGTCAGGCTTCCACCCTAACCACTCCACGGAAACTGCCCTCACTAAAGTGACCAATGATTTACTTAGTGCTAAATCTAAAGGTCACTACTTTTTGCTCATTCTTCTTGATCTGTCCTCTGCTTTTGATACTGTTGATCACCCTCTACTTCTTCAGATCCTGGCCTCCTTAGGTATCCAGGACACTGCACTTTCTTGGCTATCCTCCTATCTCTCTGGTAGGACCTTTAGTGTTTTCCACTCCGCAATTAGCTCCACTCCTCGCCCCCTCCCTGTGGGGGTCCCTCAAGGCTCGGTACTCTGTCCTCTTCTTTTCTCCATCTACACCCATGGCCTTAGACAACTTGTTAGTTCATTTGGGTTCCAGTATCACCTGTATGCGGACGATACCCAAATTTACATCTCTGCCCCGGATCTCCCTACACTAACAACCGAGGTCCCCGACTGCCTTAGTGCCATCTCTGCCTTCATGTCCTCACGCTTCCTCAAACTAAACATGGACAAGACTGAACTTGTCCTTTTCCCACCCTCACTATCTTTTCCCCTCCCCAGCCTTACTATTAATATTAACAACACTCTCATATCCCCATCTCCTCATGTCTGCTGCCTGGGAATAACGCTAGATTCCGATCTTTCCTTAAAATCTCATGTCAATTCGCTTGCCAACTCCTGTCGGTCCCAACTCAAAAGCATCTCCCGCATTCGACCCTTCCTCTCGAAGGAAGCTACAAAAATCCTAGTCCATGCCCTAATCATAGACTACTGCAACACATTCCTGTGTGGTTTACCAAACAACCGCCTGGCACGGCTTCAATCCATTCTCAGCTCTGCTGCCCGGCTCATTCATTTCTCTTCTCGCTTCTCTAATGCCTCTCTTCTCTGCCAGTCCCTCCACTGGTTACCCATCATGCATAGGATCCAGTTCAAACTGCTTACCTTATCCTATAAATCACTATCCAACACAGCCCCTCCATATATCTCAGAGCTGATCCGGCGATACCGTCCCAGGCCCAACCTCCGCTCTGCAAATGATACCCTCCTCTCATCTACTCTGGTCACCTCTTCCCATGCCCGCATTCAGGACTTTACTCATGCTGACCCTCTGCTCTGGAACTCCCTTCCTCCATCTGTCCGTCACTCACCATCCCTTAACGCCTTCAAACGTAACCTTAAAACCCACCTCTTTGGCAAGCATATGACCTGGCCTAAACATTACCCCCTTACTACACAATATGATCCACCCTGCCTTTCACACTCCACTGCCAATCTATTTACAGCCTACCGATTCCTGTCACCTTATGTCTCACCCCATATCCTCTAGACTGTAAGCTCTTTGGGCAGGGTCCTCTTTCCTATTGTATCACGGTATTGCTGTAAGAAACTCATCACTCTGTTTACTTATATTATGTATTACCTGTGTATGTAATATGTATGACTTTATATAACATGTATTACCCTGTATGTAGTGTATGACTATGTAATTGTAAAGCGCCACGGAAGATGTTGGCGCCTTCTATTTATGTAGCCTTCTATTTAGCTAATGTTCAGCTTAAACATTACTATACCGTATGCTCTGTGCTATGTTCAAAAGGTTTTGCACATCACGTAGGCCCCATAAAATGAGAGAGAACCCACTGTAAGCTGATATTTCATTAGTGTGGATTTTATGTTACGATTCGTACAATTATTTGGTGTTAAAGGGAAAACATCACAGGATCGAATGCAGACAAGGTATCATTGAATAATAAAAGACAATTATACAGTGTAACCAAACCCATCACAACTCAATTTGCCACCTTCTGCTGTTTAATTACCTTAAAGGGCATGTCCACCCCCAAAACTATAATCCCCCCAACTACTGGCCCCACCATGTAGTGTAGTTTAATCCTTACCTCACATCCCAACTCCATCTGGTTCTCCTGTAGTCCCCCCCAAAGTTCCAAAAACTGCCCACCAGGAGGCTAGCAGGTCCATATAGGACACTGCCTGCTACCTGGCCTCCCGGAGATTCCTGCCATGCGTGCTGCAGCCCTTCTCCCCCCTCCCTCCCTCTCCCTCCCGTTCTACTATCCCTCCCCCTAGCGAAAAACCCCCTAAATATTCTGCTCCCCCATGTCCCCCAGCCCCCCGCATGTTTTTTTTTTTCTAAAAAGCTCCCCAAACTCTTACTTACCTCTCCGCTTTCCTCCGCTGCACTGAATGAACGGCAGCCGCGTCCGTGATGGCTGCCGCTCAGCCAATAACAGACGCGACTGCCGGTCCCCCCTCTGCTTGCATTCTCGCAAGACAGAGGGCCGGCAGTGGGCGGAGGATCGAGGGAGGGTAAGTAAGAGTTTGGGGCTTTTAAAAAAAACTAACATGCGTTGGGGTGGGGGACATGGGGGAGCATGATATAAAATTTTATTTTAGGGGTGGACATAGCCTTTAATACCAACACCAGCCCTGTCCAAACCACCCTCATCATCAATAAGTATTGATACCTATGGGAAGACACAATCAGGGTTATTCAATAAAAATTCTTATCATTAAAAATAATAATAAATGACACGGAGTTGCAAATTTAAAAGGGTAAGTTAAAGTAAAGACAACTATTTCTTTTCAGATGATTAAACATTGACCTATTTTGGATGGGTTGTATAAAACCATTATATATTTAGTTTCTATACTTTACGGTGAATTGAAGAGATGTTGGGCATCCAGAAATTTTGTTACAATTAAACATTATGCAGTGATACATGGAAAGGACTTTAGACACATTAAAATAAGCTGGAAAAATTCAAAAAACATACATGAGATCCATGAACATCCCAATGTAGCACTTTACCCTTTCCCAATCAATACTGAGACAATATTGGCTCAAAAACTGGAAAATATTCCACAAACATTGACAACGTCACAAAAAGATCTTAGAGGAAACTTAACAGCTATTGTGTGTGATCTTGTCATCTCACTAAACATCCGTATACACCAAAGGTTCTACAACTTAAACCTTCATCAATACCAATGATCTTTAAGTTCTACTGTTACACAACATTTGAGAATGTTACCTTGGTTCCACAACCTGAACATTTCAGTGTATCAACACAAAAAATGTACACAAACGTAGACAGATGAAGAAAAAAGTTTTGAAAGACCAATACTGGAATACTGAGGATTTTAATTGTTTCAAACCAAAATGAACACAACCCTAATGTAATTCATACACCCGGTTCAGAACAATCTAGGCACGTGTAAAGGAAACAAAATATTATTGGCCCGAAAGACACTACAGTGCAGTCCAAAACTTACACACCAGCATTTCAACCAGCAAAACAATGCAGGTCTCTGACCTAACGGGTCCATGCACAGTACACCAAACTGAAAAAGGGCACAACCAGTCACACATTCCACACATGAGTACTGTAGTCCCTATTGTAATCCTGTGATCTATATATATAAAGAGCTGTAAAATATGGATGACGGACACAAAAGTGTGGGCGCCACGTCATGAATCTCCTCCCACTGTCCACACGCTGTTGGGAGGAGGTATGATGATGTGGTGCTCGCACGCGCACCCACCGAGAGGAGAAGACAAGGCCTGTAACGGTAAGGAGGAGAGATGGGGTGGAGGAGAGAGAAGCCGGGGGTGGGTGGGGGTGGAGGAGAGAGAAGCCAGGGGGGTGGGGGTAGCCTCTTCTTAGAGAGAATCAGGGGTTTGCTGGTTATAACATATTCCACAACCTTACTGGCCTCACAGTGAAGAACAATATACCTGATTGGGCTAAAATCACTTTTTCCTCAGATACATTTGTTTGAGCTGCATTAAAGATTTTCAGATTTAAAGGGCCCAGTACTTTCCTCTCACCTCCCTCCCATTTGAAGTACCAGTGTATGGAACCAAAACCACTATGTTCTCACCCTTAGGTATTTTGTTGATCATCTGTTAAACTTAATGTAATTATTCCTTTCCAGTCCAGTCTAACTCCAACCCTATGACAGTCAGTGATAAGGTCAATGTAAATACACACTCCAAAAAAAGCACATCTTCCTATTGGTTACATCATGAATTGAGGGAGAGGATTGGACCAGTGAGGGAATGTAATTAAAACAGCTGATCAACACTGTACCCAGGGATGAGCACTTAGTAGTTTAGGTCATTACCTACTCTGTCATTTGATAATAAAACATCCTCTGGTTTCTAGTCTAGTGCAGTAATTCCCTGGGAGAAGTCATCAGATCATTTGGGTTTAACTACCATCTGTATGCTGATGACACTCAAATATATTTTTCCACCCCCACGTTTAGTCCTGACACCCAATCACGCATCTCTGACTGTCTCTGTGCTGTCTCTTCATGGATGACGCACCGATGCCTCAAACTAAACCTGACTAAAACCAAATTAATCATTTACCCACCTAAACCTGGTCCTATCCCACCTTTTTCCATTTTGGGACAAACACCCCATTTACCCTATTCAGTCGGCACATTGCTTAGGGGTTATTATTGATTCCTCTCTCTCCTTTTCTAATCACATTAACTATGTTGCTAAAACCTGCCGCTTTTTTCTTTGTAATATTGCGAAAATCTGTAGATTCCTCTCTCTTGTAAATACTTCTTATCCATGCTCTCATCCTATCACGCCTTGATTATTGTAACATTCTGCTTTCTGGTCTCCCTGCATCCCATCTTTCTACCCTTCAGTCCATACTTAACTCTGATGCACGCATTGTCTCACTCTCTAACAATCGTGAGATTAAACCTCCTCTGTGCCGCACATCTATCTAACGCCCCATTAAACAAAGCATTAACTACAAAATCCTTCTCTTAACATTCAATCCCTTCGCTCTGCTGTTCCTTCTTATATTTCTTCTCTTGTGTCCCAATATGTCCCTGAAACCTCAATAAACAAGGTTAAATCTAGAATTACATCCTATCTCTCTGAGCACAGCACCGGACTATTAACACTGTACAAGTTACTACTATGCACTTCCACCCTTCCCTATGTACTGTATCTGTATGTTACCCACCTAATTAGATTGTAAGCTCTACGGACCTCTTTCTTCATGTTACATGTTTGAAGCACTTGTATATTTCATGATGCACATACTTATTTATATATTTATGTATTTATTTACTGTCGCCTTGTACGGGTTTTTTTTGTAATTTAATATTATACAGTGCTGCACCCCCAAGTGGTGCTATAAAAATATTGCACGAATTGTAAAATTGCACAAATTGCAGCGCAAATAAAAAACTCACAATACACTGACAAAATGGTGGCCAGAATGCTGGCTTTTATACCCAGGGGGCTGGCACTGCTGTGGTTGGTGATTTCATGTTATATGGATGGATCATTTTTGAAAATAAGAAAAATTGCTAACCCAGTAACATACTAATTAAGGTTGAATAAAGACATACGTCTATCCACTCCAACTTTTATACTCTCCTCTTTAAACCTACCAAATAGTTGATCCAGAGGAATGAAGGAATAATTACAGTATTTGAATTACCGTATATACTTGAGTATAAACTGACCCGAGTATAAACCAAAGCAACCACTTTTACCTCTAAAAAGGAGTAAAAGTGATTGACTCGAGTATAAACCGAGGGTAGAAATTACGACCAAAACTGCCTTCTGATTTTGTATTGTTTTGAGGCTTTAGTTGCTCTTTAAATGGACAGCAGAATTCCAATACAGTAATAGGCAAATTCTGTATGGTTATTACTGTATGGGATTACTGTATGGGAATGCTGCTGTCCATTAAAGGGCAAATAAAGCCTCAAAACAATACAGAATCAGAAGGCAATAGATACCATTCTCCTACTGATTCTGTAATGTTTTTAGGCTTTAGTTGCCCTTTAAATAAACATCAGAAATCCCATACAGTAATAGCCTTATTTGGCTATTATTGTATGGGAATTCTTATGTCCATTTAAAAGGCAACTAAAGCCTCATTCCTTGGCACTCCAGATGTTTGGAAACTACAACTTCCAGCATGCTTTAGTTGCTGGGAGTTGTAGTTTCCAAACATCTGCAGTGTCAAGGAATTGCCACTGCAGGAATTACTGTGCTTTCCCCCCCTTCTGAATCCCCACAGTTGCCTTCTCCTACCTGCTCCACATGTTCCCCTGCAGGCTGCTCTGGATCCTCCTCTCCGGCGCTCCAGCTCCGGCAGGCGCATTAATACCAGAATTACTGGTATTAATACCAGTAATTCTCAATATTATATAGTATCCCTGTACCAACCAGAACTACAGTATATGTATTAATACCAGTAATTCTCAATATTATATAGTATCCCTGTACCAACCAGAACTACAGTATATGTATTAATACCAGTAATTCTCAATATTATATATAGTCTCCCTGTACCAACCAAACTACAGTATTGTATTATAACAGTATTCCAATATTATATAGTATCTCCCTGTACCAACCAGAACATACAGTATATGTATTAATACCAGTAATTCTCAATATTATTAGTATCCCTGACCAACCAGACTACAGTATATTGATTATACAGTAATTCTCAATATTATATAGTATCCCTGTACCAACCAGAACATCAGTATATGTATTATAACCAGTAATTCTCAATATTATATAGTATCCCTGTACCACCAGAACTACAGTATATTATTAATACCAGTAATTCTCAATATTATATAGTATCCCCGTACCAACCAGAACTACGATATGTATTTATACCAGTAATTCTCAATATTATTAGTATCCTGTACCAACCTAGAACACAAGTATATGTATTAATACCAGTAATTCTCAATATTATATAGTACTCCCTGTACCACCAGAATTACAGTAATAGTATTAATACCAGTAATTCTACAATATTATATAGTATCCCTGTACCAACCAACTCAGTATATGTATTAATACCAGTAATTCCAATATTATATAGTTACCCTGTACCAACCAGAACTACAGTATATGTATTATACCAGTAATTCTCAATAATTTAGTATCCTGTACCAACCGAACTACAGTATATGTATTAATACCAGTAATTCTCAAATTATATAGTATCCCGTACACAACCAGAACTACAGTATATGTATTATACCAGTAATTCTCAAATTATATAGTATCCCTGTAACCACCAGAACTACAGATATGTATTAATACCAGTAATTCTCAATTATATGTATCCTTGTACCAACCAGAACTACAGTATATGTATTAATACCAGTAATTCTCAATATTATATAGTATCCCTGTACCAACCAGAACTACAGTATATGTATTAATACCAGTAATTCAATATTATATAGTATCCCTGTACCAACCAGAACTACAGTATATGTTAATACCAGTTAATTCCTCAAATATTATATATTACCCCTGTACCAACCAGAACTACAGTATATGTATTATACCAGTAATTCTCAATATTATATAGTATCCCCGTAACCAACCAGAACTACAGTATATGTATTAATACCATCAAGAATTCTCAATATTATATAGTACCCCTGTACCAACCGAATACTAGTATATGTATTTATACCAGTAATTCTCAATATTTAGTATCCAGTATCCCCTGTACAACCCGACTCAGTAATATGTATTAATACCAGTAATTCTCAATATTATAGTATCCCCTGTACCAACCAGAACTACATATAGTATTTATACCATAATTCAATCAATATTATAAAGTATCCCCTGTACCAACCGAACTACAGTATGTGTATTAATACCATTACTTCTCAAATTATATAGTAATCCCCTGTACCAACCAGAACTACAGTATATGTATTAATACCAGTAATTCTCAAATTATATCGTATCCTGTACCAACCAGAACTACAGGATATGTATAATAACAGTAATACTCATATTATATAGTATCCTTGTACCAACCAGAACTACAGTATATGTATTAATACCAGTAATTCTCATATTATATAGTATCCCTGTACCAACCAGAACTACAGTATATGTATTTATACCAGTAATTATCATATTATATAGTATCCCTGTACCAACCAGACTACAGATAGGTATTAATCCATTAATCTCAATATTATTAGTATCCACACCACCAGAACTACAGTATATATGTATTATAACCAGTAATTCTCAATATTATATAGTATCCCTGTACCAACCATGACCTACAGTATTTTACCAGTAATTCTCAATATTATATGTATCCCTGTACCAACCAGAACTACAGTATTGTATTAATACCAGTAATTCTCAATATTATATAGTACCCTGTACCAACCAGAATACAGTATATGTATTATACCAGTAATTCTCAATATTATATAGTATCCTGTACCACCAGAACTACAGTATAGTATTAATACCAGTAATTCTCAATATTATATGTACCCCGTACCAACCAGAACTACAGTTATGTATTTATACCAGTATTCTCAATATTATATAGTACCCTGTACCAACCGAACTACAGTTTGATTAATACCAGTAATTCTCAATATTATATAGTATCCCTTGTACCAACCAGAACTACAGATATGTATTAATACAGTAATTCTCATAAATTAATTATAGTATCCCTGTACCAACCAGAACTACGGATTGTATTAATACCAGTAATACTCCAATATTATATAGTATCCTTGTACCAACCAGAACTACAGTATATGTATTAATACCAGTAATTCTCAATTATATTAGTATACCCTGTACCAACCAGAACTACAGTATGTAATTTATACGTAATTCTCAATATTATATAGTATCCCTGTTACAACCAGAACTACAGATAGTATTAATACCAGTAATTCTCAATATTAGATTCGTACCCCTGTACCAACAGAACTACAGTATATGTATTAATACCAGTAATTCTCAATATTATATAGTACCCTGTACCAACCAGAACTACAGTATATGTATTAATACAGCAATTCTCAATATTATTAAGTACCCCTGACCAACCAGAATACAGATAGTATTTTATACAAAACAGTAATCTCAATATATATAGTATCCCTGTACCAACCAGAACTACATATATGTATTAATACCAGTAATTCTCAATATTATATAGTCCCGTACAACCAGAACTACAGTATATGTATTATACCAGTAATTCTCAATATTATAAAGTTACCGTACCAAAACTGAACTACAGTTTGTGATAATACCAGTAATTTCTCATATTATATGATCCCTGTACCAACCAGAACTACAGTATATGTAATACCAGTAATTCTCAAAATATATAGTATCCCTGTACCACCAGAAACTACAGGATATGTATTAATACCAGTAATCTCAATATTATATAGTATCTGTACCAACCGAACTACAGATATATTAATACCAGTAATTCTCAATATTATATAGTATCCCGTACCAACCAGAACTACAGTATATGTATTATACCAGTAATATCAATATTATATAGTATCCTGATACCAACCAGAACTACAGATAGTATTAATACCAGTAATCTCAATATTATATAGTATTCCTTTACCAACCAGAACTACAGTATATGTATTAATACAGTATTTTCAATATATATAGTGATCCCTGTACCAACCAGACTACAGTATATGTATTATACCAGATAATTTCAATATTATATAGTACCCTGTACCAACGAGAACTACAGGATTATGATTAATACCAGAATACTCATATTATATAGGTATCCTGTACCAACCAGAACTACAGTATATGTATTAATACCAGTATTCTCAATATTATATAGTATCCCTGTACCAACCAGAACTACAGTAGTATATGTATTTATACCAGTATTCTCAATATATATAGTATCCCGTAACCAACCAGAACTACAGATATGTGTTAATACCAGTTTCTCTATATATATAGTATCCCTGTACCAACCAGAACTACCGTATATGTATTAATACCAGTAATTCTCAATTATATAGTATCCCCGTACCAACCAGAACTACAGTTATGTATAATACCAAGTAATTCTCAATATTATATAGTTTCCCGTACCAACCAGAACTACAGTATATGTATAAATACAGTAATTCTCAATATTAAAGTATCCCCTACCAACCAGACTACAGTTATGTAATTAATACCAGTAATTCTCAATTATATAGTATCCCGTACCAACAGAACCACAGTATATGTATTAATATCAGTAATTCAATATTATATAGTATCCCTGTACCAACCGGAACTACAGTATATGTATTAATACAGAATTCTCAATATTATATAGTATCCCCGTACCAACAGAAACTACAGTATATATGTATAATACAGTAATCTCAATTATTATAGTATCCCCGTACCAACCAGAACTACAGTATATGTATTAATACAGTAATTCTCATATATATAGTATCCTGTACCAACCAGAACTACAGTATATGTATTAATACCAGTAATTCTCAATATTATATAGTATCCCCGTACCAACCAGAACTACAGTATATGTATTATATCAGTAATTTTCAATATTATATAGTACCCTGTACCAAACCGAACTACGTATATGTATTAATACCAGTAATTCTCAATATATATAGTCTCCCGTTACAACCAGAAACTACAGTATATGTATTAATAACAGTAATTTTCAATATTATATAGTATCCTGTACCAACCAGAAATACAGTATATGTATAATACCAGTAATTCTAATATTATATTAGTATCCATACCAACCAGAACTACAGTATATAGTATTATACAAGTAATTCTCAATATTATATAGTCCTCCACTGTACCCAACCAGACCTACAGTATATGTATTAATACCAGTAATTCTCAATATTATATAGTATCCGTGCTTCCAACCGAACTACAGTATATGTATTAATACCAGTAATTCTCAATATTATATAGTATCCCTTACAACCAGAACTACAGTATATGTATTATACCAGTAATTCTCAATATTATATAGTATCCCCGTACCACCAGAAACTACAGTATATGTATTAATACCAGTAATTCTCAATATTATAAGTACCCCTTACCAACGCAGAACTACAGGATAGTATTGTTATACCCAGTAATTTCAATATATATAGTATACCTGTACCAACCGAACTCCAGTTATGTATTAATACCAGTAATTCTATATTATATAGTATTCCTGTACCAACCAGAACTACAGTATATGTATTAATACCAGAATTTCTCAAAATTATATAGTATCCCTGACCAACCAGAACTACAGGATATGTATAATACCAGTAATTCAATATTATATAGTATCTTGTACCAACCAGAAATACAGTATATGTATTAATAACAGTAATTCTCAATATTATATAGTATCCCTGTACCAACCAGAACTACAGTATATGTATTATACCAGTAATTTCAATATATATATATATCCCTGTACAACCAGAACTACAGATATGTATAATACCAGTAATTATCAATATTATATAGTATCCCTTGCCAACCAGAAACCAGTATATGTATTAATAACAGTAATTCTCAATATATATAGTATCCGCTTACCAACCAGAACTACAGTATATGTATTATAACCAGTAATCTCAAATATTATAGGATCCCGTACAACCAGAACTACAGTATATGTATTAATACCAGTATATTCTCAATATTATATAGTATCCCTGTACCAACCAGAACTACAGTATATGTATTAATACAGTAATTCTCAATATTATAGTATCCGTTACCAACCAACTACATATATGTATTAATCAGTAATTCAATATTATAGTATCCCCGTACCAACCAGAACTACAGTATATGTATTAATACAGTAATTCTCAATATTATATAGTATCCCCGTACCAACCAGAACTACAGTATTATGTATTATACCAAGTAATTCACAATATTATATAGTATCCCGTTACCACACCAGAACACAGTATATGTATTAATACAGTAATTTCTCAATATTATTAGTATCCTATGTACAACACCGAACTACAGATATGTATTAATACCAGTAATTCTCATTTATATAGTATCCCGTACCAACCAGAAATACAGTATTAGTCTTAATACCAGTAATTCTCAATATTATATAGTATCCCCGTACCAACCAGAACTACAGTCATGTATGAATACCAGTAATTCTCCAATGATTACTAGGATCCTGACCAACCAGCAAACTACAGTTATAGTATTTATTACCTAGTATTAATACCAGTAATTTTCAATATTATATAGTATCCTTGTACCAACCAGAACTAAAGTATATGTATTAATACCAGTAATTCTCAATATTATATAGTATCCTTGTACCAACCAGAACTACAGTATATGTATTTATACCAGTAATTCTCAATATTATATAGTATCCCTGTACTAATCAGAACTACAGTATATGTATTTATACCAGTAATTCTCAATATTATATAGTATCCCTGTACTAATCAGAACTACAGTATATGTATTAATACCAGTAATTCTCAATATTATATAGTATTCCTGGATCAACTAGAACTACACTATATGTATTAATACCAGTAATTCTCAATATTATATAGTATCCCCATACCAACCACAACTACAGTATATATATTAATACCAGTAATTTTCAATATTATATAGTATCCTTGTACCAACCAGAACTAAAGTATATGTATTAATACCAGTAATTCTCAATATTATATAGTATCCTTGTACCAACCAGAACTACAGTATATGTATTAATACCAGTAATTCTCAATATTATATAGTATCCCTGTACCAACCAGAACTACAGTATATGTATTAATACAAGTAATTCTCAATATTATATAGTATCCCCGTACCAACCAGAACTACAGTATATGTATTAATACCAGTAATTCTCAATATTATATAGTATCCCCGTACCAACCAGAACTACAGTATATGTATTAATACAAGTTATTCTCAATATTATATAGTTCACCAGTAATTCTTAATATTTTTTACTTTTAGACTTATCTAGCCCACTTTTATAGCTTTTTAATGAACTTGCCATTACCACTGCTGAAAGACGGTTTCACCTTTCTCACTGTAACTGTAATTCCAAAAGATATAATAATAATATTTTTCTCTCTTGAATCTATTCCCCTTTTTATACAAGACAATATCTTGCTAGCTCTAGCCGTTGCTGCCTGGCATTGTTTCCTACAGCTAAGTCTGTTATCAACCAGAACCCATAAATCATATTCCATTAGAGATTCACTTAGAACAGAGTTATTTATGGTGTAGGTGGCACAGGGATTGTTAAACTCCAAATGCATCTCACCACCCTCTAACTCACCATCAATCAGTAGGAACAGAACATTTTAGGATATGGGCAGGAGTGGGGATGGGGGCAGGACATGGGTAGGGCTGAGTGTAGTGGGGCATGACCAGGGGAAAGTGTTCTAGGGATAGGGCTAAGCAGAGCTTCAGTAGCCTCTGCCCTTTACCAGACCTGGTCCCTTCTGGATTAGGAGGAATGCTAAAAGGAAGTTGGGTTATCACTGTATTTGAATCAGAACTAGGGGATAAAAACATTTTCTGAATTCTAAGATGAATAGAAAAGTAATTTACATTCATTATATAAAAATTCTTGGCTTGTCCTAAGAAATAAATAAGGTAAAATAAATAATGAAAGATATATAACCATAATGTCTATTTTTCTATGTAATTTGGGTCTATACTGTATATCTGATTCTTTGTTTTGGATTGGCTGGTTAGAGTGGGTACTAGCCATGCTGATTGGTTGTTCTGTCTTTCTGCCATTTAGTTTGAATTTGATGAATTTCCTATCATCCTGTAACTTTCTCTGTTACTACTTGTCTATTGGTCTGGATGCCTTTTTAACCCTCTCAGTGCTGAAAATCACATATCAGACTTTCCACCCTGCAAAGAAAATTTGATGGACGTTCCCCACCAACAACCAAAAAAGATTAACTATGTAAGAACATATTTACTTACAAGTCTATTTAGCAATAAGAGAAACAAATCAGGGGGCTCCTATGTAGAGTGTCTGAGTGCATTGGGAAGGAGAGTGCCAGACTTATGTAACCATTATGTGAGTGTTTCTGTCATTCCCTCTCCAATAAGATATGAAATGAAACAAACTAATATCAAGGAGATTATATATAATGCCAGGGAGTCAGGGATCTTCAAGTAATATCAGCAGATACTGCATGAACTGCATCTGGAATTCTGCATGTCTGTTATATAGCTGATAGTGTGAAGATTTCTGTATTTCCTCATATGCAGTTGGGGTAGGTTGGTGGTCATGTCTCTGTGAACACTCAGGTCCTCCATCAAGGAGGTACTAGAAGTACTCCTGTACCATGCCCATGAGTATCAAGGGGCCCGGATGGCTTGGACAACTAACATTGACTTGTTTCAAATTGAAAGGAGAATGGGGGAAAGACTGGCCTCTCATCATTGGACTGGGTTGGGGGCAGCCATTATCCTTGAATGATCCATCCATTTCCATAGTTTAAAAAGCCTGTCCAACCCCCAAACTAATATATGTACGTAGCCTAATCACCCCCCAAACCTAGACCTTGCAAGTCACTGACTGATTCATTTCTCAGAACAGTTACTAAACCAAGTATAATATACATGTAATTTCTAACTGAACGTGGGGGCTGGTAAGGGGGGGTTGAGTTGGCTTCTTAGGGAGGGGGTGAGGGGAATATGCAGCATTATCCATTCTCATTAAATATATGTAGAATTTCATTTATCTTTGAAATAGGGGAATATAGACTGGGGCAGGTTAAAGCCTAATCCATGATCCATTCCTTATTTATTTCATAACAAGTTCTTAATAAATTTAATATCAATTCTAACTAATTTTATACATATGTGGCTTCTTTTTGAAGGATTTGTTTGGAAGGTGAAATGGAGACAGAATGCAAAAAAAAGTCATAAGTACATGCAATTACCAGAGCACAAGCAATCAGCTCAGCACAGAAAACACTATTGGAGTTGGAGCCTTTAGAAGTCCATTGGTGGACAAGGTATCAATGCTGAGGTTCAAAGGAATTTAACAAGGGACGCAGAAAAATTTACTCGTTTGCTGAAAAGATAACTTTATACTTGGCCTCAAGGAAAGTGGCATTTAGGGGGAGCATACAAAAATGTCTTGAACTGCTGTCAATATGATACATTGCTTCATGACCATCTAAACATGGTTAGGTTAGGACTAGCCAAGAGAAAGGAAAGAAACCCCCAGCGCATTATTTATCTTGGCTACCTATAATAAATCTACTGATATTTGTGATAAACCAAGAAAATAAGAAAAAACGTGTATTTTGCTATCATATGTGATGCTACACCAGATATTTCTGTGGAAAATTCATAACTGTTTGTCCTTTTGCTCAAAGACTTTGAAGTATTTTCACTGCCATAGAGACGGTTATTGCATCTGGATAACTAATATCAGCAGCACATTCTGATGTACGAGGACCATATGAATATTTCTGGGTAAAAATCCTGCAGAGTTTTGAAGATGGAAATAAAATCCTGTAACCACATGGACATTGCTGCTGCTAATATCAAGGCTCAAGCTGAAGAAATGGAAAACTGTCCTTCTCTGCTCTCAGAAGCTGCACTGGTAGTAATCACTAGAGATGGCCGGTTCGCGGACCCGAACCCGGATCCGCCGCGGATTTCTCCCGTCCGCGAACGGCGGATTATTCCGGACTTCCGAACTTCCGAACTGCGGATATGTTTTTTTTACGAAAATTTTCGAAAATACGAGTATCTCCGTAATTACGAGGATCTACGATACTTTCGGGATCCGGAAAAACCGAAGATCCTCGTAATTACGAGGATTCGCGTAATTACGAGGATTCACGTAATTACGAGTATTCTCGTAATTACGAGAATACACGTAAAAACGAGTAATTCGTGTAAATTTTTCAAGACGGAGCAAGCCACATGATCCAAATTAGCCAATGGCAGCTATCATAGTTACGGAAAGCCTCGTTTTTTTACGGAAATCCTCGTTTTTACGGGAATCCTCGTATTTTCGAAAAATACCGTTTTTTTTAAAGTCACGCTAGCGGACTGTACTTTTGAGGTATTGTTGCCATTTATACGTGCTTCTAAGGCCATTACCCAGGTCCCTGAGTGGTTAAGTGTACGTTACCAAGGCTATTTAGACCACTTTTAATGCGGATTTTGCCGAACTTTCATTTTAATACGTTTTAACGGGTCCGGTCA
Source organism: Hymenochirus boettgeri (assembly GCA_019447015.1). Taxonomy (NCBI): domain Eukaryota; kingdom Metazoa; phylum Chordata; class Amphibia; order Anura; family Pipidae; genus Hymenochirus; species Hymenochirus boettgeri. The sequence continues at coordinate 336,062 of CM033469.1, forward strand.
CGGATTTTCGAATTTTCGGATTTTTTAGAAAATCCGCGGATCCTCGCGCGGACCGGATTTTTCGAAGTTCGGACATCTCTAGTAATCACTTGAATATTGCCACAGAGCTAATGAATACTAATACTAATGAATAGCAGTTTCGCCAACCAAGAACACTACAAGAGGACGGGAAATAAAAGGTTTTTTTCAACTTGACATTTGATACCATCTAATCCTCTAACAACAGTTTTATTTCTGTGCTGAATGGTTTTCAGCAGTCTTGCTCTATCTGCTTCAGAGACTGCCAGAACCAGAAAAGAGATATATAAGAAATATTACCTGGTCCTGGTGGTCTCTGGAGCAGATAGAGAAGGACTGGCAGTGCACAGTGTCAGCAGCAGGGTAGTGCACTAGGCAGCAGGCAGAGGGAGGATAGGCCAGAAGAAGCAGCAGTGGAGCAAGTCTGTGTAAACCAGCACTAGGTCCAGTTAGCAGAACCAACTAGCACTTCACAATAGGGTCATGTTGTGATATGCCACTCATGCTATTAGCATAAACTGGGGGTCCGCTGGGCCCAGCTTCCCCATAGCGTGGCAGCAACCAGCACGCCTATGGGAAAGTACTTTTTGTGATTGAGGTGCTTACTTCTTAAGTCATACCACAGTCAGCCTTTCTTTTAGCAATAGGGCCATAAGACTAGACTTTCTGCTATCTTGGACTAGGAGGGCACCGAGTGCCTAGAGCTTCTTTTGGTAGATGTAAAGGGCTAATTCATTTTGGTGGAGAGACTGCTCCCACCCATTTCAGGGACAATAAGGCTATTTTCTCTCTTCTGTTCCAATCTCCTTTTATCTGCCTGTGGTGTTGGGATTTTATTATATTTGTTTATGATTTTAATGTATATTTAATAAAGGTTACGTTATAATTCACCCAATCTTGTTGGCTGTGCTCAGTATTGCTAAGCTGATTGAAGGGGATTTCTAATTTTCTTTTTGTATGTATAGTAGTACTCAGCTTTACCTCCTGTTGTGGTAGCAGTGCATCACTATCAGTTATTTCCTACAGTAAGTAATACAGTAAGTGCACGCACACTCCCCGCACACACCCCTCCCTCCAGCAAACTAGACATGGGCCCCATAAAGTGACCAGACCCCCAGTCACAGGGGCGGCACCAGACAAGTTGGGGTGATTGACAGTTCTTTACTGACTAGCTGTACCCTTCCCTTTTATCAATGTAAAACTCCCAGAGCTGAAAAATAAAGGATAGGAAGGTCATAGATGGAAAAAGCAGATTAACGATTGATGGTAATTAATCCTTATTACTGTGTGATCATGTGGGAAATGATTTGGTACAGGTTACATGTCCTTTAACCGTGAATTGGGTATGTTCTATTACTCATAGGGAGGTAGGAGCCATCCAAACTGCCTGTGAATTATAGATTTACCTGACAGCTACTTCATTTTGTCCTTTTAGTGTCCCTTTAAATCCTAGGACCACTTGTTTCCAGTGAGGTGTGACTTGGGACTTGGCGATAGGTGAGGCTGATAGTTAAGATTGGGGTATTAACTCTATAAGACTCTTACTGAATCTTCATAATAAAACTATTAAAATCCCCTCTCTGGTTTTGTGATCACATGACACACACACACACACACACACACAAACACACACACACACACACACACATACACACACATACACACATATACACATATACACACACTAGATTAACCCTTGGCTATTCCCATTGTAATTAATATTATTACCGGTTACATTAGAGATTTCTCCTTCTGGACATGGAACACAATCGTAACAGCAGCGATGTGGGCTCCCAATCCTAGGGGCCTTCCTGAATCCAGGGACACAGTTATCTGAGCACTGAGCTCTTGGCATCTAAAATATCACAATAGAAATATATTAAGGGTTGTCAATGTCATCCTGCAGGATAGAGATAAATACAATGGGGATCAATGAACAAGGGGAATGAGGATTTCCATTGCCTGTGGTTAATATCCATAGTGTCTGTATTTCTATTAAATAGGTAAAGGATCTACCTGCCATTATAGAGATACAATCACTGTAATTCAGATAGGGATATACACACCACTTGTATCTGAAACCAGACAGAAGATACAGTGACACCATAAATATTTACCATGTGTAACACCCAGTCAGGGTTGGTTTATTCCCTCCTATATCCATGGGACTAGGTTATATTGGACAGACACTATCGGGGTGTCTCTAGGGTTTTTGCAACCTGAGCCCAAATTTTGAATGCCGCCCCTATGTACAACTAGGCACCAAGTGCACCACATAACCAGGGTAAGGTGAGCTTGGCTACCTTGAATCGGGGGGGGGGGCTAAACATTTGGTCATTTTAAACTTCACATCACATCGGTATTTATACAGTTCCTCTCAATACATTCACCCACACCATAATTCCTGTGGAATAAATTATTTTTTTCGAAAAATTTGGAAGCCTGACACCACGTCAAGGTAGATTTTTTTCAGCAGGGCCCTAACTAAGCTAACTAAGTTGCCCTCACACCCAACTTACACAGATAGGTACATATAAGATGCCCTTATTTCCAGCTCAAACAGACAGATACATACAGTATAACACACTGGCACATATAAGATGCCCTAATGCCCAGATCACACATATAGATACACTAGCAAAATACCCGCGCTTCACAGCGGAGATGTATTGAAATAACGTTTTTAGTAAGAAAGCAATAATGTATCAAGATTGCTGTAATCACTCGGCACTTGATATATTAAAGAAAGACAATTCAATAAGCTTTACGATAATGCAACACTCATTAACTTTAATTTAATATTATATTTTTTATTCAACTATGATATTTTGGTGAAAATAACCCCCACCACCCCTCCCCGTCCGCCCCTAATACCCCCCACTATTCCTCTCTGTCCACCCTCCAAACACTTCTCCTTACACCTCAGCCAGTCCCCGCACACACCCTGAATTTTTGGTAAAAATCGGTCCAGTCGTTAGTGTGCAGGAGTTCAAAATTCTATTCCCCCCCCATTCACCCCCACCCTAAAAAAAATATTTTGTTAACCTTTTACTGGTAAAGGAGTATATGCATACCAAATTTGGTTGAAATTGGACCAACCAGTCTGTGCAATGTCAGATACTCACCGTTACAGGTGCAATGTAAAATACTCACCGTTACAGGTGCAATGTCAGATACTCACCGTTACAGGTGGAATTTCGAAACGAAACCTGCTTAACTTTTGTAAGTAAGGTGCAATGAATGAGCCTGCCAAATTTAAGCCGTCTGCCTCCACGGCAAGTTGGAGAATTAGTGGTGAGTGAGTGAGTGAGTGAGGGCTTTGCCTTGTATTGGTATCGAAACGAAACCTGCTTAACTTTTGTAAGTAAGGTGCAATGAATGAGCCTGCCAAATTTAAGCCTTTTGCCTCCACGGCAAGTTGGAGAATTAGTGGTGAGTGAGTGAGTGAGTGAGTGAGGGCTTTGCCTTGTATTAGTATCGAAACGAAACCTGCTTAACTTTTGTAAGTAAGGTGCAATGAATGAGCCTGCCAAATTTAAGCCGTCTGCCTCCACGGCAAGTTGGAGAATTATTGGTGAGTGAGTGAGTGAGGGCTTTGCCTTTTCGAAACAAAACACGCTTAACTTTTGTAAGTAAGGTGCAATGAATGAGCCTGCCAAATTTAAGCCGTCTGCCTCCACGGCAAGTTGGAGAATTAGTGATGAGTGAGTGAGTGAGGGCTTTGCCTTTTCGAAACGAAACCTGCTTAACTTTTGTAAGTAAGGTGCAATGAATGAGCCTGCCAAATTCAAGCCGCCTGCCTCCACAGCAAGTTGGAGAATTAGTGATGAGTGAGTGAGTGAATGAGTGAGTGAGTGAGTGAGGGCTTTGCCTTTTATTAGTATAGATACAGCATTCCCTAAAGCCAAGATCACACAGATAGGTACATATAAGATGCCCTAATGCCCAGATTTCATAGACTGGTACATATAAGATGCCATAATGCCCAGATCATATAGACTGGTACATATAAGATGCCCTAATGCCCAGATCACATAGACTGGAACATATAAGATGCCATAATGCCCAGATCACATAGACAGTTACATATAAGATGCCATAATGCCCAGATCCAACATTTAGGAATGTCATATAAGATGCCATATGCCCAGATCCATAGAATGGTACATATAAGATGCCATAATGCCCAGATCACATAGACTGGTACATATAAGATGCCATAATGCCCAGATCACATAGACTGGTACATATAAGATGCCATAATGCCCAGATCACATAGACTGGTACATATAAGATGCCATAATGCCCAGATCACATAGACTGGTACATATAAGATGCCATAATGCCCAGATCACCAAAACTACATAGAAAATATGATGTGCAAAGCTCTGCACACACATATAATTACCCACTTACCCTATGACGATCAGAGCAGGACCTGCAAGAAGGTGGCAGTGCAGAGTTAAGAGGGAAAATGCTCACATACCTGCAATTTAATTTACCTTCTGCTCTGCCTGCCGCAGTATATATATATTATATATATATTATAATCTACCCCCTTAGTAGTATTATATGGAGCCACCTGTAACATAATAACGTTATAATCGTCCCTTCCTCTTCCACATGCAGGAGATATTGTGCTACCAGCAAATGCATTGTAACTACGGAGGGGAAGTAGGTTTTAAAGTGTACTTCCATTGCCTTTGCTGGTAGGTTGATATCTCCTGCATGTGGAAGAAATGATCCAGTGTGTCCAGTAATGTCCAGATTTACGACTTGTCACAATCATTCATTCCCCCTCAGTTAGGCAGATTCCATATAACTTTAGATATGTACATTGTACTGGGATATTGACCACATATTCCTCTCCTGTATTAATTATCAATTCCTACAATACCAAACATAACCCGTGTATTATACATATTCCCAAGATATTAATAACTCGCCTTGGCCAGGGAATAAGGTCTCCATGTTGGGTATCTTTTTAATGGGCCTACCTTCCCATTCACAAATATAATATTGGTTTCCGTATCACATATCCCAATACAATAATATATTTATTTTATATGTATGGCCATCCTTAAGGTAACTGACTGTAGAGAATTCCAGATACACAGTCCGGCCCCACATTGTCTAGAAGAGAAGATCTGGCTCCATGCTTCCCTAACCCTAATATAAACACTGGGGACTGGTTTCAGGGTGGAATGGCATTTTTATTGGTCCTTTGAAAGAACTAATACCAATAGTTAACCCATTTATGCCAAGTCCCATCATCATCATCTCCAGCTCTCATTAACCTTCCCAACACACTAACCTGGCTAGTGGCTACTTTGCCTTTTAGGTCAGTCACCTTGCAAGCTCCCTTAATATAAAATAAATCACATTGTACAACACTGTGTGGGACTGGGAACTTACAATGGGGAATGGATCTCTGTCCCTCTCCACAGCAATGAACACTGAACACAGCCAGAAACAAGCAAGGGAAAGGAAATGTGTGCAGTCAGAACAGAGGGGGAGGAGTTGTAACTGCATTCTGCTGTGCAATGTAAGTCAAAGTTTCCCCAGTTGTTTAAAGTAACAGCACCCCCTGAAAATGTGTGGTTTTACAAACCACATTTTCAGGCTCCCCTGGCATCTGGACCCCCATCAAAACCTGTACTGACCAACACACACAGATCAGTATTTGATGTTTGACTCCCACCACCCTTTAGATCACAAGCTGGGGGTCATCAGAACTCTGCAACACAGAGCCGAGAACATCCCCACTAGCACAGAGGCGAAGGCTAAAGAAATGAAACATCTCAGAGGAGCCCTTAAAACTTGTGGATATCCAGACTGGGCCTTTGTCAAAAGAAGTAGAAGGAAAGAAAAGAACACAAATACCAACAGTGAAGGGGAAAAGCAAGACAGGAGAAAGAACATGGTCATCTCATATGTAGCAGGGGTCTCCGAGAAATTAAGAAGAATTTTCAAAAAACATCGTATCCCTGTCTGCTTTAAACCGAACAACACACTGAGGCAGCAATTGGTGCATCCAAAAGACCCAATACCCAAACACAAGAAAAGCGACATCATATATGCAGTGCAGTGCAGTGAAGAATGCTCTGATTTGTATGTGGGGGAGACCAAACAACAACTGCATCAACGTATGGCCCAGCACAGAAGAGCCAATTCCTCGGGTCAGGACTCAACCGTGTACTTGCATCTTAAGGATAAAGGACATACCTTTGAAGATTGTAATGTCAACATATTGGCAAAGGAACGTGACTGGTTCAAGAGAGGTGTTAAGGAGGCCATTTATGTGAAAATAAAGAAACCAAGCCTAAATAGAGGTGGGGGGGTTCGACACCAACTGTCTGCCATGTACAATGCTGTTTTGACACCTTACTCTGGGCGTTCCTATAACACCTCTTAGCCACTATCCAATCACGCCCTTAACACTTGGCTGTGATATGCTAATTGGGATTTTCCAGGGTACATAATTGCCACAGATTCTTGTACAAGTCATTCTGAATTGAGAAAGCCAGTCGGATGACTAGCGAAACGTCTTCAAGAACTAAACTTCAAGTCCAGTTGATCTAATTGAATACAACAGATATTTCATTAAGTCCTCTAGGGGCCAACGTGTCGAGGTAACGGATCCACCATGCCTCACATTTTAGTAGTGCCCTATCTCTATCCAGTCCATTAGCTGGTTTTACATGATCAATTGCCATCCACTTAAGGTTGGCCAATGTGTGTTTGGCCTCCCCAAAGTGTCGGGCAACTGATTGATCCCCATATTTTGTCCCTGTCTTGAGAGGAATTCCCTCATTTATGGCCGTCTGAATTGCCTTTCTATGGTTGGCCATTCTTTCTCTTAGGGTAGTGGTGGTCTTACCTACGTAGTACAAGCCACATGGGCACATTATAATGTATATGATGAATTTGCTGAGGCAAGACAGTCTGTGGTGGATTTGAATTCTATATCCCTTATGGGGAAAGGACATCCCTGAGTATACATATCGGCAAGTTTGACACCCCACACATGCATAGCAACCCAGTTTGGTGCCCGTGCTCCACTCCATCTTGATAGGACCCAGGGATATCTGTTTTAACCAGCAGATTTTTCAAATTCCTGCCCCTATGATAAGCAAATAGGGGTCTACTGTTTGGGAATGGGAGGCTAGTGTCTTTCTTGAGGATATCACAGTGTTGCGTCACACTTGTCTTGACATTATCGCTATTATCGCAAACAGTATGCTATACTATTCAAATCTCTACATTTAGACTCTGTAGTGAGATCCTGCTGTATCTTATTTTGTGCCCTCTCCACTTCCACCTGGATGTCCTTATCCATATACCCCCTTGTCCTAAACTTATCCACCATCTCTCCTATCTGTATGCCCGCCAAATTTCTATCCGTATTGTTGCGGAGAACCATTAAGAATTGGGAAAACTCAATTCCCCTTTTCTGGGTCAGGGGATGGGGACCGGTGGCATGGAGGATGGTGTTACGGACAGTGGGTTTTGTGTAAAGTGTAGTATGAAGGGAACCTTGTAGTAGTGAAATTCTAAGATCAAGGAAATCAATATTGTCATTGGCACATTGCATCGTAAATCGAATAGATACTGTACAAACTCCCTACACTCCTCCATAGGGCCCGCCCATATGATGAACAAGTCATCGCTATACCGTCTGTATATCAGTATATCATGAGTTTGTCACCATATCTGGGGTATATATATTTCTCCTCGTACCAATGCATGTACAGGTTGGCAAAGGCCGGGCCCAATTTACTGCCCATGGCCATTCCAGAATTTTGTTGGTAAAAATTTTGGCCAAATCGAAAGTAATTTTTGCCCAATATCATTTCAAGTAAACTCATAAGAAATTCCGTAGGGGGATTTTTTTGTCCTATTTTGATAAGCGCCTGCCGGCAAGCCTCAAAACCCTCAGCCTGAGGGATAACTGTGTATAAGCTGCTTACACCACGTTACCAAGGTACACTTGTTGGGCTCACATCTAATAACATTAAGGACCTCTCTCAAATAGCTACTGTCTCTAAGATACAATCTCATTTCTTTCACACAAGGTTGGGGGTAATAGTCAACAAATTGTGCAACCAGTTAAAATAATATCCTAAAGGATGATACTATCGGTCGCCCTGGAGGGGCTGTGATGAATTTGTGGACCTTAGGGACCGTATAATATATGGGGCATCTGGGGAAGTCTGTTGTCAAAAATTTAGCTTCCTTTTCATTTATCCCATTTGACTGTTGTCCCATTGTAATAAATTTATCCAGTTCTCTCTTATAGTCCCCCGTAGGGTCCCGGTCCAACTGTGTATATACCTTATTGTCCCCCAATTGGGCAAGTGCCTCTGTACAATAATAATCCCTATTCATTAGGACTATACCCCCCCCCCTTGACAGCTGGTCCGATAACGAGTTCAGCGTCCCCCTGAAGTGACTGAAGGGCCGACATCTCAGTGGGATTCAAATTGTTCCTAGGATAACCCATTGCTCGATTAGTTGTAAGGTCAGATTTGACCATGTTATAGAAAACTCTAATGGCAGGCTGTGTAAGTGGAGGGTCAAAGCTGCTAGTGGGGGCAAATGGGATTCTAACACCCTCAGATTTCCTAAAGACATCCCTCAGTTTTAATTTACATTGTAATTTATATAGATCCACCTCCGATCTGAATACATTTTTTTGGGGTGTGGTACAAAGGTAAGCCCCTTACTGAGTACCTGCCTCTCATCTTCAGTGAGATTGTGTCTACTGAGATTAAATATCTCATCCTCCTCCTTTGTCGTGGGGGCTCATCCCCCTCTCCTTCTTATAGCCCCCTCTCCTCATGGTTCTATATCTGTGCCCCCTATGGTATTGCCTGGACTCGGGCTCATTCCTAAAAAAGACTTTGATTTGTCTGCTTTATATACGTTTTCCAGTGCTGTTTTCAACCGGGTCTCCCGAGTTGTAGTCTCACTATCCAATTGTTGGGTCTCCGTGCTGTCCTCCGAGCTCTCCACAGTCCTTAGGGGTCTAGGTTTTGATCGTCTTCTATGCGTAGGGCGATGTACAGGTTTGCCATACAACCAGCCATAAACACTCTTCTCCCTGTCTGCACTGTTGCAAGCTTTTTCTTCTTGAATGCTAGAAGCTCATCCTGATATTTCTGGATATGAAAATTTAATTTAGTCAACCAGTCACACGAAGTGTCCGTTGCCAATAGTGGATTCTTGTCCATTTCCAATGTAGCAAGATCTGCTCTAACTAATTGCAACTCCTTGCCCACCTGTTTAATGACCAATAATAGTAGGTCAAATGAGTATTTGTTTAAGATACCACACCACCTCAAGCAAAATTCACTATCAGTCCTGCCATTGGTGGGTATATTGCGAACTCTAAAGCCCCTTGGTAACTTGTGGCTGCGGTGGTAATCCGATAGGAAAGTACCATGAAAGTGCAGATTGGTCTCCTTTTTTCTGAGCCAAAGTAATTGGAAGAAGGTGTCTCGGTTGCTTGTTTCCTCACTTAGTCTCACTGACGTGTCCGCAAACAATATCCGGTCTATGTCTTCCTGTGAAAAGTTAAAATCATGATCCATGTTTACTGGTAGGATGCTGCCCATAGCTTGTCCTGTAGCCTTCATGATAATCAACTCCAAACCAATCCACAGCAAGGACAGGTGGGTTCGGAGTGTAGGGGGAGAAACAGTGATCCTCACTAATTGATGCGGGTGCAGCACTCAAACATATACAATATTGTTAACAGGGTAGAGAATGGTTTAAGGTGGGAGGCAGTATTTTTTGGGGGTTTGTTGAGAAGATTGCCTTGTGAGAAACTAAGGGCATGGCCAGGAACAAATGGGGCCAAGAAAGAAAATAGGAAGAGGATGAAGTAGATCGTAGAGGTTTAAAGGTCAAAAGAAGGGTATTGAATATTATTCTTTGCTTGATGGGAAGCCACCCATAGACTGCAGTATTGGGGTTGCAGATTCTCGCTTGGAAGAGAGGGAAATGATCTGAACTGCTGAGTTCAGAATCGACTGGAGAGGGAACAGATGATTGGCTGGGAGAAGAATATTATAGTAGTAGATAGTACAAGGGCATGCACAAGCATTTAGTAGTGGATCGAGAGAGGAAAAGGCGAATCTTGGCAATATTACAAAGGAGAAAATGACTCCTGGTGACATTGTTAATGTTCTGACAGAAGGAAAGAGACAGCAAGGTTTAACTGGGTTAATGACCACATTATCAATAGAAATAGGGAAGGGTGGACTAGGTCCAGGTTATGGGGGGAAATAATAAGTTTAGTTTTGGATAGATTTAGTATAAGGCGGCGGTGCGCCATCCAGGAGGAAAGCGAACCTGTTAGCACGACTTTAACTCCATATATTTGCCCAGTGACTCTGAGTAAATCGGCCTCATAGTGTAGAGGGAGAACAGTAACGTCCCCAAAACAGAGCCTTGGGGAGCTTTCACAATAAGTGGAACAGGAGATGAAATGTTATTAGCACAGGAGACAAGATCTGTTGGAAAGGTTAGAAGACAACCACAAAGCAGCTATATTTCGTATGCCCAGTGAATGCAGAATTTGCATGAGAAGAGAATGATCCACAGTATCAAAGGCAGCCGATAGGTCGAGGAGAATGAGGATGTATTTTACTGTGTATAAATATATTAACGGGCCATACAATAAAATCTGGGGCATCGTTTACCAATAGAACATGTCAGAGCTTACTGAATTTGTTTGGTGTAATTGTCCTTGTGTATTGGTTCCCTTGGGGGCTAGTTGTTGGCCATGTCTACCCATGCATATTATGGAGGGGTTAGGCTTTTTATATTTGTGTTGGTTTTGAAATTTTTGTTAGTTCTTCTGTGAAATTCACCTTTGACTTTGTTGATGATTTTGTATTTGAAGAAAAAAATGAAAATATAATTTGATAAACAGTGTCCAAGTATCTAGTATTTATTTCTAAAAACCTCAATTGGTAATTATTATACATTAAAAAGTACTTTTTAGTTTCAGGGGGTCTCCTGGACATGAAATATGTGATACCTGTACATATCTGTTATCTTTGTACTCAGCACAATGGCGCCAGCATTTCCTGGTCTCTTGTTTCACCCACTATTTCCACTCTCTGCTCTTGGTCTTCTGTTGCAGAGCTGATCATCACACTAACTAGTGACCGTTTTGTAAATGTCAGATTCTCACTTACTCTGCTTCTCTTACCCTATAGAGTTTTGGGCCACCTGTCACCCTTACTAGGCCTGTCACTGAGGCCACTGTGGATTGCACAAAAGGTAAGTTTCTTGAATCTTCATTCCCGGATCCTGGGCTATTGATTGAAGAATGGGAGGTAAGACATAGCTCCTTAACCTCCCTATGGCCTGCCTATTGGTTGACTGCCTATTGGTATGGCTGCCTATTGGTATGGCTTCCCTATTGGTAGCCTGCTATGGTAATGTGGCTGCCTATTGGTATGGCCTGCCTATGGTAGGGTGCCTTGGTATGGCCTGCCTATTGGTAGGGCTGCCTATTGGTAGGGCTGCCTATTGGTATGGCCTGCCTATTGGTTGGCCTGCCTATTGGTATGGACTGCCTATTGGTATGGCTGCCTATTGTTATGGCTGCCTATTGGTATGGCCTGCCTATTGGTAGGACTGCCTATTGGTATGGACTGCCTATGGTATGGACTGCCTTGGTAATGGACTGCCTATTGGTGACTGCCTATTGGTATGACTGCCTATTGGTATGGCTGCCTATTGGTATGGCCTGCCTATTGGTATGCCTGCCTATTGGTATGCCTGCCTATTGGTATGGCTGCCTATTGGTATGGCTGCCTATTGGTATGGACTGCCTATTGGTATGGACTGCCTATTGGTGATGGACTGCCTATTGTTATGACTGCCTATTGGTATGGCTGCCTATTGGGTAGGACATCCTATTGGTAGGCTGCCATTAGTATGGACTGCCTATTGGTATGGACGCCTATTGGTATGGACTGCCTATTGTTATGACTGCCTATTGGTATGGCTGCCTATTGGTATGACAGCCTATTGGTATGGCTGCCTATGGGTATGGCTGCCTATTGGTATGTCTGCCTATTGGTATAGCATGTCTGCTATAACCTCCCTTTCTGCCATACTGGCCGCTGCTCTTAAATATTGTAAATGTTATTTTTTCGATCAGACCTAAGAAGTTTGTCAACCTGAAGGTGACCACTAGACATGCTTCAGTAACCAATTCCTAAAGGCATACCGTAGGAGCAATAATCATTTTAATGGTCGTGCAAAAAGAAAACATTGTACATCTCCATATCCATTTCCAACCTTTACCCAACGGCTGGACCTTGTTAATGTTCCTTTAATGTGAATCAATGTAATTACTGTATGTTATTAACTGTGTTTTACTCTGTACAGGTGGGTTTACGGGAGGTAAAATCCCTTTGTATACTGAAGAATGTGAGTTAATTGTCCACTGAGTTTTCAAACCAGGTCCCCAGGACGATAATTAAATAGAAATATTCTGTGAGATTTTCCCTGGAAAGCATTTAAGGAGAGACAAGGTTTTAAATAATTCCATATAATTTCCTGCTGCATTAAGACCTGCTCCACCGTACAGGGCGAATTACAGTACAAACAAACCAATCTGTTCTATGGAAAAGGAACTTTTACCGTTGCTTGACATAAAGAAGAAGAACATAACGTGAGTAGCCATTTTAGAACATCAAAACTTGGTTTCCATCATTGAAATGGAAAAAACTTACTTTCCACTGATGTTATTTCTGTGTAAAACAGTAATTTGGACCCAAAACCAATTGGAGATTAAACTACCATATACTGTATGCCTAATCAAAAGAGGGCTTTGCATTGCACATTCTATATACAAAACACCAATACTATTGTTATCGGCAGAGGCGTAACTAGGAATTCCTGGGCCCCCAGCAAAACTATTTGTGCTTTATCCGCAATGTTTTCTAAGAGAGAGCTAGATCTGTCAGGATGAGAAGAAGACAGGGCTCCCTTGACTCCCCCTGTTTTGCTCCCATGCTCCGGGAAGTTACACCACTGGTTATTGGTTTATCAAACTAGCACATTTACACCAATCTCTGCCTTATTTCTAATCCAAACTTATAAAGCCATTCAGCCCCCTCTACTATAGACAATCCCAATATGTTTTGTCTGTTCTTGCCCATCCTCCTAAGTCCCATCTTTCCATGATATTCTGTTTAATGTAACTTGTTCCAACCAGTGTCCTCCTCACCTTGCCCCCAACACACCCCTGGCCTTTTTTCCAACCTCTGTTTTATCTCCTCACCTCCAGCTACATTCCTTCTCCTTCCTCTACAACTGTTCCTATTAAAGCCTCAAACAATTATATATATATATAATATATAAACAACACCCCCATATTTTATTTATAGAACACGAATGAGGTCATTTCACTACAAAACTTCCCTTGTGCATCTACGACAACAATTCCCTCAACCCAATTAAACCCTGAATAACAGTGACAACTCCTCATACTATCTACGTATGTGTAGCATCATCCATGGGGTAATTAATAAAGCAAACCGCATTACGCATCTGAACAATAGAAAGCAATAGAACTCATCACCATATATACAGAATAAATACATACCATAAATCTTTATTAACCATGTGGTGCAAGGTGTTCAGCTTATGTACCCACCAGACCTCCCTCTGCTTCAGTCTCAATTCTCCATCTCCACCTCGGCGTGCTTTTGTCACCATTCCTAATTCCATGAATTTTAGTCTGCCTCCCCATGACCCATAGCTTTATAATGCTTGGACACAGGGAATTTTTCAATCTCTGTGTCGAATGCTGGACCTGTGCTTTGATATCCTTGCCTTTAGAGGTTGAGTGGTCCCCCCCACGTATACACCAGCACAAGACACCACAGCACATATACTACATAAGAAGATCACAAGTAATAATCTATGATCCTATATTTTAATCCCCGATTTGGGTGTTTCAAACATAGCACCCTTGTTCCCAAATTTGCAATGTAGACAAGGATACATCCCCACTCTCTTACTCCCCAAGAAGAATCTGGGGTGGGTTTCTGTACCTTGAATATCTGACTTGACAATTTGCCTCCCAATAGTCCTTCCTTTTCTATACGAGACCAAAGGTAACTCTTGAAACTCTTTCACTTCTGGATATGCATTTCTCAGTTGATGCCAATGCTTGCGTACCACTTGGCCCACTCTGTCACTTCCAATGCCAAAACTTAAAAACCAAGGTATTCTCCTTCGTGTCTCTACGTCAGGTGCCTGTCCTTGGCCACTCTTCTTTTTGGCTGACACAAGTAAACCCCGGGATATCCCATCACCTATTCTTGGTTTCTGTGTCATGATCCCTAGTTGTTCCTCCTTTTGCAACGGATCAGACACAATCCTATCCACTCTTTTAAATTGACCTATAGGGATAGCATGTTTAAAATGTCTGGGGTGGAAGCTGTTAAAGGCTAATAACTGATTCCTATCAGTAGTCTTGGTGAATATTTCAGTTTGTATTCTATCTGTTTTTATGACTCTGCAAAGGAATAAACACCATGCACATCATTCCTTAAATTCTGTGTATTATTTATTGTTGCATACACAGAGTACACGAACCAAAGTTTAACGTTCGGTACGTGAGCTGTACCTTCTTCAGACAATCATTTGTCTTTGATTGTCGAAGAAGGTACAGCTCACGTACCGAAACGTTACACTTTGGTGTAACTCTGTGTATGCAACAAATAAATCATACACAGACATTTAAGACTGATGTTGGGGCATGGTGTTTATTCCTTTGCTGATTCACGACCTGCAACCAGGGTCTGCCATTGCCTCAGCACGAACTCTTACCTATATCCTCCATTGGTGTGGTCAGGATTACCTCTGTTGTTTTTATGACTCTAACATCTAAATAACTTATCTCTGTCTCATTTAATTTAGAGTGTATTTTGATATCTGGGTGCATAGCATTAAGTACAATTAGAACTGCTGAAGAGACCCAATGCCGTCCCGCCACAACAGGAAGATGTCATCTATTATCTCCACCACCCCAAGCCTCCTGCAAAAAGTGAGACACATAGATAAGATATCCTCAAGCCATGCCAGAAGGCATTGGCATATGAGGGAGCGGCATTGGATCCCATGGCAGTACCTCTTCTCTGAGGTAAATTTACCATCAAAACATAAAATACTGTTAGAAAGAATTAATTCCAGACATTGACTAAGAAAGACTAT
This sequence comes from Hymenochirus boettgeri, assembly GCA_019447015.1. NCBI lineage: Eukaryota > Metazoa > Chordata > Amphibia > Anura > Pipidae > Hymenochirus > Hymenochirus boettgeri. Next base: position 351,329 of record CM033469.1, read on the forward strand.
TTGATGCTCGTTGTATGACTCACTCATTTTCAGCATTCTGACCACAGCCTCCACCCCCTGGGCATGGGGGATGGACGTGTAAAGGGAAGATACGTCTAGTGTTACTAATAAGACGTTTTCCCAATTTCCAACTTCAATACTATGTCTCTTATTCAAAAATTCCATAGTGTCTAAAATGAAACCCCATGTCCAACATGGTGGCCATGGGGGTAAAGATGGAACCTACCCCCGACACGATAGGCCTCCCTGGAGGTTGGACAGGGTTTTTGTGAACCTTGGGCAGAGCATATAGTGTTGGCGTGATAGGGTGATTGACCATGAGGTATTTTTTTAAATCATCTGATATTAGCCCACTATGTGACCCATTAGTAATCAAGTTTTCAGCTTTACGTTTTTTGTCCAATATGTGATCATGTTGTACCTCCAAATACACCTCCTTATCCGACAACTGTTGTAAGATCTAATTTCTGTAATATTCCACATCAAATACGACTATGGAGCCCCCTTTGTCGGAGGCTATATATATATATATATATATATATATAATATAATCCAGTGCAAACAGCCTGGCGATGATATATGCTGATATTGACTCTCGGAGCATCGCTATCTGCCGTTTTTCTATTCTGGCACTTTTAACCCAACCTATTAGCTGGCATTTAAAGTGCCGCAACAGAATGAGGCTTTCGGCATATAACATTGCTTGTGCCGGTTAAAGGGACACTATACTGAAAAAATGACTTTACCTCATCTTAATCTATAATTGAATACAGTACATGTAAGTAGCACTTATGGCTAGGCCACACTGCTACACTTTTTTTGCGTTTGCGCTTGCGTTTTTTTTTCCAGATCATTGAAAATGCGGCAAGGCACTGAAAACACACGTTCGGGGTGCGTTGTGATTGCAATTGCGATTTGCGTTCGGATTTTAAATCGCAATCGCATTCGTTTTTCATTGCACAAAACGCACGTGCAAACGCAACAAAATCACACATGAAATCGCATGCGATTCCGTGTGCGATTGCATTTGCGTTGCAGTGTGGCCGTGCCCTTACTCTGATTTGCATGTGTTGCTGCATGGCTTCAATCCAGCACACATTTGTTTAGGAGCAGTATCCCCCCTGCCCCTCTTTTTAACCACTCCCTACACTCCCCATTCCATCTGACCTGACTTTTTCCCCAAACCAACTGCCAAGCCTGACACAGCATACAGCATTGCCAACTGTCAAAACTCTGTCACCATTCCAGCTACAGTAAAACGACTCACAGAAGAATAGTTTTTGAGAGCAAGGAACTTGATTGGCAGCTGAAATATAAGAAGTTTTAGATCGGATATCTAAAGAAATAGGGGGCAGATCAACAAAAAACGATACAGTGATTTGGAAGAATCATAGTTTCCTGTTATGGTCAATTTAAAATAACCTGTTTTTCGGTATAGATGCCCTTTAACTTTCGCGTTAGCCACGCAGCTGCTGCAAGGAAAGAGTTAAAGTCACGCTAACTGATATAACATCGTGACTTAAACTTCAAAACAAGTGGTGCGTCCTTTGGTGCATCGCCCTGCTAGAGTTTACTCTTTAATATCGAACTCTTACATAGTTATAAAGTGAAGGAATTAGTCTATGTTTGCATGGTGTATATTGTAAAATGTATTATAATATACAGTTAATCAGTATACAGACAACTGCCAAAAGATGCCTTTTGTATACTGTATAATCAGTGGATATATAAATGACATTGTACTAATATACTGGATCTATGGCACGTACACTGTGTTACAGCTCTTTACATCCAGAGGTTACAATCTAACCAATGAAATCAAACATACTAATGGAGTTGTCTTAACACAGATTTGTGGCTTCTAACGTGTCATTTTCCCTCCAGGCCTTTCAAGGGCAGATGACAATAAGAGAGGATTTTAATGGCGGGTTTGGCATTTGATTCTGTTTAACGCCATTCCAGCGTTTTAACATCACCACCCAACCCGTCACCTACAACGCTCAGAAATAGAGGGAATATTCCAACCTGGAGATTTAATATAGGGGCTATATTACCCCTCCACATTGGAAAAATCTATCAACCACACATCTACACGAGAAACCCCCCCAAATCAATTGTACAAGTAAGAATGACTCCTCTTTCTAGCCTACTGTGTGCGTTATATAAGGGATAATACGCTACCTACAGTGTAATATAAGGATATTACGCCACTGAGGAGTTCCATGACCATATAGAGTCAAGGCTGAGGCCGATGTGATTTTATACAGGGCATGGAACTCCGGTAAAGTAAATCCATAGATTACACTGTAGGTAGCGTATTATTCTTATAATACATAAGGCCAGTCAAAAAAATAAACCTGTCCACTACCAGTCTCTCCAACTCCCTGTATTAGTCATTTATATAGGAATCCCTGTTTAGTGTATAAATAGTTAATTACCGTTCCTATTGAAATTAGAAGAAGGCCCGAACATCATCTGGTCAACAATAACCAGTGGATTCCTAGTATAAATTACTATACAAGGGAGGGGGAGACAGGGGAGGGGCAGTGGAATACAGGAAGTCACTCAGTGACATCACTGAGTGATGTAATATAGATTCTCACCACTGCACCTCCCCCATTTGAAATACCTAGCCTTATGTATTATATCAAGGGATCTCCAGCCTTGTGTCTCTAGTTGTTGGAAAACTACAACTTCCAGTATTCTTTAGCTGCCCTCTGCTGTGTAGTGGATGCGGGAGTTGTAGATTTCAATACACAGGTTGAAAATCTCTTCTTTACTATTTTTGCTTCTGAAGCAATATCTCTCCTTGGAGACCTCCAAAACTATAGCCACACAAGAATATAAAATAATAAGGTGAGGGCTTATATAAAGTGAGTGGTACAGGTGTCCACTTGAAAGGAATGGCCCTCCATTAAGGGCATGTTCACCCTTACAAACAACAAAAGTGTCCAATTGTCAGTTACCTGCCCCAACCTCAACTGATCTCTTTGCACTTTATTACCTGCATCATAACCAGATATTTAAGGATAATTATTGGCCTCCATTCTGGCAGTAAGCTGGCCCATCCTTAATTGCAGTCATGAAGCTGTGACCCACAACCAATGATTGAACTCGGCTGCCTCCTCTGCAAGTGCTCAAAATGGTTACCAATGCATGCAAAAACTGGTAAAAATAGAATTGGGGTTGTGGGTAGTATTTGGTTTAGAATGGACATACCCTTTAGGTGTCAGCACATAGTAAAGTTTGAACCCCATCGTCATTCACCAAAGGGTCAGTGTAACTGGGTTCTGCAGACTCAAGCCGATCTGTATCTACATTACTGGAAAAAGCCATATGAAAGGCATACATACCATCACAGATGCTCCAGTGCCACAGTGGAGTTTCATTTTGTTCCAATAAAGGGGTTTTATCCTACCTGCTGTGACGTTGGAGCTTCTTTGATGTGTGTGACTTGTTTCTGGTTTCTAGTATTGTAAGCTCCAGAAAAAACTGAATGCTCAACTATGGATTTTGATTGGTCAAAAGGGTTTCATGAACTCTTGCAGATTTTATTAAAATTCCACTATGCAGAGCTTTAAGTCATTGCTGTTTTAATTAATAGACTTACAGGGAGATTCAATAAAGGTTCTTATCGTTTAAAATGGTGCTAATTTTGCCCCAACCAATCAATATATTTATTAACATGTGAAAGCTAACATCTGATGGTTGGGGCAAAATTAGCACCAGTTTCATTTGTTCCAATAAAGGGGTTTTATCCTACCTGCTGTGACGTTGGAGCTTCTTTGATGTGTGTGACTTGTTTCTGGTTTCTAGTAGTGTAAGCTCCAGAAAAAAACTGATGCTCAAACTATGGATTTTGATTGGTCAAAAGGGTTTCATGAACTCTTGCAGATTTTATTAAAATTCCACCTATGCAAGAGCTTTAAGTCATTGCTGTTTTAATTAATAGACTTACAGGGAGATTCAATAAAGGTTCTTATCGTTTAAAATGGTGCTAATTTTGCCCCAACCAATCAGATATTATTTAACATTGAAGATAACATGTGAATGTTGGGGCAAAATTAGCACCATTTTAAACAATAAGAACTTTATTGATAACCCAGTAAGTCTTATAGACTTCAGAAAATATTGTTGACACACCTGAATGGTCATCAGTGAAGACTGTGTGAAACAGTTACAAACAAAGGTGGACCATGGAAGTAAAAATCCTTACAAGGTACATATGTACACTGGAATCTTTTTTTTTTAATTCCATTAGGGGAAAGTCACTTTATCCATTATCACTGTACCGTTTTTATTGTATCGCGCCCCCCTATTTTCTTTAGATATCCAAAACATTTCGGCTGTCAATCAAGTGCCTTACGTCATAACTATTCTTCTGTAAGCAGTTTTGCTGTAGCCGGTTTAATTTGACAGTTTGGTGTGCTGTCATGCTGTATGTTTTTGATATGTGAGAAAATTGCCAGGTCAGTGGTCAGAGCCTGAGCGAAAAAGTACTGTACTAAGCATGCAGCAACATGCACACCTCGTAAGTGCAACATACCACTATGTATTTACTAGATTTAGATATCAAAGTTTTTTCAGTTATCATACACTTTAATCTTTACACATTATGTTTGATCCTAAATTCTGCAGACCATCAGATAATGAATTTTAAACCTAAACATTTTTAAAAAACCCTGCCTGTCTTGATTATTTTATAATTTCCTTCAAGGTTTACTTTGAGAATTTTCCAGCACCTCCAGGCCCTGATCTTTGCTGTGGAGAAATCAACAGAACCCCCAACATGCTCCCCAATATCACACCTGGGGTCCAGGTTTTTGACTCTTTGATATTTAAGAACGATTTGGAAGGAACTTTGGCAACTATACTGACGGGAACATACATGGGGCAAACCCCACAATTACCGATGTTTGAATACACTCTCTTGCTGTCATCGGAACCTACATCTCCACACTTCAGTGTGTTGGCTCATATTCTAGGGTTATATAGATACCCCCAGTAAATAGATCCTATATATCGGGAGATTATGCCTTACTTCTCATCTGTAACAGCAAAATCCGTACCCCAATGTTGTGCAAATTGTGCAGTAAATTTCATACAGCAATCTCCTAATGATTTCAGGCATAGCAAATCTTGGAAATCTTCACAGCTTGTAATGTTGTATATAAACACTTGACTACATCACAAATATATCCCAAGATAAACACTGCATGCTGGGTTCCAGTAGGTTCCCAACAACCTCTTAAAGTGCTCATGAAACAAGTACTAGACAACATAAACACACTTTTAACCATGTGTGGCTTTATGACATCATCAAAACTGGACACAGGAGCACAGCAGTCATGAACATTAGCAGGGGCTGAAAGGTGAGATTTGGCTACTTACTTTAACTGTTGGCATTTTCTTAGCAGTTACCAGATGTTCTCTTAAGTGGTCACATGTAGCATTTTTCTTGCACTGAACATTAGTGATAAATCCCAGTTTCTAAAACAAACCTGGTTTCCTTTCGTAAGTGTGGTTCAAAATCCATGGCTCCAAAGGATTTTTCAAAATTTTTCAAAACTTTCATTAAATTAACTTACAAATCCAATGGCGAAACGTAAAAAATGTCAGTCTCTTCTGCAATCCCGATGTAGCCAATGGGAAGACACGCTCTGCAAGGAGCATGCCTTCCCATTGGCTAGAACGCGGACTGTCACAGACCGTACCAGGGGGTGTACCGAACGAAGGGCAGAGGGAGATTTTTGAATAATTATAGTAGTTGTTAGGTAAAGAACTCAAGGTGAGACTCTGGGTACAATGCAGTTGTGGAACAGGGAAAAGGTGAATGTTTTTTCTTTTACGAACCATACGCACGAGTAATTACAGTAACAATAGTAATTTACTGTTTCATTTCCCTCTCATACAATGTTATTAATTCACCATTAAACAACACCTCAAGTTAATGGGTATTTGTATCATACCTTGCCTTCATCCAATAGCATAACTGATTAGCGATCCATGTACCCTTGTCTCTACCGTTCAAACTTATATACCAATCACTGTAGGAAACTTATATACCAATCACTGTGTGAAACTTATATACCAATCACTGTAGGAAACTTATATACCAATCACTGTAGGAAACTTATATACCAATCACTGTAGGAAACTTATATACCAATCACTGTAGGAAACTTATATACCATCACTGTGGGAAACTTATATACCAATTCCACTGTAGGAAACTTATATACCAATCACTGTAGAAAACTTATATACCAATCACTGTAGGAAACTATATACCAATCACTGTGTAAACTTATATACCAATCACTGTAGGAAACTTATATACCAATCACTGTGGGAAACTTATATACCAATCACTGTAGGAAACTTATATACCAATCACTGTGTGAAACTTATATACCATCACTGTAGGAAACTTATATACCAATCACTGTAGGAAACTTATATAAACCAATCACTGTAGGTAAACTTATATACCATCACTGTAGGAAACTTATATACCAATCACTGTAGGAAAATTATATACCAATCACTGGGTGAAACTATAGTGACCAATCACTGTAGGAAACTTAATCACCAATCACTGTAGGAAAACTATATACCAATCACTGTAGGAAACTTATATTCCAGTCACTGTAGGAAATGATATACCAATCACTTTGTGAAATACAACCCATGATATAGTGTGATTTTTCACTGTGGTCATAAATCAATGAGTGCAGTGCAAATATACCGATACTGCATGTTATATAATGACCGTTCTTTATCACCCTTAGAATAACATTATGGTCTTTACCGACCACAGTGGTATTTTACAGCCATGGATTTAAAGGAGAACTAAAGTGAAAATATAACTGTAGCTTGTGCTGTCTCTTTAAATGTAAGGATTCCATTGCTGCCCTGCTCACATATTCCTGCCTTCCATGAGAAATCCTATTTTATCTTTAAATAAATCTGGTTTGAACCTCATTTAAGGCACTTCCCATGAGCGATTAGCTCTGAGCGATTTCCTGTTTTAAAGAGATTTTTCTGTTTTTAAGGAATTGACAGCGTTAAAAAACTAAAGCGTTTATTAACTGTGGTTGCAGCCTAGTAAATGTACTAACCTAACACTATTTATTTCTAGGAGGGTGCCTGTGTAAGTAATTAATCACTAGTGTATTTTTATTTTTTTTTACTACTTACTGCTTGAATAAGGTGGGTAGGAATTGTTTGAGTAAACTCAAAGCACGGATTACTAAAAACAAATACTTGTGTTTAAAAAACACTGTTACCTGTGGAGCGGGGGCTGGTAGGAGACAAAGGAAAGGTTTTTTTTTTTTTCTCTCTCTCTGATTGGATGGGGGTGTAACTAATTGGTTTAATTGGCTGAGGCCTGTTGGCTCTGGTTGGTTTTGAACCTCATTTAAGGCACTTCCCATGAGCGATTAGCTCTGAGCGATTTCCTGTTTTAAAGAGATTTTTCTGTTTTTAAGAGAATTGACAGCGTTAAAAAACTAAAGCATTTTAAAACAAGAAAGCGTTTGAGAACAACACTATTTCTCTGCTGTGTCTCTGCTGTGTCTCTGCTGTGTATTGCTGTTTAGTATGGACAGTTTTGTTGGGCCGCGCAATGTGCATCCTGCCGCATGTATGGGATCTTGGAGCAGCCGCCCCAGGGGACCTATGTATGTGTCAGATGTGAGTGGGTTGCCCATCTGGAATCTGAGGTACAGAATCTAAGGGGTAAACTTGCAGCATTGCAGGACGGCAAACCTGGGGGAAATGCAGGTACTGGCAGGGGCCAGTAAAAACTGGTGGTGGAGATGGGGCAGATAAGTGGAGAAGGAAGATAGATTTGTAAGGGTCACCAGGGGAAGTAGGGGACGAAGGATAGGGGGGCTTCTTCCCAGCTGGTCGATCCCAACAGATTTGCATTTTAGGTGAAGATGTGGAGGACGATGGCTCGGAAGCAGCATGTATGGAGCGGGCCTTTCCCTTGAGCACCCGGGGACGGCCATCTCCAATACAAGGGAGGGAGAACTGGGGGCTAGGAAGGATAGACAGGTGGTAGTGGTAGGGGATTCTATTATTAGAAGGGTAGATAGGGTAATCTGTCGCCAGGACCCTGCATGCCGAACAGTGTGTTGTCTGCCTGGTGCTAGGGTTCGACATGTGGGGATCGTGTAGACAGATTAGGGTGGGGCTGGGAGTGACCCGGCGGTCTTGGTTCACATTGGTGCCAATGACAAAGTTAGAGGTGGAGGTGAGGTCCTTAAAAATGATTTCCGAGAATTAGGGGCCAAGTTAAAAGCAAGGACCTCCAGGGTAGTAATTTCAGAAATACTACCGCAGCCACGTGCTACGCTAGGGAGGCAACGGGAGCTCAGGAGTATAAATGCGTGGCTAAGAGAGTGGTGTGTAAGGAGATGGGGTTTGGGTTTTTAGAGAACTGGGCTGACTTTTCTGTTGGCTACAGGCTCTTTAGTAGTGACGGATTGCACCTCATGGTGATGTGCAACTGTTTGGGGGGGGGGGAAGAGATGTAGTTGGGGTGGATGAATTTTAAACTAGGTATGGGGGGGGAGGAAAGTTTAACTACACAGGGTGTAGATAGAGAAGTTAGGGATCTGGGGGCTAATAACACAACGGAGGGAGGAGAAGGAGGAGCATAGAGGATAAGGAGGCATGTACGACCATGTATGGAAGTAAATCAATTGATAATCTAAAATGTATGTTTACAAATGCAAGGAGTCTGGCTGGAAAAAACCGGCGAACTTGAAATAATAGCGTTAAGGAAAGGTATGATGTAATTGGTATAGCAGAATCATGGCTTAATGATTCACACGACTGGACAGTAAATATTGAAGGGTACTCTTATTTAGACATGACCGAGTTAATAAGAAGGAGGAGGAGTATGTATGTTGTTAAACAGGAATTGAAGCCAAATTTAAAAGATGGAATAGATGGGGGAGCAAACGATGCGAGCAGAAACATTATGGGTGGAACTGTGTACAGGAAGCAAAGAAGGTGGGTAAATTAATTGTTGGAGTGTGTATAAGCCGCCAAATGCCGGGGAAGAGGTGGAAATGAATCTCCTTATGCAGTTGGCGAAGGCTGCTGGTATGGGGCATTTTGTTATGGGGGATTTTAACTACCCTGAAATAGATTGGAGTGAGTATGGAACTGCCACACCTCAAAAGGTATAAAGTTCTTAAATTTCCTATATGAGCATTTCTTTCACAGATGGTAGAAGTTCCAACTAGAAAGAATGCGTTGTTGGATCTGGTATATCTAATAACCCAGAGCTCATTTGGAGATGAAGGTAATGGGAAGATTAGGGAATAGTGACCATGATATAGTGTCATTTAATATAGGTTGCAGAAAACTAAAGTGCACTGGCTTAACAAAAACTTTAACTTTAGGAAAGCTAATTTTATGCTTTTAAAGGAATCGCTCCTGCTCATAGACTGGGGGGAACTGTTTCTAGGTAAAGATACTGAGCAGATGTGGACCCTTTTAAAGGGATATAAACTATAAACATTTCCAAATCGGTACCTTTAGGAAACAAGTGTAAAAAAATTAGGTCCACTCCTGCATGGCTTAATGCTCAGGTAAAAAGGGAAATGGAAAAAAAGAAAAGGGCTTTTAAAATTTGAAAGCAGAAGGCACAGAACAGGCTTACAGGGACTTCAAAAGTTGTAATAAAGAGTGCAAGAAAGCAATTAAACTAGCTAAAATAGAAAATGAAATACGGATTGCCGAACAAAGCAAGTCCAACCCCAGATGTTTTTATAAGTATATAAATGGTAAAAAAATGAGGACTGAGAATGTGGGACCATTAAATAATGGAGTGAGGTGGTTGTAGAGGATCCGAAAAGGCTAATCTGCTAAACCGTTTTTTTACATCGGTTTTTACTGTGAGAATCCTTACAGTAGGGATTGTAACAATGTGCAGGGAGGAAATGAAGAGTTTTCACATTGGATAACAGAGGATATGGTACGGAATCAATAGACAAAGTTAATATCAATAAAGCGCCAGGACCAGATGGATTGCATCCTAGGATTTTAAAAGAGCTTAGTTCAGTTCTAGCAAGACCACTGGTCTCATCTTTTCAGATTCGCTTTGTCTGGGGATGTGCCGCTGGATTGGAAAAAAAGCCAATATAATACCACATATTCAAAAAAGGTAGTCGTTCACAGCCTGGTAACTATAGACCTGTAAGCCTAACATCAGTGGTAGGGAAGGTGATGGAAACTTGTTAAGGGATCATATCCTTGACTTTGTCTCCAGAGTCATCTTATTAGTAGTCAGCATGGATTTATGAGAAATAGATCATGCCAGACAAATTAATGGTTTTTATGAAGAAGTGGGTAAAGAAGTTAGATTCAGGCACAGCTGTGGATGTGGTATATTTGGATTTGCAAAAGCCTTTGATACTGTGCCACATAGGCGACTAATGTATAAAGAGGACTGTTGGCCTTGAAGAAAACATTTGTTCATGGATAGAGAACTGGTTATTGGACCGCAAACAGAGAGTGGTGGTTAATGGAGCTACATCTATGTGGGCTAAAGTTCTAAGCGGAGTTCCTCAGGGTTCTGTACTGGGGCCGCTTCTGTTTAATCTGTTTATAAATGACTTAGAAGGGGCATTGAGAGCAAGGTCTCTGTGTTTGCTGATGACACTAAATATGCAGAGCTTTGGAAACTTCCAATGATGTGCAAGTGCTGCAAGCAGACCTAGATAGATTATCAAAATGGGCAGCAGAATGGCAGATGAGATTCAATGTTGATAAATTAAGGTAGCGATGCATTGGATTTAATAATCCCTGTGCCACCTACACCATAAATAACTCTGTGTTAAGTGCATCTGAAAATGGAAAAAGATTGGGGGTTCTGGTAGATAACAGACTTAGCTGTAGCAAACAATGCCAGGTAGCAACAGCTAGAGCTAGCAAGATATTGTCTTGTATAAAGAGGGGAATGGAATCAAGAGAGAAAAATATTATTCTCCCTCTTTACAAGGCACTGGTAAGGCCACATTTGAATATGCGGTGCAGTTTTGGAATCCCATAACAAAGGGACATCTGAAATTGAGGCAGTTCAGAGAAGGGCAATTAAATTAATAAGGGGAATGGAGGGGCTTGAATATGCAGGCAGATTAGACAAGTTAGGGCTGTTTACATTGGAGAACGCGGCGGTTGCGTGGGGACATGATAACCTTATACAAATATGTTAATGGCCCATACAGTGAACTCTCTGGTGCATGTTCACTAATAGGTCATATCAGAGGACTCGTGGACATCCTTTAAGGTTGGAAGAAAAGAAGTTTTCATCTCAGGTTAGGAGAGGTTTCTTTACGTGAGAAACGGTGAAACTGTGGAACTGTCTTCCAGCAGAGGTGGTAATGGCAAGTTCATTGAATAACTTTAAAAAAGGCCTGGAAAGTTCCTAAAACTAAAAAATATGAGAATTACTGGTATTAATGCATATGATCTGGTTGATCCAGGGATACTTTCCGATTGCCGTTTGGAGTCAGGAAGGAATTTTTCCCCCCCTTTTTTAGCTGGGGTTTTTTTGCCTTCTCTGGATCAACTGTTAGGTAGGGTTAAAAAAAAAAAAAAAAAAAAAGGGAATAGGTGGACTTGATGGACGAATGTCTTTATTCAACCTAATTACTATGTATGTTACTATGTTACTATGTAAGTATGGCAAGGTGACAGGCAGGATCCCCTCTTTGTGTTACCTCACCTGCTTGGACCACCAATTCCCTTATCTTTGGTCATGCTCAGTGGAAGGAAAGCGCCCCATACACGCTTATCCAATGGGCTTCCCTCTGCTGCTCCGCCTATCCTGCTCCATTAACCAATGAGATTGCAACATTCTTGGGTGGATTCCATCCAATGGGCTTCCTTCTGCTGCTGCCACCCATCCTCTTTCCAGTAACCAATGAGATGGCGCCATTCTCGGGTGGATTCCATCCAATGTGCTTCCTTCTGCTGCTCCTGCCATCCTGCTCCAGGAACCAAGAGATGGTGCCATTCTCGGGGTGGATTCCATCCAAGGGCTTCCTTCTACTGCTGCCGCCATCCTCTTCCACTAACCAATGAGATGGCGCCATTCTTGGGTGGATTCCATCCAATGTGCTTCCTTCTGCTGCTCTGCCCATCCTGCTCCAGTAACCAATGAGATGGCACCATTCTCGGTGTGGAGTCACACATCCGAGTTATTCAATGATCAACCTGACTTGAAGTTTAGTTCTTGAAGACATTTCGCTAGTCATCTGACTGGCTTTCTCAATTCAGGAATGACTTGTACAAATCTGTGGCAATTATGTATCACAGCCAGGTGTTAAGGGCGTGATTGGGAAGTGGCTAGAGGTGTTATAGGAATGCCCAGAGTGAGGTGTCAAAACAGCATTGTACATGGCAGACAGTTGGTGTCCTCGGGTCAGGACTCAGTGTACCTCGTGTACCTGCATCTTAAGGATAAAGGACATACCTTTAAAGATTGTAATGTTACATATTGGCAAAGGAACGTGGCTGGTTCAAGAGAGGTGTTAAGGAGGCCATTTATGTGAAAATAAAGAAACCAAGCCTAAATAGAGGTGGGGGTGTTCGACACCAACTGTCTGGCATGTACAATGCTGTTTTGACACCTACTCTGGACATTCCTATAACCACCTCTAGCCACTATGCAATCCCGCCCTTAACACCTGGCTGCGATATGCCAATTGGGATTTCCAGGGTACATAATTGCCACAGATTCTTGTACAAGTCATTCTGAATTGAGAAAGCCAGTCGGATGACTGGCGAAACGTCTTTAAGAACTACATTTCAAGTCCAGTTGATCTAATTGAATACAACAGATATACCATGACCTGGATGAATGAGAACTTTCACAAGCATGTTTCCATAGCTGCATTGTTATTGGTTAACCTAGCAGTGTTCTGAGCGTCAAAGGGGCAAAGGGTAAAAAGTCACTGTAAAATGCGAAGACCTGCATAGACTGTCCGTCTGGAGAACCACAGGTGGTCTGGAGCTAAAACCAGATGTCAGTTCAAAGGCAATCCATATTTCTTAGTAATTCAGGGTAAACAATTATGTAATATCTTCACAAATACTCTCAGATTAAACTGGATCTAAGCCGCATCTATAGATACCTGGCAGAAGATGATATCCCAAACTCGAGATATTATCCTTCTTAGTCATACATACCCCAATATATCTCATGTTTGGTATCCTTTTATTTGTTTAAAATTAGCGAATGACAACAATGTTAATAAAATTTGAATGGAGCATGTACGGTACTCGGTGTATGGACTAGAGGGAAAATAGAAATAAAAAAATAGGAAAAGAAATAGGAAAAAAAATAGGAAACGTCTCTCAGGTAGTGCCAAACACACCGTCTAGAGACCAGTATGCTCCCATTTTCAGGAGAAAGGATAAATTGGGATAGTGGACTCACCCATCAGTTCCTCGTACACCAAATCAAGGAACATCTAGCCAATCGGACGGACTATATATGGCTTCCATTGGGAAATATAATTTGGACTTTATCATTTCTCCCATACTGGATTAAAAGTTTCTTGAACTGTGGTCATGGACTTTCAGATGCCATTTATTCTTAAGTATTCTTCTTTTATCCCATTCTACTCTCACCTGGGTGTTACCTTTAATTTAACCTGCATTTTTCTGTATATTTTTATGCACACTTTGTTACCTTTTAATAATAATATATATCATTTAAAGGCTATTGTCCTATTTTGAGTATATCCAAAACAAACCTGTGTCTTCGACGTTACGTCTACTGTATAGAATGTATTATTTATATATAAAATATATTTCCTCGTTTCCAGCCCTCTCCTGTCCCAATCTTCACAGCCTCGGTGCGAACCTCAAACAACTAAATACAACTCACCGCAGTGAGGGCACTCATAGGTTTTCTCATCAAGGATAATCATACCAAACTAAGTGTCGGAACTTCAGGGATCAATGCATTCGGCTACAACTAAGCCGTCACCAGGATCACCTGTTCCTTTTACTACGCACCATCTTAAAGGGCCCGGAAGGACACACCCCCCGGACACCTACCCTTGCCACACTCAAACAACTTATTTATTCCACCACCATTAAAAAACATCCTAACATGTCTGAAGTAATATAGGCCTAAGAGAAATAGAGAAATAGTTACTATCTAATACATCTAAGTAACAATAATTGACAAGAATGCATAAATAGAAACTGTGTACCAATAAAATAATACTTTTATGGTCACCATACTGATTGCTGATTCTGACTTCTTGGAGGAACGTTATCACCATGGAACAGCGGAGACACCCAACACAGACTCAAGGATCTCAGCTTCAATGGCGTGGCATAAAATATACCTTCCACCGGCACAGATGTCCGGTCAGAGATGTATACATGTCACCCCCCCCACCCCGAATGGGGAAACAATACCAATAGGCAGCCATACCAAAAGGCAGGCCATACCAATAGGCAGTCATACCAATAGGCAGGCTATACCAATAGGCAGCCATACCAATAGGCAGTCCTACCAATAGGCAGCCATACCAATAGGCAGTCCATACCAATAGGCAGCCATACCAATAGGCAGTCAAATCTATAGGCAGGTCATATAATTAGGCAGTTTATACTAATGGTCGGGTCTTACCAATAGTCCGGTCATACCAATAGACTGGTTTTACCAACAGGCAGGTCAGACTGCTATTTATTTTGACAGAATACACAAAGTAGTATGATTTGAAAAGTTTTCGACCCCCCCAAAAATTGTAACAATATAACATACTGGCCTTAATGTTAATTGCAGTGTCTTTGCTGATTGTGAAATTGATTGGGACCACATTAAAAGCTGCATCACCTTTTATAGTGCCAACCCCAGTGTAAAGGCAACACAAAATTCCCCTACAGACATTTTGAAAAAAGCAGAGGCAGAGAATGCTGGGAGTTTTAGTTTTAAAGCATCTGGAGAGCTGAGCTGAACGTGATGTAGCCTGTAGCGCCCAGGAAAAATGGAATAGATCATGTGAATTCAAGTTTTTGGAGAGTTTTGCCATTTTGGAATGTGTCTAATTAGAAATACACTTGTGATTTAAAATATACAAATAGGTAAGCCACGCGTGAATGTATGTTTTACGTTGTCCTCAAGATTTGTAGGATTGATTATTATTAATGTTTATAACAGAGAATGAATGAAATCCTCTTTATTCTGCAACGGCTACAGTGCTATAGGAAAGGGGGAGATTTACCCAGAGCCGCTATCGTTCCGAGTAAATCTCCCTTCCGTGATTCAATATCGCGTTTGCTCCCATGGGTAAATCCCAAAAGGAATTCAGCCGACGTTAAAATCTTGTATTAAAATTAAATGCGAAATTAAATCGCAAGCGTCGGATGTGCTGGTGATTTTTGCGTAAAATACAAGGATTGTGGAAGCACTCCAATTAGGCTAATTTACAACTACATTTAGCAGAAGTGCTACTGATCTGGTCAAACATTTATACAAACATAGAAAAAATAATCAATGCACATTCCTAGGCCCCATACAATGTCATATTATCTGTATATACAGTATATCTATATATATATAAACATAGAAAAGTTAATCAATGTACATTCCTAGGCCCAATACAATATCATATTATCTGTATATACAGTATATCTATATATATAACATAGAAAAGATAATCAATGCTCATTCCTAGGCCCCATACAATATCATATTATCTGCACGCTGGCATACTTTATAAACAAAGGGGTATTAGTATACATTACTGTGATCACATGAATGAAAAGCCTTCCAACCACGTCAAGGTAACCCCAGTCTGGAAGGTCCTAACTTCTAACCTTTTTTACTTCAATTACCATTAGCAAACTTTTGCATTTCTCATACTTTCACACTGGATCCATATAACAGGCTTTCTCACTTCCCCCCAGCCCTTTGGCTTTTTAAAATGAGGGAAGAGGCCACCCAGTGCTTTATATTAAAGGCATAGGACCTCCCATAAAAGGGGCGTGTTGGGGGTGTTATTACCACATGGAGGCTTGACCAAGCCTCCCAATAAATACATACAATACAAGAATTGTGGAAGCACTCCAATTAGGCTAATTTACAACTACATTTAGCGAAAGTGCTACTGATCTGGTCAAACATGGCTCTCTCACTTCCCCCCAGCCCTTTGGCTGTTTATTGATTATCTTTTCTATGTTTGTTTTTTGCGTAACCCAAACAAACCCGGCGCTAATATGGAGTTAAAGTCGACTACGTACCCATGGCATTGCTGGAATTGGTTTGGAATTAAATCCTATTACCTACAACAATAACCAATACTGTTGCTCGATAAAATTGAATTAATATATGCAGCAACTTTGCATCACTTAACGTTTCCTTTTTTCATGAGATTGTCCTTAGAGTTCATGTTGGGTCTGAATAATATAATGAAACATTTTGGAAAGAACATGCAAACCACCAAGGCCCAACTAGAAGACAAAATAGCAAATATCTCAGTAGCCACTGTATACTTTCCCAGTCCATTCAGAGATGCCAGAGTAAATGATACCCATACACTTAAAAAGGCCAACATGCTAAAGGTGATGTACTTGGCCTCATTAAAAGAGTTTGGGAGCCTTCTTGACAAGAAAGCCACAATGAAGCTTGTGGTAGCCAGGAGACCCAGATAGCCCAGCATACTCCAGAAAGCAGTTGTGGAGTCATTGTTACATTCAATGATAATGAATCCAGGTTTAGTCTGTGTATTATACACTGTAAACGGAGGCACCTTGATTAGCCATATCAAACATAAGAGGAATTGTAAAACAAAACAAATAGAGATAATCATATAGGACACCAAGGGACTTGACCACTTCCTTAGTTTGCTAACAGGTTTAGTGGCCATAAAAGCCAAAACTACCATAATTGTTTTAGCCAAAACGCAAGAGATACAGAGTGCAAAGACCAAGCCAAATGCAGCTTGGCGCAGAAGACATTTCTCGGGTTGGGGGTATCCAATGAAAACCAAAGTGCAGAGGAAACAGAAAGGCAGACACAGGAGGAGAAGACAACTTAGAGAATAGTTGTTGGCTTTTACTATTGGGGTAGTTTTATACTTGATGAAAAGTCTGAGGATAAAAACAGGAACCAAGGCTGACACAATTCCAGTTGCTGCTAGAGCTGCCCCTAAAGGTTCTTCATAGGAGAGGTATTCTATAGCCTTCTGGTCACACCTGAATTTTAGGTCATTTGGCCATTGATCCCATGAACATCTGAAGCAATTTAGAGAATCTGAAATAGAATATTGTGAATTAACGGACTGTTTAATACTATTTTAGTTTAGTTTACAGGGGAAGGAGCCACTCCAGGTTTCTGTACAGGAAAACTTACCGCACCCCCGGACCTCTTTAAACAAATTTAATTCAAATGACAAAATATTAAAACCACTCAAACATGCCAATAGATTGTATTACACCTGATGCATTTCAGAATCCAACCTGAGGACCATGAATGTGTCTCTACTTTATTTAGAAGAATTGGAAGTTGGCTGTATGTTTTTGTAAATAAGAACTGGAAAAAAAAGGAGAGGGGCGTTTGTTTAAATGTCCGGTTATCTTACATTATCGAAATGGCAAATTATTTGATTTTATTATATAGTATCCCTGTACCAACCAGAACTACATTATATGTATTAATACCAGTAATTCTCAATATTATATAGTATCCCTGTACCAACCAGAACTATAGTATATGTATTAATACCAGTAATTCTCAATATTATATAGTATCCCTGATAATCAATGCACATTCCTAGGCCCCATACAATATCATATTATCTGCACACTGGCATACATTATAATCAAAGGGGTTTTAGTATACATTACTGTGATCACATGAATGAAAAGCCTTCAAACCACTTCAAGGTAACCCCAGTCTGAAAGGTCCTAGCTTCTAACCAAGTATAAGAAATGCAAAAGTTTGCTAATGGTAATTGAAGTAAAGTAAAGTTCTATGTTTGTATTCTGTTATAAGAAGGCTCTATTTCATTTTATACTCTGTAGGGAGCTTTTATCTCCTTTAAACCCACCTCACCTTAACCTATAAAGCTAATCAGTATCCTGTGCTCCCAAGTCCTAACCTCATAGCAAATGTAAATCTGGAACTTGCTGTTGTAAATAGTATGAACCTAGCATGTTAAATGTTGCTGTTTAGTTTGAACTGCACATTGTGGCAGGATTGTCTGGGTCTATTCTCAGACCTGGAGGTATATCCTGTTTGGTTCCCCTGGATGCTGATGACTGTTTGAATAACATATATATATATATAACTATCGAGAAAACAGGGCACTCACGAGACTTCCGATAACAGACTAACAGGGATATTCAATAAAAGTTCTTATCGTTTAAAATGGTGCTAATTTTGCCCCAACTAATCACATTTTATCTTTCAAATGTTAAATAAGTTCTGATTGGTTGGGACAAAATTAGCACCATTTTAAACGATAAGAACTTTTACTGAATCTCCCTGTAAGTGTTTGAACTGTGATCAATGCATTTAGGCCACCGTCACAGCCGTCATCAGGATCGTGATGACAGCTGTGATGTTGGCCGAAATGCATTGATCACAGTTCAAACACTTAGTCTGTTATTGGAAGTCCTGTGAGTGCCCTGTTTTCTCGATAGTTGTAAGTGCAGGTTGGCTTTTCAGGAGTAGCACCCGGGCTGAGTGGCGGTGAATTTGTGCAAGCAGCAGTGGGAGAATCTGGCTATATATATATATATATATATATATATATATATATATATATATATATAAAATAAGGATTTTTGCATAACCAAAGTCCTGAATGTGGATATGGGAAGAGATGACAAGGGTGGATGAGAGGAAGATAACATTTGATGAGTGTATGATGAGTGTTACACATGGATGTTATCTGTGGATTATCTCTTAGATGTATGCTTACCCAATCCTAGTGCTTTGTAGGATTGGGTAAGCAGCTCAAACTGTTACCCAATCCTAGTGCTTTGTAGGATTGGGTAAGCAGCTCAAACTGGATGATTTGTGTGAGGGGCAGCCAGTGGAGAGACTGACAGAGAGGAGAGGCTACCATGGAAATACCATAGTATTACCATACCACGTTAATCTCAGTTTCCCTTGATATTACTGGGCTACTAATCTGCATTGACTTTCCAATGCCCCGGGGATATTTACACAGATTATTTATGTCACTGATCATGTTCCATTGAAGATAAAGAAAGGAGTGTGGTGTATCACTTTAAATTTCCTTATGTGTGTATCAGATCATTGTTCAAACTGATGGGGGACGTGGGGACAAGGTGTGAGACTGAATGTTTCCCTGACTGCTCCTGGTATGGGAATATGGGCACAGCAGTGAGAAGCAGGACTGATGGAAGGATAACCCAGGGCAGGACACAGTCCAATCCGTGACAGGTATGAATATATGTTCCTCACTGTTGTTACTATTATCATAGGGTTACTTGTCCCTTCTTTATACATCCTCTCAGTTTAATAATAAAGGTTTATTTTTCTTTGAGATGAAAAGTGGGGTATTCCAGTTAGTGTAGTATAAGATAGGACAGATTCATATGAGCTGCTCACAGACCTTTATGTGGGACAGAGTGCAGGCTAGAAGATACTTTCCATAGTGTAGAACATTCCATGCAAGATCAGAAGGTAGGACGTACTTCCTTCAAAAAAATCAATCTTTATTAGAAGCACACATTAAAAACAAAGGAGACTGGCAGCCACACGCTAACCACACCAACTACCTGACGTTTCGGCAAACCAGAGCCTGAAATGCGCCAGGTAATTGGCGTGGTTAGTGTGTGGCTGTGTCCATTGTATTAATGTGTGCTTCTAATAAAGATGGATTTTTTGGGGGAGGAAGTGTGGCCTACCTTTAATCTTGCTTAGTATAAGATAGAACGAGTAAATATAGTAATAAGAATTCTACATTGTGTTCTATGGAATGTGATGATCCGTCTTCTTCTCATCATTGTGTCTCTGCACCAACTTAACGACACCATACAAATAATTAATCATATCGTGGTCATATGGATCATATAAAGAGAAAATGACAGGTTCTTACCGTGTTGTTCTTCCAATGTATTAAATCTGATCTGATATTCACATTTACATCTGATATTCCCTGCGTGATTTCACCACATTTATATGGTATGTCATTGATATACCCATAATAAACATAGTTTCCAATTTCATATCCAGAATAAAAATCTCCATCTCCCTCAAAACAGAACCAGCGATGACTTCCGTATTCACACTGAGGGATTGTCATATAACGATGTAACTGTTAAATAGAACATGGAAATGTTCAATCATATCTCCCAACTTATCCAGGAGCAAAGCCTATCGATAATTCAAATGCCCAGACACACCCCTGTGGAGAAGGTCTGTGGGGGTCTGTGGAGAAGATTTCCTGGCGAGGAACAGAGGGCACGGCCTGGTACATAAGGGACCAAGAGAGAAGATAAGTAGGGAGGTGCAGTAGAGTGAAGGGCTTTGAAGGTTAAAAGCAGGGTATTGAATAGGATTCTTTGTTTGATGGGAAGCCACCCTATGGACTGAAGTATCAGGGTTGCAGGTTCTTTTTTGGAGGAGACAAAATGATCCTAGCTGCCGAGTTTAAGATAGACCGGAGAGGAGAGAGATGAGAGTTAGGATGTCATATGCTGTAGCTAATCCCCTGCCCACCCCTGCTCACCCGCATCCGTTCTTTAAAAAATGAAGTCGAATCATACTTCTCTCCTGCGGCATATCGATTGCTGGCAGCTGCATCTGTGATTGGCTGCCTCTCAGCCAATTACAGACATGGCTACCGGTCCGGCCCCTATTTGCAACTTCCTCCAAACAGTGAGCCAGAAGGAGACGCCGCGGGAGTGAATGGGCTGTAAGTATGACTCGGCTTCTTTTTTTAAAGAACTAATGCGGCGGTTGGGGGTGGGCAGGGGTTAGCTGCAACATATTAAAAGTACAAATTTAGGGTGGACATGCCCTTTAATTAGGTAACAGCTTCCGCAGTGACATCTGAATGCCTTAAAGGGTATCTTTACTCAAAAATATATCTTTACTAAAATATCGAATTTTCATAAATTTTACATTTAGATACAGCAAGATTCCACTATTCCAAAACTTTCTTCAGATTTTAAATCTGAGCTGTAGATTTGTGAGAAATCATCATTTGAAATCACAGTATTTACAAAGAAAGACCTGTCTCTCCAGAAGCAGAATTTATAATATGTGTCCCATCCCTGACCTCTTTGCCTGCCTGCCTGCCTGCCTGCCTGCCAGCACATTTTCTGCAATTTTTACGAGAATCAGCAAAGAAAAGAAAGAAGGGGGGAGGGAGGGGTAGATGTGTAAGCAGAGCAGTGTCCATGGGGAGCCTGTGCAGAACTTATAAGTATCGCAGACACTACAAGAAGGCAGTGAGTAAGGGAGGGTGGGGGAATTAGGAGCACTCACCAAACATTAATAATTAAATGACAAAGCAAGCACAGATAAATATGTGATTACCACCATTTTACTTGTCTTTAATTGTCGTTTCAGAAAATGTAAAGTTGTTACAGTGAGTAAAGTGACCCTTTAAGCCTTGCAGCATGGTTTTGAGGAACCTGCCATGGCTGCCCCAATTGGCTGTACTAATTGGTGGATGAGACAGGGCAAGCCATTTCTCCCAGGGATGCCATTCTTATGTGACAATGCAACCCCCTTGGCTGAATTTCACTGGTCCTTGGCTGTGCACTGGGGGAAGGAGACCTCCTGCTACGAGGCCTCTGTGCTGGTCGGACCTGTTCTGTATATATTTTAGAAAAGTTGAAATTTTATTTGATCACATGACCCTAAAACCTTGAAATGTTCCTGTTTGAGGATTGGATCCATTATAGTCAATGGGAAAAAATGTTAAAGATCAGCGTGGAGGCTCAACATTCTCCCCATCTATACCTCCCTCGGTCCTTCCCTGGGTCCTTCCAATCAATAGCTGTCCAACATGCCTGCATTTTTTGGGTGTCTCTTTCCCATAAAGTAGCAGATCAAAGAAAGAAAATAGTTACCACCACACAGTTAGACAAGCTTTTTAGCCAGCAGACCAATACTGGAGATTTTTCATTAAAAGCTTTTCTTTATTTCAAGTTTCCACTTAAAACGGTTAACAGGTAGGTCTGACGTGTTTCAGGCTTTCGCTGTCATAGACACTGCCTGTTACAAACAGTAACACCTTTTTTTTAAAGGGGAAACTACCAATTAAAAACCAATTAACCACCAATTAAAAAACAATTATAATTTGTTTATGTCTCCCACCTATAGTTTATGCCATTAGGGACTCTAGTGTCCAACTCCAGAATCCAGTAAGCTTCCCGTTTATTGAGAATATCCAGTAAATCCCCACCCCTCAGTTTTCTTTTTACATATTCAATACCTTGTACTCTACAAAGAGATATATCCTCTACTGTACATTCCTTAAAGTGTCGATCCACCAGTTTTCTTATCTCCTTTGAGTATATTATTAACATGTTCCCTAATACGTTCCTTGAGCGGTCGTATTGAATGTTTAACATATTGTTCTTTGCATTTTTCCCAGGTTAGCAGATAAACTACCCCCTGTGTATTACAATTTATGTAATCCCTTATTGTATACATTTCGCCAGTAGTTGAGGACATTAATGTTTTATGACTCCCCATATCTTACATCTTGTAGTGGCACATTTATGGGTACCAACTGTGGAGAGCCGTGTTTTTTTCTTATTTTTTATCCTGTCCTCCCAACACAAACTTAAGGCCCTATATCCCCTATTGAACTTCCCCTTCTTGATTCCATCCAGACTCCATCCTTTAGTATCTCCTGGGTTTCCCTATCTCTCTTTAGGATATATAGGCTTTTATTTATGATATTTTTAATTTCATTAAATTCTTCATTATATTGAGTAACAAATGTAAGTGGGTTTTAACTTTATTGACCATCTTTTGTTTCTCTTTATATAACATGATCTGCCTATCCTTTTTCTTTATCTCTGAATAAGCCCTATTGATCATTCTACTTTTGTATTCCCACCCTAAGAACCTTTCTTTAAGATCTTCTGCCGTCTGTCCAAACTGTTTTCAGTGAAGCAAATACGCTTTATTCTGATAAATTTTCCATGGGGGATTCCCTTTAGGGTATGCTTTGGGTGACAACAAAGTATTTTTCAATATATCCTTCCTATATATCTGTTGTATTCAATTAGATCAACTGGACTTGAAATGTAGTTCTTGAAGTCGTTTCGCTAGTCATCAAGAACTACATTTCAAGTCCAGTTGATCTAATTGAATACAACAGATATACCATGACCTGGATGAATGAGAACCTTCACAAGCACCTTCCTATATACATTTGTCATTACACATTACACATTATTCCATTTCCAAATGGCTGTCGCTATGTTTTTAGTGGAAATTTGAAATAAAGAGAAGCTTTTATTGAAAAATCTCTGGTATTTGTCGGCTGACTAAAAAACTATTTTCTTTTTTAATGGGAAGAAATTAACTGAAATTCGCCAATAACACAGTAACGCTTATACGGATCCCTTAGCTAAAAGATAGCGCACTTCTCCCATGTGTCTCATACGTCTCTAGCCTGAAAACTGTTGGGGGGAGATACAGTCCAAAAATAGAAAGAATAAAAGAAAAGAAATAGAAATAACAGGAATTGTCTCTATTGAGCTGAATGAATTACCTGGTAAATATAATCAGGAACATTACCAAGGTCAGTGTTTAATTTATTAATTGCCTGAGTAAAGCGATCCACGGCAAGAATCACGCGATAATAATCAGGATCATTTGCAGGTGCTCTACTGGTAAAATTCCGCTTTTGACTGCAGTTTATAGGATAAATATCATAAACATTGTAATACCAGTTATTCTTATCTTCATCTTCTGACAAACAACATCCGTAAAACAGACAATCATTTTCAAATACTTTCTGTTTTAGATAATGTACATAATTATAATTCTCTAAATGTTCTATTATAGCAAAATCATTTATAGGAACATCATAAAAATGCTGTAATAATAAACTGCAGTTAATTAGATCATCTGGTGCAAG
Source organism: Hymenochirus boettgeri (assembly GCA_019447015.1). Lineage (NCBI taxonomy): Eukaryota > Metazoa > Chordata > Amphibia > Anura > Pipidae > Hymenochirus > Hymenochirus boettgeri. The sequence continues at coordinate 375,454 of CM033469.1, forward strand.
TAAAGCTTCATAATTAATTCCCCAAGATGGGGAACGGATAACTGTCTTAACTTTGAGCGCAGAGTAAGCAAATAATATATAAGGAATAGATAAAGTAACTTTCCCACACAGTATAACAATATTACTGATGGATTTATTGATGATTTTTTCTATATTCCCGTATTGGCCATATGGGTTATTTTTGTCAGTATTTATCCTTATTATAAACTCAGTACAGATGTCCTCACTGTAGAGATATCTTTCAATACGTTGTTGTTCCTCCCATCCAGTCATATCATTAGTTGTAATAATTCCAACCCAGGTCCAACCAAAATGTTTCAGTAATTTCCCTAAAGCAAATAAATATCCTTCATCACTTGGTACAGTCCGATAGAAGTACGGGAAGGTGGATCTGTCACTGAGTGAAGGGTCTGTAGCTCCATAACTGATCTGTAAATATGGAATCATGGAAACTGTAACCCAAATTTTATCCTCAATAACATATAAACATCCCCCAAGAACACCAATAAACTGTACAATCTGCTTATGAAGGTTCTCATTCATCCAGGTCATGGTATATCTGTTGTATCTTGTTAGATCAACTGGACTTAAAGTTTAGTTCTTGAAAACGTTTCGCTAGTCATCCGACTGGATTTCTCAATTCAGAATGACTTGTACAAGAATCTGTTTGCAATTATGTACCCCGGAAAGTCCCAATTAGCATATGAGAGCCAGGTGTTAGGGACCTTCTGAATGTAATGGGTGGTTACTTGCAGCTAAGAGGTGTTATCGAAACTGCCCAGGGAAAGTTGTCAAAACAGCATTGTACATGGCAGACATTTGGTGTTGAACCCCTCACCTCTATTCAGGCTTGGTTTCTTTATCTAGACATAAATGGCCTCCTTGACACCTCTCTTGCACCAGTAATGTTCCTTTGCCAAGATTTTGACATTACAATCTTCAAAGGTATGTCCTTTTTCCTTAAGATGCAGTTATTGGCTCTTCTGTGCTGGGCCATACATTGGTGCAGTTGCTGTTTGGTCTCTCCCACATGCAAATCAGAGCATTCTTTACTGCACTGCACTGCGTATATGATGTCGCTTTTCTTGTGTTTCGGTACAATGCAATCACCCCTTGCATTCAGAAGGTCCCTAACACCTGGCTGTCATATGCTAATTGGGACTTTCCAGGGTACATAATTGCTACAGATTCTTGTACAAGTCATTCTGAATTGAGAGATTCCGTCAGATAACTAGGGAAACGTCTTCAAGAACTAAACTTTAGCAGAACTAACTGAACACAACCAATAAACTGTACAATCCCACTCCAGTAAATGGTTTTAAAAATACATATAATCCCCTAAAGAATTGGATAAGATAACTGTGTGTATGTGCAGTATCTGGCCACATCTCCTGACCTCAGCTATATACTCCCTTAATTAAACTAGACTGTCGCCGGATTGGCTAGATATAACTAGTGGGTGTGGCCTGCTGTAATAAGATTAGTAGTAGCTTAGGACTGGTTGTGTGTGAAGACCATAAATGTCATTGATAAAACTGTGTGATAATGGAATGCTGGGAAATAAAGCACAGACTACATGTCAGTAAGGTCAATTTCCCAGCACCCACATTAAAATAAAAGTTACACAGTTTACTGTATTATTATTATTATTAATTTGGCTTGAAAAAGCCAAATTCCTGTTTCTTCTTCTTTTTCCTCTTCCATTTTCTTCTTCCGCTTTTTTGGACTGTATCTCCTCCCACAGTTTTTGAGCTAGAGACATGAAATTCGGTACAGACGTGTGGGGCATATAGGAGAAGTATGCTGTCTTCTAGCTAAAGAATCCGTGAAAGCATTACAGAGTTATTGGTGAATTTGGGGCATTTTTTTCCATAGACTAAAATGGTAACAATCCTCAAATGTGGATATTTCAAAACAGTTTGTTTCATGGCCATAAATACAAATGGTGATACCCCCAACCCCCACACAGACACAGGTACACCCACCTACTGACCTACCTTTAATTTCCCATGGAAGCCATACTTAAAGGGTAACTATAGTCAAAAACTAATTTTGATCAATCACCAATAAAAGTTAGTTATATGGTCATACATGCAAAAACATACACCCCCCACCTCACACGGATACACACACCTACTGACCTACCCTTTATTCCTTTGGCAGCCATACTTAAAGGGTAACTAAAGTAAAAAAAACTAATTTAGATTTTTGCTCAATAAAAGATAAATTTATAGTTGTAAACACAAAAAATACATACCCCCTCAACCAGACCCAGGTACACACACCTACTGATTTACTTATCCATTACTGTGGCAGCCATACCTAAAGGGTAACTAAAGTAAAATAAACTAATTTAGATTTTTCTTCATTAAAAGATTGTTTTTTTTTAAACCCCCAACCTGACACAGGTACACACACCTACTCATCTACTTATCCATTACTATGGCAGCCATACGTTAACGGTAACTAAAGTAAAAAAAAAAATAATTTTGATCAATAGTCAAAAGTTTGTTTTTATTAACTTTCAACATGATCCAGGTACACACACCTACTGACCCACCCTTCCATTTCCATGGCAGCCATATTTAAAGGGTAACTATAGTCAAAAAAACACCAACTAATGACCAATCATCAAAAAAGTTAGTATTTTATCCCCCAACCTGATATGAATACACACACACCAACTGACCTACCTTTAATGCATGTGACATATTTAATGGGTAAGTAAAAACAACAATGTCCTCATCATTGACATTATTGAGTTTTAAAATCTTCAGCACAAACACACACATTCCCTTCCAAAATGCGGTCTTTCAAGCCAAATTTAAAGTTTATACTTAAACTTTCCCTTTCTAGTTATTATTATTATTCTTAGTATTATTATTCTTAGTATTATTATTAGTATTATTATTAGTAGTATTATTATTAATAAGAATTTATATAGAGATTTATATTTATGCCAAGGTGATCTCATTTCTGATTTAGTTCCCCTTTAGTTTTCCTTTTCTCTTTCTCAAAGAATTCATAGTATTAGGCTTGTATTGTTTACAGTTAATATATTGTAATGCCTATAAAATAATAATGTATATAAATTACCCTTTAAATACCGTAGATAATATACTGTACAATCTCCCCCATAGGTTTCATTCAAAACAGGGATCCAAAAATTTCAACCCCCAAAGTGCCAGACGTATAGAACTGTCAGGATCTGGTAAAGCAGAGACACAGCAGTGCCTGATCACAGTTCACAATCAGATATGGTAAACCAGCATTGAATGGCGTCCTACAGTGTTTGTGAAAGGATTAGAGACCCATCCACAAACTGAGCTTTCTCCAAGTCTTTGTTAGATAACAAATGCTTAGTAAAATGATGCACAGGTTAATATTAGATGACTTTATGTGAAGAATAATGTATCCTACAAAATCTAGACAATGTTTTAATATTACATCGTGATGTAGGTTTTTGCAGTAAGTTGGACTTCATTTTTAAAGTAATGTATCTGAGGGTCCCTTAAAGGGCATGTCCACCCCCAAAACTAAAATTTAACCCCATACTAGACAAGCCCTTCAACCCTTCAACCCTGACAGAAGAATTTCCCACTTTGCGTTTGTAAAATGCCAGAAGAATTTCAGACACATTTGGTTCAGTCAAAGTTTACAGTAGGAAAACTTGCAGTAAATAGGGAACATTATATATTGGGTTTTTTTGTACAATGATACAAAATATCTGTAGGTACCCCACTTTACCTGTACAGGAGACCCCCCCAAAATCAAACTGCATCATAAAAAATATTACACCAAATTAAAATGTATAACATAGAATATCTACCAAATTAACTATATTATCCCCACAAGTGAGATTGTAATGTATAACCACTACTGACAGTTATCATAGAATATCTACCAAATTAACTATAATATCCCCACAAGTGAGATTGTAATTGATACAACTACTGACAGTTAACTAGAATATCTACCAAATTAACTAAAAATATCCCCACAAGTGAGATGTAATGTATACCACTACTGACAGTTAACATAGAATATCTACCAAATTAACTATAATATCCCCACAGTGAGATTGTAATGTATAACCACTACTGACAGTTATCATAGAATATCTACCAAATTAACTATATTTATCCCCACAAGTGAGATTGTAATGTATAACCACTACTGACAGTTTATCATAGAATATCTACAAATATAACTAAATATCCCCCCACAGTGAGATTGTAATGTATAACACCACTGACAGTTAACATAGAATATCTCACCAAATTAACTATAATATCCCCACAAGTGAGATTGTAAGTGTATAACCACTACTGACAGTTAATCATAGAATAATAACCAAATTAACTATAATATCCCCACAAGTGAGATTGTAATGTATAACCACTACTGACAGTTAACATAGAATATCTACCAAATTAACTATAATATCCCCACAAGTGAGATTGTAATGTATAACCACTACTGACAGTTAACATAGAATATCTGCCAAATTAACTAGAATATCCCCACAAGTGAGAGTAAAGTTCAAAAGCATCTGGAATATAACCCCATAGTGATTGTAGACCTGGAACCTGCTGTGGTAAATACTAATAAGTATGAACCAGGCATGTGAATCTGGATCATTTATAGGGTCTCAGGTTGTCCAATGGTGTTGTTTAGTTAGAATCGCTCATTGTGGCAGAATTGCCTGGTACTGTCTGGCATGTGAAATAGATAAGGGAGGATATGTGTGTGTTGGCTCGTGTTACGTGGTGAGATTGCCTGGGTCTTTTTTAGGACTCTCAGACCTAGTGGAAAGGGAGAGCAAGTTCAGAATGGATCCTGATACCTACCGGCTAAAGTAAGTAGCCTCTCTCTGGCCCTACAGCTTAACAGTTATGGCCACAAGGGAGAGGCAGACAGATCCCAAATGACTTGCATGTTTGTGCACTTTGGCTTGGTATCACTGGAAGCATGACCCTGGCTTTCAATAAAAATAATAAATAAAAAGGGTGCTGTGTAGGTTGAAATGCACATTGTGGCAGGATTACCTGGCAAATCATACACACATCATTTCTACTGTGCACCATTGGGCACACTTTTTCTAGTATCTATATAAATAAGAGTATACGACCTGATAGCACTCCACACTACTGAGGTGTCTTTCCACAGTCCATATAGAAATCCATGGAAAACGAAAAGCAATCAGCGGGTTTCTTCATATCTAACAAACAATCTTTATTCAGTTAACATCAGTCGCGCGCGTTCCGCCCCAGCAGGGCCTTCGTCAGGACTTAAAATGCCACAGAAATCTTTTTAACTAGAATAACTGATCACCTCATACTAAGTAGCAAAGACTTAGGGGAATATTTTTTAAAGTCCGTTATTTTTGGATTTCAATTTCCGCACACTCGCCATGGAAAATACGTTATTACCGACTATTTAAAAAGGCGATCATTACTGCGGTGGGAAAGTTACAACGAAGGGACGGCACGTCGGTAATTTGAACTCTCTTCACCGTGATACTGCAATGCGCTAAGTATAGTATTGCGCCGAAGAGTTCAAGTCCTGACATACAGGAAGGGAGCTGAGAGGGGCTGCTGGGAAGGGGTTGGTGCCGAGTTGGTCGCATCTGCCAGCAGAGTGGTGGGATGCACCACCCATGGCACAAACCCTTCCAGCAGCCCCTCTCAGCCCCCTTCCCCATACCCTTGTGGGGGCACCCTTGTGAGGGTCCCTCCCCAACTGGGGGTGGGAGGAGACCCTCAAGTGGGGGCACTAACAAGTGCCCTTAGGGATTTAAGGGGGTTCCGCCAGCAGTTCGAATTGGGACCCACCTACCTCAGAAGGGCCCTTGCTGCCCTTATAAGGGCCTTTTGGGGCTTAAGGTATCCCATGGCTCATACTGGGACCCCCCTCACCGGCACTTTCAAGTGCCCTTGTGCCATGACAAGGACCTTGTGGCCCTGACAAAGGCCTTTTGGGGGGTTTAAGGGGTCACATAGCTCATACGGGATCCCACTCCCCAGCACTTACAAGTTGCCTTGCAGCACTGACAAGTGCCTTTGTGGGGGTCCTCAGCTCAAAACCAGAGCCCATTGGCTTAGAAGGCCCTTGGGGCATGCCTTATTTCTTCCCAGCAGGTGACACCAACTCTGCTGATGCCGCTAACATTGGGTGTGGCCACTGGCGGCGTCAGTGACACCTCCGGTGCTGACGACATCAACGTAGCTGATGTTGCCAAAATCTTAACCTGAAGTTTTCTTTTTACGTCCATCAAGTCCAACCTATTCACCCTCTTTTTTTTAACCCTACCTAACAGTTGATCCAGAGGAAGGCAAAAAAAACAGCTAACAATAAAAAGGGGGACAAAAAATCCCCTGACTCCAAACGGCAATCAGAAAGATCCCTGGATCAACCAGATCTATATGCATTAAACCAGTAATTCTCATATTATATAGTATCCACGTACCAACCAGAACTACAGTATATCTATTAATACCAGTAATTCTTAATAATATATAGTACCCTGTACCAATCAGAACTACAGTATATGTATTAATACCAGTAATTCTCAATATTATATAGTATCCGTACAACCAGAACTACAGTATATGATTAATACCAGAATTCTCAATATTATATAGTATTCCTGTACCAACCAGAACTACAGTATATGCATTAATACCAGTAATTCTCAATATTTTTAGTTTTAGAAATTTATCGAGGCCTTTTTTAAAGCTATTCAATGAACTTTCCATTATCATATCTGCTGGAAGACAGTTCCACATTTTCACCGTTCTCACTGTAAAGAAACCTTTCCTACCGAAGATGAAACTTCTTTCTTCCAACCTTAAAGGATGTCATGAGTCTCTGATAGACCTATTAGGAACAATGCACCAGAGAGTTTATTGTATGGCCCATAATATATTGTATAAGGTTATCATATCCCCAAACAAATGTCACTTCTCCAATGTAAACAGCCCTAATTTGTCTAATCTGCCTGCATATTCAAGCCCCTCCATTCCCCTTATTAATTATCCATGAACAAATGTTTTCTTCAAGGCCAACAGTCCTCAGTTTATACATTAGTCGCATATGTGGCACAGTATCAAAAGCTTTCGCAAAATCCAAATATACCACATCCACTGCTGTGCCTGAATCTAAATTCTTACGCCACTTCTTCATAAAACCAATTAAATTTGTCTGGCATGATCTATTTCTCAAATCCATGCTGACTACTACTAATAAGATGATCTCTGGAGACAAAGTCAAGGATATGATCCCGTAACAAAGTTTCCAGCACCTTCCTACCACTGATGTTAGGCGTTACAGGTCTTATAGTCACCAGGCTGGTAAACAACTACCTTTTTGAATATGGTATTACTTGGCTTTTTTTTCAATCCAGCGGCACATCCAAGACCAAAGCGAATCAGTGCAGACTGGCAAGTTTACTTCCTCTACTAGATCACTAGTGCTTGTGGGGAAGTCCTAGGGAGGTCCCTGGCATCAGAGAAAGTCCTCTGACATCACATAGACTTCCTGTTGCTCTGCACAATCTGGTAATTCAGGGGTTAATTTTAAGCAATCCCCATGTTAGTTTTAGACTAAACTGATGGGGGTGGAAGGTGCACTCCTAGCACCTATAGACATTTATAAAATGTCCCTGCCTCCTTTCCTTTCCCCCAGGGGTGCTGCCTGAGACAAAAGTCTTACTGCCTCATTTGTGTGGCGCCCCCGACTGTATTCAGCTTAACTATACAGATTATATAAATAAGGGAGAAAGTAAAAGAAATAACATATAACTAATAAGTTATCTAAGCAACAAGTATATGTTTAAATAGAACATGTATAGGAAAGGTGCTTTGTCTTAACACAAGATCCATTACTTTAATATTTAATGATATTTATTTGCACTGGATCTGGCACCAAAACCCAATAATGTGAATCTGTGTTGATTCTCCAGTGATATGATGTGTTTTGTGTCACGTGATTCTTATTAAATAAAATAATCTGTCAGTACCTGGGGATATCCATACAGACTTGTTATCTGGGCTATGGGGATTGTTGTCTCTGAGTGGAGATCTCCAATAAATCCAGCAATCTTTCTATTTCCCATACAGGAGTAATTAGGAACTGGCTCCTTGGTACCCGATAAGATCTGGAAAACGCTCCTCACTGCCTTGTTAGCATTCCCACAGGAATCGTATATATTGTATCCCAGGGTCAGGTTCGGAAACAGATGTGAACTTTTAGTATCTTCAATTAATAAATGAACAATCAATGTATGGGATGTTTGTTGATCCCGTGGGCTGAGAAAAATAATGTAAAGAAATATTTCTACATTAATTTCTACAGTTACATTAATCAAAACAAACATCAAATATAATCTATACCCAGGGGCGCACCTGCCATGAAGCAAAGTGAAATATTTGCTAACTGTGCACCCTTAAGGTCAAATACAAAGGAGGCAGAACAGAAAAAAAACCTTATATACCAATCACTGTAGGAAACTTATATATCAATCACTTTAAGAAACTTATATACCAATCACTGCGGGAAACTTATATACCAATCACTGCGGGAAACTTATATACCAATCACTGTGGGAAACTTATATACCAATCACTGTGGGAAACTTATATACCAATCACTGTAGGAAACTTATATACCAATCACTGTAGGAAACTTATATACCAATCACTGTAGGAAACTTATATACCAATCACTGTAGGAAACTTATATACCAATCACTGTAGGAAACTTATATACCAATCACTGTGACGTTAGAAACTTATATACCAATCACTGTGTGAAACTTATATACCAATCACTGTGTCAAAACTTATATATCCAATCACTGTGGGAAACTTATATACCAATCACCTGTAGGAAACTTATATATCAATCACTGTAAGAAACTTATATACCAATCACTGTGGGAAACTTATATACCAATCAATGTGGGAAACTTATATACCAATCACTGTGTGAAACTTATATACCAATCACTGTAGGAAACTTATATACCAATCACGTAGGAAACTTATATACAATCACTGTAGGAAACGTAATATACCAATCACTGTGGGAAACTTATATACCAATCACTGTGGGAAACTTATATACCAATCACTGTAGGAAACTTATATACCAATCACTGTGGGAAACTTATATACCAATCACTGTAGGAACAACTTATATACCAATCACTGTGGAAACTTATATACCAATCACTGTAGGGAAACTTATATACCAATCACTGTGGGAAACTTATATACCATCACTGTAGGAAACTTATATACCAATCACTGTGTGAAACTTATATACCAATCACTGTAGAAACTTATATACCAATCACTGTGGGAAACTTATATACCAATCACTGTAGGAACTTATATACCAATCACTGTGTGAAACTTATATACCAGTCACTGTAGGAAACTTATATATACCAATCACTGTAGGAAACTTATATACCAATCACTGTAGGAAACTTATATACCAATCATGTGGGAAATTTATACCAATCACTGTAGGAAACTTATATACCAATCACTGTGTGAAACTTATATACCAATCACTGTAGGAAACTTATATACCAATCACTGTAGGAAACGTATATACCAATCACTGTAGGAAACTTATATACCAATCACTGTAGGAAATGATATACCAATCACTTTGTGAAATACAACCCATGATAGTAGGTGATTTTTCACTGTGGTCATAAATCAATGAGTGCAGTGCAAATATACCGATACTGCATGTTATATAATGACCGTTCTTTATCACCCTTAGAATAACATTATGGTCTTTACCGACCACAGTGGTATTTTACAGCCATGGATTTAAAGGAGAACTAAAGTGAAAATATAACTGTAGCTTGTGCTGTCTCTTTAAATGTAAGGATTCCATTGTGCCGCCTGCTCACATATTCCTGCCTTCCATGAGAAATCCTATTTTATCTTTAATAAATCTGGTTTGAACATCATTTAAGGCACTTCCCATGAGCGATTAGCTCTGAGCGATTTCCTGTTTTAAAGAGATTTTTCTGTTTTTAAGAGAATTGACAGCGTTAAAAAACTAAAGCGTTTATTAACTGTGGTTGCAGCCTAGTAAATGTACTAACCTAACACTATTTATTTCTAGGAGGTGGCTGTGTAGTAATTAATCACTAGTGTATTTTTATTTTTTTTTACTACTCTATCTGCTTGAATAAGGTGGTAGGAATTGTTTGAGTAAACTCAAAGCACTGGATTACTAAAAACAAATACTTGTGTTTAAAAAACACTGTTACCTGTGGAGCGGGGGCTGGTAGGAGACAAAGGAAAGGTTTTTTTTTTTTCTCTCTCTCTCTGATTGGATGGGGGTTGTAACTAATTGGTTTAAATTGGCTGAGGCCTGTTGGCTCTGGTTGGTTTTGAACCTCATTTAAGGCACTTCCCATGAGCGATTAGCTCTGAGCGATTTCCTGTTTTAAAGAGATTTTTCTGTTTTTAAGAGAATTGACAGCGTTAAAAAACTAAAGCATTTAAAACAAGAAAGCGTTTGAGAACAACACTATTTCTCTGCTGTGTCTCTGCTGTGTCTCTGCTGTGTATTGCTGTTTAGTATGGACAGTTTTGTTGGGGCCGCGCAATGTGCATCCTGCCGCATGTATGGGATCTTGGAGCAGCCGCCCCAGGGGACCTATGTATGTGTCAGATGTGAGTGGGTTGCCCATCTGGAATCTGAGGTACAGAATCTAAGGGGTAAACTTGCAGCATTGCAGGACTTGGCAAACCTGGGGGAAATGCAGGTACTGGCAGGGGCCAGTAAAACTGGTGGGTGGGAGATGGGGGCATAAGGTGGAGAAGGAAGATAGATTTGTAAGGGTCACCAGGGGAAGTAGGGGACGGAAGGATAGGGGGGCTTCTTCCCAGCTGTCGATCCCAACAGATTTGCATTTTAGGTGAAGATGTGGAGGACGATGGCTCGGAAGCAGCATGTATGGAGCGGGCCTTTCCCTTGAGCACCAGGGGACGGCCATCTCCAATACAAGGGAGGGAGAACTGGGGGCTAGGAAGGATAGACAGGTGGTAGTGGTAGGGGTATTCTATTATTAGAAGGGTAGATAGGGTAATCTGTCGCCAGGACCCTGCATGCCGAACAGTGTGTTGTCTGCCTGGTGCTAGGGTTCGACATGTGGTGGATCGTGTAGACAGATTATGGGTGGGGGCTGGAGTGACCCGGCGGTCTTGGTTCACATTGGTGCCAATGACAAAGTTAGAGGTGGAGGTGAGGTCCTTAAAAATGATTTCCGAGAATTAGGGGCCAAGTTAAAAGCAAGGACCTCCAGGGTAGTAATTTCAGAAATACTACCGCAGCCACGTGCTACCTAGGGAGGCAACGGGAGCTCAGGAGTATAAATGCGTGGCTAAGAGAGTGGTGTGTAAGGAGATGGGGTTTGGGTTTTTAGAGAACTGGGCTGACTTTTCTGTTGGCTACAGGCTCTTTAGTAGTGACGGATTGCACCTCAATGGTGATGGTGCAATGTTTGGGGGAGAAGATGGCTAGGGGGTTGGAGGAGATTTTTAAACTAGGTATGGGGGGGAGGGAAAGTTTAACTACACAGGGGTAGATAGAGAAGTTAGGGATCTGGGGGCTAATAACACAACGGAGGAGGAGAAGGAGGAGCATAGAGGATAAGGAGGCATGTACGACCATGTATGGAAGTAAATCAATTGATAATCTAAAATGTATGTTTACAAATGCAAGGAGTCTGGCTGGAAAAAACCGGCGAACTTGAAATAATAGCGTTAAAGGAAAGGTATGATGTAATTGGTATAAGCAGAATCATGGCTTAATGATTCACACGACTGGACAGTAAATATTGAAGGGTACTCTTATTTAGACATGACCGAGTTAATAAGAAAGGAGGAGGAGTATGTATGTAGGTTAAACAGGAATTGAAGCCAAATTTAAAAAGTGGAATAGATGGGGGAGCAAACGATGCGGCAGAAACATTATGGGTGGAACTGTGTACAGGAAGCAAGAAGGTGGGTAAATTAATTGTTGGAGTGTGTTATAAGCCGCCAAATGCCGGGGAAGAGGTGGAAATGAATCTCCTTATGCAGTTGGCGAAGGCTGCTGGTATGGGGCATGTTCTGGTTATGGGGGATTTTAACTACCCTGAAATAGATTGGAGTAATGGAACTGCCAGCACCTCAAAAGGTATAAAGTTCTTAAATTTCCTATATGAGCATTTCTTTCACAGATGGTAGAAGTTCCAACTAGAAAGAATGCGTTGTTGGATCTGGTGAATCTAATAACCCAGAGCACTCATTTGGAGATGAAGGTAATGGGAAGATTAGGGAATAGTGACCATGATATAGTGTCATTTAATATAGGTTGCAGAAAACTAAAGTGCACTGGCTTACAAACAAAACTTTACTTTAGGAAAGCTAATTTTATGCTTTTAAAGGAATCGCTCCTGCTCATAGACTGGGGGGAACTGTTCTAGGTAAAGATACTGAGCAGATGTGGACCACTTTTAAAGGGATATAAACTATAAACATTTCCAAATCGGTACCTTTAGGAAACAAGTGTAAAAAAATTAGGTCCACTCCTGCATGGCTTAATGCTCAGGTAAAAAGGGAAATGGAAAAAAAGAAAAGGGCTTTTAAAATTTGAAAGCAGAAGGCAACAAACAGGCTTACAGGGACTTCAAAAGTTGTAATAAAGAGTGCAAGAAAGCAATTAAACTAGCTAAAATAGAAAATGAAATACGGATTGCCGAACAAAGCAAGTCCAACCCCCAAGATGTTTTTTAAGTATATATAAATGGTAAAAAATGAGGACTGAGAATGTGGGACCATTAATAATGGAGTGAGGTGGTTGTAGAGGATGCCGAAAAGGCTAATCTGCTAAACCGTTTTTTTACATCGGTTTTTTCTGTGAGAATCCTTACAGTAGGGATTGTAACAATGTGCAGGGAGGAAAATGAAGAGTTTTCACATTGGATAACAGAGGATATGGTACGGAATCAATTAGACAAAGTTAATATCAATAAAGCGCCCAGGACCAGATGGATTGCATCCTAGGATTTTAAAAGAGCTTAGTTCAGTTCTAGCAAGACCACTGTGTCTCATCTTTTCAGATTCGCTTTGTCTGGGGATGTGCCGCTGGATTGGAAAAAAAAAGCCAATGTAATACCAATATTCAAAAAAGGTAGTCGTTCACAGCCTGGAACTATAGACCTGTAAGCCTAACATCAGTGGTAGGGAAGGTGATGGAAACTTGTTGTTAAGGGATCATATCCTTGACTTTGTCTCCAGAGATCATCTTATTAGTAGTAGTCAGCATGGATTTATGAGAAATAGATCATGCCAGACAAATTAATAGGTTTTTATGAAGAAGTGGAGTAAGAAGTTAGATTCAGGCCCAGCTGTGGATGTGGTATATTTGGATTTGCAAAAGCCTTTGATACTGTGCCACATAGGCGACTAATGTATAAATGAGGACTGTTGGCCTTGAAGAAAACATTTGTTCATGGATAGAGAACTGTGTTATGTGGACCGCAAACAGAGAGTGGTGGTTAATGGAGCTACATCTATGTGGGCTAAAGTTCTAAGCGGAGTTCCTCAGGGTTCTGTACTGGGGCCGCTTATAGAAAAGTAATCAATGTACATTCCTAGCGCCCCATACCAATATTCATATGAATCTGTATCGACAGTATATTATATATATATAAAACATAGAAAAGATAATCAATGTACATTCCGAGGCCCCCATACAAATCATATTATCTGGCTATACGTAGATCTTATATATAAACTAGAAAAGCTAATCAATGCACATTTAGGCCCCATCCATACAATCTCATTATTATACTGTATATAAGTATATCTATATTATAAAAATAGAAAAGATAATCAATGTACATTTCTAGGCCCAATACAATATTCTATTATATGTATAGACAGTTATCCTATAATTAAACATAGCGAAAAGATAATCAAGTACAATTCCTAGGTCCACTACCATATCATATTATCGTATATACAGTATATCTTATATATATAAACATAAAGAAAAGATATAATCCAATTCACATCCCTAGGGCCAATACCAATCTCATATATCTGCACACTGGCATACAATTTATATTCAAAGGGGGTTTTAGTATGGTTTTAGTACATTACTGTGATCACATGAATGAAAAGCTTCAAACCACTTCAAGGGTAACCCCAGTCTGAAAGGTCCTAGCTCTTTAACCAAGTATAAAAGCCAAAAGTTTGCTAATGGTAATGAAGTGTAAAGAAAGGTCTATGTTTGTATTTGTATAAGAGGCCTATTTTCATTTTATCTCTGTAGGGAGCTTTTTATCTCCTTTAAACCACCTCACTTAACCTATAGCTAATCAGTTATCCTGTGCTCCCCACAGTCCATAACGATCATAGCAAATGTAAATCTGGAACTTGCGTTGTAAATAGTTGAACCTAGACATGTTAATGATTCTGTTAGTTTGAACTGCACTTGTGCAGGTTGTCTGGGTCATTCTCAGACCTGGAGGTTATATCCGTTTGGTCCCCTGGATGCTGATGACTGTTTGAATAACATATATTATTATATAACTATGAGAAAACAGGGCACTCACGACTTCCGATAACAGACTAACAGGATTTCAAGAAAAGTTCTTATCGTTTAAATGGTGCTAATTTTGCCCAACTAATCACATTTTATCTTTCAAATGTTCTCAATAAGTTCTGATTGGTTGGGTGCGGACAACATTCGCAACCATTTTTAAACGATAAGAACTTTTTTACTGAATCTCCCTGTAAGTGTTTGAACTGTGATCAATGCATTTAGGACACCGTCACAGCGTCCTCAGAGATCGTCGATTGACAGCTGTGATGTTGGCGCCGAAATGCATTGACACAGTTAAAAAACACTTAGTCTGTTTTGGAAAGTCCTGTAGAGTGCCTGTTTTCTCGATAGTTGTAAGTGCAGGTTGGCTTTTCAGAGTATAGTAGCACCCGGGCTGAGTGGCGGTGAATTTGTTTGCAGCAGCAGCAGTGGGAGAATCTGGCTATATAATATAATTATATATATATATAATATATATATATTATATATAAAATAAGGATTTTGCATAACCAAAGTCCTGAATGTGGATTATGGGAAGAGATGACAAGGGTGGATGAGAGGAAGTGTGATAACATTTGATGAGGTGTATGATGAGTGTTACCATGGATTGTTATCTGTGGATATCCTTAGATGTATGGCTTACCAATCATAGTGCTTTGTAGGATTTGGGGGTAAGCAGCTCAACGGGATGCTTTGTTGTGAGGGGCAGCCAGTGGAGGACCTGACAGAGAGGAGAGAGGCATTAGAGAAAAGAAGCAGAGTTTAGGATGGACCATGAAGCTGTGCAAGATGGTGGTTTGGTTATAAACCAACAGGCAATGTGTTACAGTAGTCAAGCAGGGAGGAGTAAGGGCATTGACATTGATAGTCGGAAGGAAAGATCTGTTTAGCATATAACCAAGAAACAGGAATGGAGAAGATGAGGATATACAGTGTGTTGTTAATTTAATATTAAGTCAAATGGAGTGGGCAGATCTGAGGATTAGAAATTGACAAGTTTAGTTTCCTGTCCTGTTCAGTTTGAGAAGTGGGGAGACATGAAGGCCGAGATGCAGTAGTTATGGCCTGGGGAAGTCAGCAGTGTTGTAGGCAGATCGGGGCCAGATCAGATTTGTAAATTTGGGTATCATCCGCATAACAGGTGATTACTGGAATCTAAATGAACTAATGAATTGTCCAAGATAGGTTGTAAATGGAGAAAAGAAAGAGAGCCAAGAAATGAGCCTGCATGAACCCACCCAAGGGCGGGGGGGAGGCGAGGGGTGGGATGGAGCTACATTCCAGAGTGGAACAACACTAAACCTCAGACCAGAGAGATAGGAGGATAGCAACAAATGTTGCAGTTAACCTGGTGCCTAAGGAGCGCTAGGATATGACAATTTAAGGGGCGGTGTGATCAACAGTATCAAAAGCAAAGGCTGGTGATCAACAGCCTCAAGGAAGAATAAGCGGAGAGTAGATTACATTTAGATTAGCACTAAGTAGATAATGGGTCACTTTAGTGAGGGCAGTTTTGTGGAGTGGTTAGGGTGAGAGCCTCCCAGTAAATGATCAAAGAGGAGAGTTAGTAGAAAGATGAATGGACCAGGTCAACATAGACATGGTTTTGCCAGCAGTTTGGAAGCAAAGGAGACGAAGGGAGACGGCTGTTAGCTGGAAAGAGAGAATGGGTCAGAAGGATTTCTTAAGTATAGTAGAAACCATGGAAATACCATAGTATTACCATACCCCGGTTAATCTCAGTTTCCCTTGATATGACTGGGCTACTAATCTGCCTTGACTTTCAATGCCCGGGGATAATGGGATATTTACACAGAATTATGTCACTGATCTGTCCATGAAGAGAAAGAAAAGGAGTGTGGTGTATCACTTTAAATTTCTTATGTTGTACTCAGATCATTGTTCAAACTGATGGGGAGACGTGGGGACAAGGTGTGAGACTGATGTTTCCCGACTGCTCCGGGTATGGGAATATGGGCACAGCAGTGAGAAGCCGGACTGATGGAAGGATACCCAGGGCAGGGGACACAGTCCAATCCGTGACAGGTTGATGAATATATGTTCCTCATGTTTTTACTATTATCATAGGGGTACTTGTCCCTCTATTACATCCTCTCGTTTAATAATAAAGGTTTATTTTTCTTGAGAATGAAAGTGGGGTATTCAGTAGTGTAGTATAAGAAGGGACAGATTCATATGAGTGCTCACAGACCTTATGTGGACGAGTGCAGGCTTAGAAGATAATTTCCATAGTTTTGTAGAACATTCCATGCAAGATCAGAAGGTAGGAGTACTTCCTTCAAAAAAAATCAATCTTTATGTAGAAGCAACACATTAAAAACAAAGGATAATGGCCAGCCACACGCAAAACCCACACCAAACTACCTGACGTTTTCGGCAAACAGAGCCTGAAATGCGCCAGGTAATTGGGTGGTAGTGTGTGGCTGTGTCCATTGTTTAAGTGGCTTCTAATAAAGATGGATTTTTTGGGGGGAGGAGTGTGTGGCCTACCTTAATCTTGCTTAGTTATAATATAGAACGAAGTAAATATAGTAATAAAGATTCTCATTGTGTTCTATGGAATGTGAATTGATGATCGTTTTCTTCTCATAATTGTGTCTCTGCACCAACTTACGACACCATACAATAATTAATATATCGTGGTTCAATGCGATCATATAAAGAGAAAATGACAGTTTCTTACCGTTGTTGTTCTTCCAATGTATTTTAAATCGGATCTGATATCACATTTACAATCTGATATTCCCTTGCGTGATTTCACAAATTTATATGGTAGGTCATGATTATACCCATAATAACATTAGTTCCCAATTTCCATATCCAGAATAAAAATCTCATCTCCCTCAAACAGAACCAGCGAGGACTTCGTATTCACCTGAGGGATTGTCATATAACGATGGTAACTGTTAAATAGAACATGGAAAATGTGCAATCAATATCTCCCAACTCCAGGAGACAAAGCCTATCGAAATTCAAATGCCCAGACCACACCTGTGAGAAGGTCTGTGGGGGTCTGTGGAGAAGATTTCCTGGGAGGAAAACAGAGGGCACGGCCTGGTACATAAGGGGACCAAGAGAGAAGATAAGTAGGGAGGTGCAGTAGAGTGAAGGGCTTGAAGGTTTAAAAGCAGGGTAATGAAAGGATTCTTTGTTTGATGGGAAGCCAACCCTAGGCTGAAGTATAAGGGTTGCAGGTTCTTTTTGGAGGAGGACAAACTGATTCCTAGCTGCCGAGTTTAAGATAGACCGGAGAGGAGAGAGATGAGAGTTTAGGATTCATATGCTGTAGCTAATCCCCTGCCCACCCCTCTCACAGCATCCCTCGCTTCTTTAAAAAATGAAGTCGAATCATACTTCTCTCCTGCGGCAATCGATTGCTGGCAGCTGGCATCTGGGATTGGCTGCCTTCTCAGCCAATTAAGACATGGCTACCGGTCCGGGCCCATTGGCAACTTCCTCCAAAAAAGTGAGACAGAAGGAGGAGCAGCGGGACTTGTGAATGGGCTTGTAAGTATGACTCGGCTTCTTTTTTGTAAGAACTAATTGCGGCGGGGTTTTGGGGTGGGCAGGGTTAGCTGCAACTATTAAAAGTACAATTTAGGGTGGAATGCCCTTTAATTCGGTAACAGCTTCCCCGCAACAGGACATCTGAATGCATTAAAGGGTATTCTTTACTCACAACATTCTATCTTACTAAAATTATGAATTTTCATAAATTTTTACATTTAGATACAAGCAAGATTTTCACTATATCCAAAACTTATTGTTTTTTTTTTTTAAGATTTTTAAATCTGAGCTGTAGAATTTGTGCTGAAATCATCATTTGACATCACAGTATTTACAAAGAAAGACATGTCTCTCCAGAAGAGAATTTATACGATGTGTCCCATCCCTGACTTCTTTGCCTGCCTGCCTGACTGCCTGCCTGCCGGCACATTTTCTTGTAAATTTTTACGGAGAATCAGCAAAGAAAAGAAAGAAGGGGGGGGGGAGGGGAGGGTAGATAAGAGGGGGAGGGGCGGGGGTAGTAGAGTTGAGGGAGGGGTGGTGGGAGGGGTTACGATGTGAAAGGGGTAGTGATGTGTAACAGAGCAGTGTCCATCCATGGGGAGCCGGTATTGTGCAGAACTGATAAGTACGCAGACCCAGACACTACAAGAAGGGCGTGAAGTAGTAAGGGAGAGGGTGGGGGGAATGACTTGGGTGGGGGGAATTGGGAAATGGGAAGGAATTAGGGAGCACTCACCAAACATTTAATAATTAAATGACAAAAGCAAAGCACAGATAAATATGTGTGATTACCACCATTTTTACTGTCTTAATTGTCGTTTCAGCGAAAAATTGTATAAAGTTTGTTACAGTGAGTGGTGTTAAAGTGACCCTTTAAGCCGTGCCAGCATCTGGTTTTGAGGGGGGAACCTGCCATGGTCTTGCCCCAATGGCTGTACAATTGTGGATGGAGACCAGGCAACAGCCATTTCTCCCAGGGAGATGCCATTTAGTGACAATGGCTGCAACCCCATTGGCTGAATTTCATGGGTCCCCTTGGCGTCTGCACTGGGGGAAGGAGACCTCCTGCCTACGGGGCCTTTGTGCTGGTCGGACCTGTTCTGTATATATTTTAGAAAAGTTAAATTTATTGATCACAGGACCCTTAAAACCTGGAAAATGTCTGTTTGAGGATTGGATCCATTATAGTCAATGGGAAAAAATGTTAAAGATTCAGCGTTTGGATGGAGGCTAAACATTCTCCCCATCTATACCTCCTCGGTACTCCCTGGGTCTTCCAATCAAATAGCTTGTCCAAATGCCTGCATTTTTTGGGTTATCGTTCCCACAAAAGTAAGAAGATCAAAGAAAAAAGAAAAGAAAGAAAAATAGTTACCCACCAAACAGTGGTTAGACAAGCTTTGAGCCAGCAGACCAACACCCGCAGACCAATACTGGAGGTTTTCATTTAAAAACCACCCCCCCCCCAACGCTTTTCTTTATTTCAAGTTTAAAATTTTAAAACGGTAACAGGTAGCGGTCTGACGTGTTTCAGGCTTTCGCTGTCATAGACACTGCCTCTCCTGTTACAAAACAGTGTAACACCTTTTTTGTTTTTTTTAAAGGGAGAAACTACCAATTAAAAAACCAATTTAACCACCAATTAAAAAAACACAATTAATAATTTGTTTATGTCTCCCACCTATAGTTTATGCCATTAGGGACTCTAGTGTCCAACTCCACAGAAATCCAAGTAAGCTTCGTTTATGTTGAGAAATCCAGTAAATCCCCCACCCTCAGTTTTTCTTTACATATTCAATACCTTGTTTACTCTAAAAGAGATATATCTCTACTGTACATTCCTTAAGTGGCGACGCCACCAGTTTTCTTATCTCCTTTGAGTAGTATATTATTCTATTAACTGTTCCCTAATAAGTTCCTTGTTTGGAGGCGGTCGTATTGAATGTTTTAACATATTGTTTTTGCATTTCCCAGGTTAGGCAGATATGATAAACTACCCCTGTGTATTTACAATTTATGAATCCCCCCTATTGTATACATTTCGCCCAGTAGTTGGACATTAAGATGTTTTATGACTCCCCATATCTTACACTCTTGTAGTGGCAATTATGGGTAACCAAACTGTGGAGGACCGAGCAGGTTTGTTTTTACTTATTTTTATACCTGTCCTCCCAACACAAACTTAAAGGCCCTATATCCCTATGAACTTCCCCTCTTTGCATTCCATCCAGACTACATCCTTTAGTATATCTCTGGGTTTCCCTATCTCTCTTTTAGGATATATCAGGCTTTTTTAGATATTTTTAATTAATGAAATGTACTTCATTATATTGGTAACAAAGTTAGGGGTTTAACTTATTGACATCTGTTTGTTTCCTTTATATTACATGATTGCTACCTTTTTTCTATATATCGAATAAGCGCCTATTGATCATTCTACTTTTGTATTTCCCACCCTAGAACCGTTCTTTTTTGTAAGATCTTCTTGCCGTCTGTCCAAACAATGTTTCAGTGAAGCAATACGCTTATTCTAGATAAATTTGCTCATGAGGGATTCTTTAGGTATGCTTGGGTGACAACAAGTATCATTTTCAAGTATATCCCTTCCTATTCATCTGTTTTTTTTTTTTGTATTCAATTAGACAACATGGACTGAAATGTAGTTCTTGAAGTTGTTTCGCTTAGTCATCAAGAACTACAATTACAAGTCCAGTTGATCTAATTTGAATACAACAGAGCTATACCATGACGGGATGAATGAGAACTCACAAGCACCTTCAACTATTACATTTGTCATTACAACATTACACATTATTCCATTCCAAATGGTGTCGCTATGTTTTTAGTAAGGAAATTGAATATAAAGAGAAGCTTTTATTGAAAATCTCTGGTATTTGTCAGGCTGACTAAAAAAATATTTTTTTTAATGGGGAGAATTAAACTGAAATCGCCAATAACAGTAACGCTTATACGGATCCTCTTAGCATAAAAGATAGCGCACTCCCCATGTGTCTCTATCGTCCTAGACTTGAAACAACTGTTGGGGGGAGTACGTCACAAAAAGAAAGATAAAGAAAAGAAAAGAAATAGAAAAGATAACAGGGAATTGGTCTCTATTGAGCGAATGAATTACCTGGTAAATAAATCAGGGGAACAGTACCAAGGTCAGTGTTAATTTATAAGTGCATGAGTAAAGCGAGCCACGGGCAAAGAAATCACGCTGGGATTTTTAATATAATATGGATCATTTGCAGGTGGCTCTACTTGGTAAAATGCTCCGTTTTTTTGGACTCAGTTTATAGGTAAAATATATCTAAAATTGTTTAATACCAGTTATCTATATCTCATCTCTGAAAACAACATCCGTAAAAACAGGACAATCATTTCACAACTTCTCGTTTTAGATAATGTACAAATTATAATTCTCAAAATGTTCTATTATAGCAAAATCATTTATAGGAACATCATAAAAATGCTATATGTTGTTTTGATGTAATTGTATAATAATTAGTTAATTGTATAAAATGCAGTTAATTAGATCATCTGTGCAAGTTAGTAAAGCTTCATAATTAATCCCCAAGATGGAGGGGGAACGGATAACTGTTCTTAACTTGAGCGCAGAGTAAGCAAATATATTATAAGGAATAGATTAAAGTAACTTTCCACCACAGTATAAAATATTACTGATGGATTTATGTGATTTGTTCTATATTCCCGTATGGGCCATATGGGTGATTTTGTCATATTTATGCCTTTATAAACTTCAGTACAGATGTCCACTGTAGAGATATCTTTCAACGTTGTTGTTCCTCCCTGCAGTCTTATCATTAGTGTGTAATAATTCCAAACCCCAGGTCCAACCAAAAGTTTTCAGTAATTTCCCTCTAAAGCAAATAAAATCCTTCATCACTTTGGGTACAGTCCGGATAGAAGTACGGAAGGGATCTGTCAGAGTGAAGGTCTGTGCTCCATAACTGATACGTAAAATATGGAAATCATGGAAATGCTAAACTCAAATTTATCTCAAATAACATAAATAAAACCCCCAAGAACACAATAAAACTGTTTACAATCTGCTTATGAAGGTTCTCATGCTCACAGGTATGGTATATCGGGTATCTTGTTAGATCAACTGGAACACTTAAAGTTTAGTCTTGAAAACGTGTTCGAAGTCATCCGGACTGGAATTCTCAATTCAGAATGACGTGTACAAGAATCTGTTTTGCAATTAGTGTACCCCGGAAAGTCCCCCAATTAGCATATGAGAGCCAGGTGTTAGGGACACCTTCTGAATGTAATGGTGGTGGGTACTTGCATCTAAGAGGTGTTATCGAAAACTGCAGGGAAAGTTGTCAAACAGCATTGTACAGGCGACATTTGGTGTGTTGACCACCTCACTCTATTCAAGGCTTGGTTTCTTTATCTAGCCCACTAAATGGCCTCCTTGACACCTCTTTGCACCAGTAATGTTCCTTGCAAATTTTGACATTACAATCTTCAAAGGTATGTCCTTTTCCTAAGATGCAGTATTGGCTCTTCTGTGCGGGCATACAATGGGTTGAGTGCGTGTTTGCGTCTCTCCACATGCAATCAGGAGCATTCTTTACTGCACTGCACTGCGTATATGATGTCAGCTTATCGTGTGTTTCGTTAACAATGTGCAATCACCTTGCATTCAGAAGAGTCCCTAACACCTTGGCTTGTCATATGCTAATGGGATTCAGGGTACATAATGCTAACAGATTCTTGTCAAGTCATTCTGAATTGAGAGATCCGCTCAGATAACTATGGGAAAGTCTTCAAAACTAAACTTTGCAGAACTACACTTGAACAAACCAAAAACTGACAATCCCACTCCAGTAAATGAGTTTTTTTAAAAATTACATATAATCCCTAAAGAATGGAGAAGATAACTGTGTGTATGTGCAGTATTGGCCAAATATCCTGAACCTCAGCTTATATACTCCTCCTTAATAAATAGAACTGTCGCCGATGGGTCTAGATATGAAACTAGTGGGGTGTGGGCCTGACTGTATAAGCATGTATAGGAGATTAAGGAGAGGTTGTGTGTGAAGACCATAATGTCATGATAAAAACTTCTGGTGATAATGGAATGTTTTCCTGGGAAATAAAGGACCAGCGTACATGTCAGTAAGGTCAATTTCCCAGCACCCACTTAAAATAAAAGTACCACCAGTTTATGTATTATTATATTATTAGTATTTTTGGCTTGAAAAAAGCCAAATTCCTGTCTTCTTCTTGATTTCCTCTTCATTTTTCTTTCCGCTTTTTTGGACTGTATCTCTCCACAGTTTTGAGATAAGAGAGACATGAATTACGGAAAGACGATGTGGGGAGCAATAGGAGAAGATGAATGCTGTCTTCTAGTAAAGAATACGTGAAAGCATACAGAAGTTATGGTTGAATTGGGCATTTTTTCCATAGACTAAAATGGTAAACAATCACTCAAATGTGGTATTTCAAAAAACAGTTTGTTCATGGCCATAAATACAAATGGTGATACCCCAACCCCAACACAGACACAGGTACACCCACCCTAATGACCTACCTTTAATTCCCATGGAAGCAATATTAAAGGTGAACTATAGTCAAAAACATCATTGTTGATACTCACCACAATTAAAAGTTAGTTTATGGTATACATGCAAAAAACATTACACCCGCCCACCTCCACGGATGACACACACCTACTGACCACCCTTTATCTTGGAGCCATACTTAAGGGGAACTAATAGTAAAAAAAAAACTAATTTAGATTTTGCTCAAATAAAGAGAAATTTATAAGTTGTAAAACAAAAAAATACATCCCCCTCAACCAGACCCCAGGTACACACACCACGATTTACTAGTCATTACTGCTGCAGCCCTACCTAAAGGGAACTAAAGTAAAATAAATAATAGATTTTTCTTCATAAAGATTGTTTTTTTTTAAACCACCAACACACAGGTAACACAAACCTACTCATTTACTTATTCCATTACTATGGCAGCCTACAGGTTAACGGTAACTAAGTGAAAAAAAAAATAATTTGATAATAGTCAAAAGTTGTTTTTATAACTTTAACATGATCCAGGTACACAACCTACTGCCCCCACTTCCATTTCCATGGCAGCCAATTTAAAAGGGTAACTATAGTCAAAAAAACACAACAATGACCAACTCATCAAAAAAGTTAGTATTTTTATCCTCCCAACATGATATGAATACACCACACACAATGGACTCTCTTAATGCATGTGACATATTAATGGGAGTAAAAACAACAATGTCTCATCATGACATTATTGAGTTTTAAAATCTTCAGCACAAAACACCACACATTCCTCTTCCAAAATGCGCGTCTTTCAAGCCCCCCCCCCCAATTTCAAAGTTATAATACTAAACTCTTTCAGTTTATTATTTCTCGTTTTCTTTAAATTTATTATTATCTAGTATGTTATTCTTATATATTATAGTAGTATTATAGATTATATAATAGAGTTATATAGAGATTATATTATGCAAGGTGACTCATTTTGATTTAGTTCCCCTTTAGTTTTCCTTTCTCTTTCTCAAAGAATTCATAGATATTAGGCTGATTGTTACAGTAATATATTGTAAGCCTATATAAATATAATGTAATAAATTACCCATTAAAATACCGTAGATAATTAAGGTACAATCTCCCCAATAGGTTCATTCAAAACAGGGATCCAAAAATTTCACCCCAAAGTGCCAGACGTATATAGAACTGTCAGGATTGGTTTAAAGAGGACACAGCAGTGCTTGATCACAGTTCACAACTCAAGATATTGTAAACCAGCATTGAATGGCGTCCTTACAGGGTTGTGAAAGGATTAGAGACCATCCACAATGACTTTCTCAAAGTCTTGTTGATACAAATGCTTAGTAAAATGATGCACAGGTAATATTAGATGATTTATTGAAGAATAATGCTTATCTACAAAATCTGACAATGTTTTAATACTTGACATTGTGATGTAGGTTTTTTTTGCAGTAAGTTGGACTTATTAAAATAATGATTGTCTGAGGTCCCTAAGGCAGTCCACCCCACAAAACTAAATTAACCCACATACTAGAACAAGACCTTCAACCCTTCCCTGACAGAAGAATTTCCCACTTGGCGTTTTGTTAAAATGCCAGAAGAATTTCAGAACACATTTGGGATTCAGTCAAAGTGTTACAGTAGGAAAACTTGCAGTAAGTAAAAGGGAATATTATATATTGGGTTTGTTTTTGTACAATGATACAAAATATCTGTAGGTTACCCCACTTGACCTGTACAGAGACCCCCCCAAAATCAAACCATCTTAAAAAATATTACACCAAATTAAAAATGTATAACATAGAATATCTACCAAATTAACTATATTACCCCCACAAGTGAGATTGTAATGTATAACCACATTCCTGACGTTATCAGGAAATCTACCAAATTAACTATATAATATCCCCACAAGTGAGATTGTAATGTATAACAACTACTACAGTTAACATTAGAATATCTACCAAATTCAAACTATAATATCCCACAAGTGAGATTGTAATGTATAACCACTACTGCACAGTTATCATAGATATCTACAAATGAACTATAATATCCCAACAATGAGATTGTATGTTATAACCACTCCTATCAGTTATCATGAGAATATTACCAAAGAACATATTATCCCCCACAAGTTTGAGATGTAATGTATAACCACTATGACAGTTATCATAGAAAATTAGCCAAGTAACTATAATTCACCACAAGTGAGATTGTTAATGTATAAACCACCACTGAGTTAACAAGAAATATCTACCAAAAACTAAATATCCCACAAGTGAGTAGTGTAATGTATAACCAATACTGACAGTATCATAGGAATAACTACCAAAATTAACTAAAAATCCCCACAAGTGCGATGAGTAATGTATACCATTACTGACAGTTAACATAGATAATCTCAACTAAACTTAACAATATCTCCCACAAGTGAGATTGGTAATGTATAACCATACGACAGTAAACTGATATGATTTCCAAATTAACTACTAATATTCCCCACAAGTGAGGATTGGATAATGTATACCACTACTGACAGTTCACATAGAATATCTCCAAATTAACTATAATATACCCCAACAAGTTTTGAGATTGTAGATAACCCACTACTGACAGGTAATAAAAGATACTACCAAATTAACTAAAATATCCCACAAGTGGATGTAGATAGTAAACCCACACTGAAGGTAACATAGAATATCTACCAAATTAACTATAATATACCCACAATCTGAGATGTAATGATAACCATACGGACAGGGAACATAGAATCTACCAAAAACTATAAATCCCACAAGTGAGAATTGTAGTATAACCACTACGACACGGTAAATAGAATAATTCCAAATTAACTTAAATCACCACAAGTGTGAGATTGTAATGTATATAACATACTGGCAGTTATCATAGAATATCTACCAAATTAACTAAAAATATCCCCAAAGTGAGATTGTAATGTATAACACATACTGAGAGTTAACATAGAAAGTCGTCCAAAATTAACTCATAATATCCAAAGTGAGATTTGTGAAGTGTAAACCACTACTGAGAGTTAAAATAGAATATCTTCAATATAATATAATATCCCACAAGTGAGGGATTTTTGGTTTTAAAATGTTAAACACTACTGGGACGTTAATAGAATATCTACCACCAATAACTATAATATCCCACAAGTGAGATGTAATGTATAACCACTACGACGGTTAAACAGTGAATAGATGCTACCAAATTAACTATGAAAATATCCCCACAAGTGAGGATTGTAATGGTATAACCATACTGACGGTATCATAGAAATCTACAAATTAACCATATATTCCCCACAAGTTGAGATTAATGATAACACACTTAATGACAGTTACATAGATATCTGCAAATAACTATAATCCATCACAAGTGAGATTGGAATGTTTAACACACTATGACAGTTAAATAGAATATCTACCAAATTAAATAAATCCCCCAAAGTGAGGATTGTAATGTATATAACCACTACTGACGTTATCTAGAATATCTACAAATTAAACTATAATATCCCCACAAGATGAGATTGTATGTAGAACCACTACTGACAGTAACATAGAATATCTGACCAAATTATCTATAATTATCCCCAACAAGTGAGATGTAATGTAACACACTATGACAGGTTTAACATTAGGAATATCTGCCAAAATTATCTATAATACCCCAAAGTGGATTGTAATGTATAACCACTACTGACAGTTATCATAGAATATCTACACAAGTAACTATAATATCCCCACAAGTGAGATTGTTAATAAACCATACTGACAGTAACATAGAAACTGCCAAAATTATCTATAAATCCCCACAGTGAGGATTGTAAGTATAAACACTACTGGACAGTGTATAATAGAATATCTACCAAATTAACTATAATTCCCCCAAGTGAGATGGTGTAATGTATAACCACTACTGACAGTTAACAAGAATATTGCCAAATATTATATATCCCACAAGTGAGATTTTGTAATGTATAAACACATATGACAGCTTAACATAGAATATCTGCCACAAATTACTATAATATCCCCACAAGTGAGATTGGAATGTATAACCACGACTGGACAGTTAACAATAGAATACTGCCAAATTCTATAATATCCCACAAGTGAGGATTGCTAATGTACTAACCACATATGACAGTTATCATTCAAATATCTACCAAATTAAACTATAATATCCCACAAGTGAGATTGTAAGGTATACCACTACTGACAGTTAACAAGAAATATCGCCAAATATCAGAATATCCCCACAAGGTGAGATTTTGTACAGTATAACCACTACTGACAGTCTCATCAGATATCTACCAAAAACTAATATCCCCACAATGTGAGATTGAATGTATAACCACTACGGACAGGTAACATAGAATATCTACAATTAACTATAATATCCCCACAAGGAGATTGTAATGTATAACCACTACTGACAGGAACATAGAATATCTACCAAATTCAACTATAATATCCACACAAGTGAGAGATTTAATGATTAACCACTACGACAGTTAACCTAGAAAATCCAAATTAACTATAATATCCCCACAAGTGAGATTTAATGTATAACCACTACTGACAGTATCATAGAATATCTACCAATAACTAAAAATCCCCCACAAGTGAGATTGTAATGTATAACCACTACTGAGAGTTAACATAGAAATCTTCCAACATTGAACTATAATATCCCCAACAGTAGAGATTGGTTAATGATAAACCACTATGACAGTTAACTAGAATTCTTCCAAAATAACTATAATATCCCCACAAGTGGGAGATGTAATGTTAAACCACTACTGACGGTTTAACATAGAATATCTACCAATTAAACTATAATATCCACCATAAGTGAGATGAATGTAGAAACCACTACATGACGGTTAACATAGAAATTACTCTAACAATAACTATAATATCCCCACAAGTGAGATTGTAATGATAACCACTACTGACGGTTAATCATAAATATCTACCAAATTAGCATAATATCCCCACAAGTGAGATTGTAATGTATAACCACTACTGACAGTTAAACTTAGATATCGCAAATTAACTATAATATCCCCACAAGTGAGATTGTAATGTATAACCATACTGACAGTTAACATAGAATATCTACAAAATTAAACTATAATATCCCCACAACGTGAGATTGTAAGTGTATAAACCACTAGACAGTATCATAGGAATGATTACCAAAATTAAATATTAAATCCCCACAAGTGAGATTGTAATGGTTATAACCATACGACAGTACATTAGAATATCTGCCAAAATTATCTATAATATCCCCACAAGTGACGGATTGTAATGTATAACCACTACTGACAGTCGTTAAATAGAATATCTGTCCAATTATATATAATATCCCACAAGTGAGATTGTAAGCGTATAACCACTATGACAGTTATCATAGAAGATTACCAAAAACTATACATATCCCACATGAGAGTTGTAAGTGTAACCACTATGACAGTACATAGAATAATCTGCCAACATTATCTATAATATCCCCACAAGTTAGATTGTAATGTATAACCATACTGACCAGTTATCATAGAATATCTACCAAATTAACATAATTACCCCACAAGTGAGATTGTTAATGTATAACCCATACTGGACAGTAAAACATAGAATATCTGCCAGTCCAAATTATTTAATATCCCCAAGAGTGAGATTGTAATGTATAAACCATACTGACAGTTAACATAGAATATCTGCCAAATTATCTTATAATATCCCCACAAGTGAGATTGTAATGTATAACCACTACTGACAGTGAACATTAGAATATCTGCCAAATTATCTATAAATCCCCACAAGTGAGATTGTAATGTAGAACCAACTGACAGTTATCATAGAATATCTACCCACATTAACTATAATATCCCCACAGTGAGATTGTAATGTATAACCACTACTGACAGTTAACATAGAATATCTACCAAATATAACTAATAAATCCCACAAGTGAGATTGTATGTATAACCACTACGACAGTTAACATAGAATATCTGCCAAATTATCTATAATATCCCACAAGTGAGATTGTAATGTATAACCACTACTGACAGTTATCATAGAATATCTACCAATTAACTATAATATCCCACAGTGAGATTGTAATGTATAACACTACTGACAGTTACATAGAATATCTGCCAAATATCTATAATATCCCACAAGTGAGATTGAATGTATAACCACTACGACAGTTAACATAGAATATCTGCCCAAATTATCTATTATCCCCACAAGTGAGATTGAATGTATAACCACACTGACAGTTATCATAGAATATCTACCAAAGATTAACTAAATATCCCCACAAGTGAGATTGTAATGTATAACCATATGACAGTTAACATAGAATATCTACCAAATTAACATAATATCCCCACAAGGAGGATGTAATGTATAACCTACTACTGACAGTTAACATAGAATACTGCCAAATTAAGATATAATACCCACAAGTGAGATTGTAATGTGTAACAATGACAGTTATCATAGAATATCTACCAAATTAACGATAATATCCCCAAAGTGAGATTGTAATGTTAACCACTACTGAACAGTTATCATAGAATATACCAAAAATTAATATAATATCCACCACAAGTGAGATGTAATGTATAACACTACTGACAGTTATATAGAATATCTACCAAATTAATATAATATCCCCACAAGGAGAAGATTGTAATGTATAACCACTACTGACAGTTATCATGAAATATCTACCAAATTAACTATAATATCCCAACACGTGAGATTGTAATCTAAACCACTACTGACAGTTAAACATAGAATATCTACCAAATTAACTATAATATCCCCCAAGTGAGATTGTATAATGTATACCACTACTGACAGTTATCATAGAATATTACCAAATTAACTATAATATCCAACAAGTGAGATTGTAATGTATAACCACTACTGACAGTTAATATAGAATATATTCCAATTAACTATAAATCCACACAAGTGAGATGTAATGTATTAACCACTACTGACAGTTATCATAGAATATCTACCAAATTAACTAAAATATCCCCACAGTGAGATTGTAATGTATAACCACTATGACAGTTATCATAGAATATATCCAAATTAACTATAATATCCCCACAAGTGAGATTGTAATGTATAACCATACGACAGAGTATCATAGAAATCTACCAAATTAACTATAATATCCACACAAGTGAGATTGTAATGTATAACCACTACTGACAGTAACATAGAATATCTACCAAATTACATAAAATATCCCCCACAAGTGAGATTGTAATGTATAACCACTACTGACAGTTAACATAGGAATAATTCCAAATTAACATAATACCCCACAAGTGAGATTGTAATGTATAACACTACTGACAGTTATCATAGAATATTACCAAATTAACTATAATATCCCCACAAGTGAGATTGTAATGTATAACCACTACTGACGGTTATCATAGAATATCTACCAAAAAAACATAATATCCCCACAAGTGAGATTGTAATGTATAACCACTACTGACAGTTAACATAGAATATCTTTTCTAAATTAACTATAATATCCCCACAAGTGAGATTGTAATGTATAACCACTACTGACAGTTAACATAGAATATCTTTTCTAAATTAACTATAATATCCCCACAAGTGAGATTGTAATGTATAACCACTACTGACAGTTAACATAGAATATCTACCAAATTAACTATAATATCCCCACAAGTGAGATTGTAATATATAAACCACTACGACAGTTAACATAGAATATCTACCAATTAACTATAATATCCCACAAGTGAGATTGTAATGTATAACACCACTGACAGTTCATAGAAATCTACCAAATTAACTATTAATATCCCCACAGTGAGATTGTAATGTATAACCACTACTGACAGTATCATAGAATATCTACCAAATTAACTATAATATCACCACAAGTGAGATTGTAATGTATAACCACTACTGACAGTTAACATAGAATATCTGCCAAATTAAATAAAATATCCCCACAAGTGAGATTGTAATGTATAACCACTACTGACAGTTATCATAGAATATCTGTTGTATTCAATTAGATCAACTGGACTTGAAATGTAGTTCTTGAAGACGTTTCGCTAGTCATCCGACTGGCTTTCTCAATTCAGAATGACTGTACAAGAATCTGTGGCAATGAGTTACCCTGGAAAATCCCAATTAGCATATCACAGCCAGGTGTTAAGGGGGTGTGATTGGATAGTGGGAAGAGGTGTTATAGGAAGCCCAGAGTAAGGTGTTAAAACAGCATTGTACATGGCAGACAGTTGGTGTCGAACCCCCCCACCTCTATTTAGGCTTGGTTTCTTTATTTTACATATAAATGGCCTCCTTAACACCTCTCTTGAACCAGTCACGTTCCTTGCCAGTATGTTACATTACAATCTTCAAAGGTATGTCCTTTATCCTAAGATGCAGATACAGGCGAGTCCTCACCCGAGGAATTGGCTCTTCTGTGTGGCCATACGTGATGCGTTGCTGTTTGGTCTCCCCACATACAAATCAGAGCATTCTTCACTGCACTGCACCGCATATATGGATGTGCTTTCTTGTGTTTTGGTATTGGGTCTTTTGGATGTACCAATGCTGCCTCAGTGTGTTGTTCGGTTTAAAGCAGACAGGGATACGATGTTTTTTTGAAAATTCTTCTTAATTTCTCAGAGACCTGCTACATATGGGATGACCATGTTCTTTCCTCCCTGTTTGCTTTTCCCCTTCACTGTTGGTATTTGTGTTCTTTCTTTCCTTCTAACTTCTTTTGACAAAGGCCCAGTCTGGATATCCACAAGTTTAAGGCTCCTCTGAGATGTTTCATTTCTTTAGCCTTCGCCTCTGTGCTAGTGGGGATGTTCTCGGTCTGTGTTGCAGGGTTCTGATGACACCAGCTTGTGATCTAAGGGTGGTGGGAGTCAAACATCAAATAATGATCTGTGTGTGTTGGTTTTCTGTAAACCTCTACTTCCAGTTTACCATTTTCCTTAACTTCTACCAAGCAGTCAAGAAAGCCAGTTGGTGTTTGTGTACCTCTTCCCTGTGAATTTAATGTTTTGGTCCACCGCATTATATGGTTTGGTGAAAGCTTGTACTTCCTTCTGGTGGATTTTAACCCAGGTGTCATCAACATATCTGAACCAGTGGCTGGTGCTATGCCCTTAAAGGTATTAAGCGCCTGTGTTCTACTCCTCCATGTAAAGGTTGGCCACAATAGGTGAAACTGGAGATCCCATAGCACATCCATGTTTTTGCTTATAGAACTTATCCCGTATTTGAAATAGGTGGTATTCAGGCACAAGCAACAAGGAACACACCTGTTCTGGGTTGAGATCAGTTCTGCTGTAAGAGTGCTGTCTTTGCCCAGCCGTTTTCTCACCATGTCAACAGCATCCTTGGTGGGTATACAAGTGAAGAGAGAAGTCACATCATAGGACACCATAGTTTCTTCTACACCGAGTACTATATCTTCAATCTTGTTGGTGAAATCCTGAGATCTGGATGTGATGCTTAGAACTTCCCACAAAGGTCCTAAGATGTTAGCTAGGATTTTGCCACCTTGTATGTTACAGAGTTGATGCTGCTGACTATAGGTCTTAGTGGGGCCCCTTCCTTAGTAAATAGAGGTGGGGGGGGTTCGACACACAACTGTCTGCCATGTACAATGCTGTTTTAAACACCTTACTCTGGGTGTTCCTATAACACCTCTTAGCCATATCTAATCACACCTTAAACACCTGGTTGTGATATGCTAATTGGGATTTTCCAGGGTACATAATTGCCAAGATTCTTGTACAAGTCATTCTGAATGAGAAAGCCAGTCGGATGACTAGCGAAACGTCTTCAAGAACTACATTTCAAGTCCAGTTGATCTAATTGAATACAACAGATATACCATGACCTGGATGAATGAGAACCTTCACAAGCTTATCATAGAATATCTACCAAATTAACTATAATATCCCCACAAGTGAGATTGTAATGTATAACCACTACTGACAGTTACCATAGAATATCTACCAAATTAACTATAATATCCCCACAAGTGAGATTGTAATGTATAACCACTACTGACAGTAATCTAGAATATCTACCAAATTAACTATAATATCCCACAAGTGAGATGTAATGTATACCACCACTGACAGTTAACATAGATATCTACCAAATTAACTAAAATATCCCCACAAGTGAGATTGTAATGTATAACCACTACTGACAGTTAACATAGAATATCTACCAAATTACTATATATCCCCACAGTGAGATTGTAATGTATAACCACTACTGACAGTTAACATAGAATATCTACCAAATTAACATAATAATCCCCACAAGTGAGATTGTAATGTATAACCACTAATGACAGTTTATCAAGAATATCTACCAAATTAACTATAATATCCCCACAAGTGAGAATTGTAATGGTATACCACTACTGACAGTTAACATAGATATATTCCAAATTAACTATATATCCCACCAAGTGAGATGTAATGTATACACACTACTGACAGTTAACATAGAATATCTGCCAAATTAACTAGAATATCCCCACAAGTGAGAGTAAAGTTCAAAAGCATTGGAATAAACCCCAGTGATTGTAGACCTGGAACTGCGGTGTGGTAAATACTAATAAGTATGAACCAGGCATGTGAATCGGATCATTTATAGGGTCTCAGGTTGTCCAATGGTGTTGTTTAGTTAGAATCGCTCATGTGGCAGAATTGCCGGTACTGTCTGGCATGTGAAATAGATAAGGGAGGATATGGGTGTTGGCTCGTGTTACGTGGTGAGATTGCCTGGGTCTTTTTTAGACTTCAGACCTAGTGGAAAGAGAGAGGAGAGAAGTTCAGAATGGATCCTGATACCTACCGGCTAAAGTAAGTAGCCTCTCTCTGGCCCTACAGTTTAACAGTTATGGCCACAAGGGAGAGGCAGACAGATCCCAAATGACTTGCGTTTGTGCACTTTGCTTGGTATCACTGGAAGCATGACCCTGGCTTTCAATAAAAATAATAAATAAAAAGGGTGCTGTGTAGGTTGAAATCACATTGTGGCAGGATTACTGGCAAATCATACACACATCATTTCTACGTGCACCATTGGGCACAACTTTTTCTAGTATCTATATAAATAAGAGTATACGACCTGATAGCACTCCACACTACTGAGGTGTCTTTCCACAGTCCATATAGAAATCCATGGAAAACGAAAGCACTCAGCGGGTTTTCTTCATATCAACAAACAATCTTTATTCAGTTAACATCAGTCAGCGCGTTTCCGCCCCAGCAGGGCCTTCGTCAGGACTAAAATGCCACAGAAATCTTTTTAACTAGAATAACTGATCACCTCATACTAAGTAGCAAAGACTTAGGGGAATATTTTTTAAAGTCCGTTATTTTTGGATTTCAATTTCCGCCACACATCGCCATGGAAAATACGTTATTACCGACATATTTAAAAAGGCGATCATTACTGCGGTGGAAAGTTACACCGAAGGGACGCACGTCGTAATTTGAACTCTCTTCACCGTGATACTGCAATGCGCTAAGTATAGTATTGCGCCGAAGAGTTCAAGTCCTGACATACAGGAAGGGAGCTGAGAGGGGCTGCTGGGAAGGGGTTGTGCCGAGTTGGTCGCATCTGCCAGCAGAGGTGGTGGATGCCACCACCCATGGCACAACCCCTTCCCAGCAGCCCCTCTCAGCCCCCTTCCCCATACCCTTGTGGGGGCACCCTTGTGAGGGTCCCTCCCCACTGGGGGTGGGGAGGGACCCTCAAGTGGGGGCACTAACAAGTGCCCTTTAGGGATTAAGGGGTCCCGCAGTTCGAATTGGGACCCACCTACCTCAGAAGGGCCCTTGCTGCCCTTATAAGGGCCTTTTGGGGCTTAAGGTATCCCATGGCTCATACTGGGACCCCCCTCACCGGCACTTTCAAGTGCCCTTGTGCCATGACAAGGACCCTTGTGGCCCTGACAAAGGCCTTTTGGGGTTTAAGGGGTCACATAGCTCTACCGGGATCCCACTCCCCAGCACTTACAAGTGGCCTTGCAGCACTGACAAGTGCCTTTGTTGGGGGTCTCCCAGCTCAAAACCAGAGCCCATTGGCTCTTAGAAGAGCCCTTGGGCATGCCTTATTTCTTCCCAGCAGGTGACACCAACTCTGCTGATGCCGCTAACATTGGGTGGTGCCACTGCGGCCGTCAGTGACACCTCCGGTGCTGACGACATCAAGTAGCTGATGTTGCCAAAATCTTAACCTGAAGTTTTCTTTTTACGTCCATCAAGTCCAACCTATTCACCCTCTTTTTTTTAACCCTACTAACAGTTGATCCAGAGGAAGGCAAAAAAAAAGACTAAAAAGGGGGACAAAAACCTTCCTGACTCCAAACGGCAATCAGAAAGTATCCCTGGATCAACCAGATCTATATGCATTAATACCAGTAATTCTCATATTATATAGTATCCCCGTACCAACCAGAACACAGTACTATCTATTAATACCAGGAATTCTTAATATTATATAGTACCCCCTGTACCAATCAGAATACAGTATATGTATTAATACCAGTAATTCTCAATATTATATAGTATCCTGTACCAACCAGAACTACAGTATGTATTAATACCAGTAATTCTCAATATTATATAGTATTCCTGTACCAACCAGAAACTACAGTATATGCATTAATACAGTAATTCTCAATATTTTTAGTTTTAGAAATTTATCGAGGCCTTTTTTAAGTATTCAATGAACTTTCCATTATCATATCTGCTGGAAGACAGTTCCACATTTTCACCGTCTACTGTAAAGAAACCTTTCCTACCTGAAGATGGAAACTTCTTTTCTTCACAACTTAAAGGATGGTCATGAGTCTCTGATATGACCTATTAGGAACAATGAACCAGAGAGTTTATTGTATGGCCCATAATATATTTGTATAAGGTTATCATATCCCCAAACAAATGTCACTTCTCCAATGTAAACAGCCTAATTTGTCTAATCTGCCTGCATATTCAAGCCCCTCCATTCCCTTATTAATTATCATGAACAAATGTTTCTTCAAGGCCAACAGTCTCAGTTTATAATTAGTCGCATATGTGGCACAGTATCAAAAAGCTTTCGCAAAAATCCAAATATACCACATCCACTGCTGTGCCTGAATCTAAACTTCTTACGCACTTCTTCATAAAACCATTAAATTTGTCTGGCATGATCTATTTCTCATAAATCCATGCTGACTACTACTAATAAGATGATCTCTGGAGACAAAGTCAGGATATGATCCCGTAACAAAGTTTCCAGCACCTTCCTACCACTGATGTTAGGCTTACAGGTCTATAGTCACCAGGCTGGTAAACACACTACTTTTTGAATATGGTATTACATTGGCTTTTTTTTCAATCCAGCGGCACATCCAAGACCAAAGCGAATCACGTGCAGACTGGCAAGTTTACTTCCTCTACTAGATCACTAGTGCTGTTGGGGGAAGTCCTAGGGAGGTCCCTGGCATCAGAGAAAGTCCTCTGAATCACATAGACTTCCTGTTTGCTCTGCAAATCTGGTAATTCAGGGGTTAATTTAAGCAATCCCCATGTTAGTTTTAGACTAAACTGATGGGGGTGGAAGGTGCCACTCCTAGCACCTATAGACATTTATAAATGTCCCTGCCTCCTTTCCTTTCCCAGGGGGTGCTGCCTGAGACAAAAGTCTTACTGCCTCATTGTGTGGCGCCCCCGAATGTATTCAGCTTAAACTATACAGATTATATAAAAAGGGAGAAAGTAAAAGAAAAAAACATATAACTAATAAGTTATTAAGCAAACAAGTATATGTTTAAATAGAACATGTATAGGAAAGGTGCTTTGTCTTAACACAAGATCCATTACTTTAATATTAATGATATTTATTTGCACTGGATCTGGCACCAAAACCCAATAATGTGAATCTGTGTTGATTCTCCAGTGATATGAGTGTTTTGTGTCACGTGATTCTTATTAAATAAAATAATCTGTCAGTACCTGGGGATATCCATACGACTTGTTATCTGGGCTATGGGGATTGTTGCTCTGAGTGGAGATCTCCAATAAATCCAGCAATCTTCTATTTCCATACAGGAGTAATTAGGAACTGGCTCCTTGGTACCGGATAATATCTGGAAAACGCTCCTCACTGCCTTGTTAGCATTCCCACAGGAATCGTATATATTTACCCAGGGTCAGGTTCGGAAACAGATGTGAACTTTTAGTATCTTCAATTAATAAATGAACAATCAATGTATGGGATGTTTTGATCCCGTGGGCTGAGAAAAATAGTAAAGAAATATTTCTACATTAATTTCTACAGTTACAATTAATCAAAACAAACATCAAAATAAATCTATACCCAGGGGCGCACCTGCCATGAAGCAAAGTGAAATATTGCTAACTGTGCACCCTTAAGGTCAAAACAAGGAGGCAGAACAGAAAAAAAAACCTTATATACAATCACTGTAGGAAACTATATATCAATCACTTTAAAAAGAAACTTATATACCAATCACTGCGGGAGAAACTATATACCCATCATGCGGGAAACTATATACCAATCACTGTGGGAACTTATATACCAATCACTGTGGGAAACTATATACCAATCACTGTAGGAAACTTATATACCAATCCCTGTGGGAAACTAGTATACCAAATCACTGTAGGAAACTTATATACCAATCACTGTAGGAAACTTATATACCAATCACTGTAGGAAACTTATATACCAATCACTGGGGAAACCGATAACAATCACGTAGGAAACTTATATACAATCACTGTGTGAAACTTTATACCAATCACTGTGAAACTTATATAAAATTACACATACAACACTGTAGGAAACTTATATATCAATCACTGTAAGAAACTTATATACCAATCAATGTGGGAAACTTATATACCAATCAATGTGGGAAAATTATATACCAATCACTGTGTGAAAACTTATATACCAATCACTGTAGGAAACTTATATACCAATCACTGTAGGAAACTTATACCAATCACTGTAGAACGTATATACAATCACGTGGAAAACTTAAATACCCAATCACTGTGGGAAACTTATATACAATCACTGTAGGAAACTTATATACCAATCACTGTGGGAAAACTTATATACCAATCACTGTAGGAAACTTATATACCAATCACTGTGGGAAACTTATATACCAATCACTGTAGGAAACTTATATACCAATCACTGTGGGAAACTTATATCCATCACTGTAGGGAAACTTATATACCAATCACTGTGTGAAACTTATATACCAATCACTGTAGGAAACTTTATCATACCAATCCACAGTGGGAAACTATATACCAATCATGTAGGAAAACTTATATACCAATCACTTGATGTGAAACTATAAACCAGTCCCAGTCACTGTAGGAAACTTATATACCAATCACTGTAGGAAACTTATATACCAATCACTGTAGGAAACTTATATACCAATCACTGTGGGAAACTTATATACCAATCACTGTAGGAAAATTATATACCAATCACTGTGTGAAACTTATATACCAATCACTGTAGGAAACTTATATACCAATCACTGTAGGAAACGTATATACCAATCACTGTAGGAAACTTATATTCCAGTCACTGTAGGAAATGATATACCAATCACTTTGTGAAATACAACCCATGATAGTAGTGTGATTTTTCACTGTGGTCATAAATCAATGAGTGCAGTGCAAATATACCGATACTGCATGTTATATAATGACCGTTCTTTATCACCCTTAGAATAACATTATGGTCTTTACCGACCACAGTGGTATTTTACAGCCATGGATTTAAAGGAGAACTAAAGTGAAAATATAACTGTAGCTTGTGCTGTCTCTTTAAATGTAAGGATTCCATTGCTGCCCTGCTCACAT
The DNA here is from genome assembly GCA_019447015.1 of Hymenochirus boettgeri. NCBI lineage: Eukaryota > Metazoa > Chordata > Amphibia > Anura > Pipidae > Hymenochirus > Hymenochirus boettgeri. The sequence continues at coordinate 415,186 of CM033469.1, forward strand.
ATTCCTGCCTTCCATGAGAAATCCTATTTTATCTTTAAATAAATCTGGTTTTGAACCTCATTTAAGGCACTTCCCATGAGCGATTAGCTCTGAGCGATTTCCTGTTTTAAAGAGATTTTTCTGTTTTTAAGAGAATTGACAGCGTTAAAAAACTAAGCGTTTATTAACTGTGGTTGCAGCCTAGTAAATGTACTAACCTAACATATTTATTTCTAGGAGGGTGGTGTGTAAGTAATTAATCACTAGTGTATTTTTATTTTTTTACTACTTACTGCTTGAATAAGGGGGGTAGGAATTGTTTGAGTAAACTCAAAGCACTGGATTACTAAAAAACAATACTTGTGTTTTAAAAAACACTGTTACCTGTGGAGCGGGGGCTGGTAGGAGACAAAGGAAAGGTTTTTTTTTTTTCTCTCTTCTCTGATTGGATGGGGGGTGTAACTAATTGGTTTAAATTGGTGAGGCCTGTTGGCTCGGGTGGTTTTGAACCTCATTTAAGGCACTTCCCATGGCGATTAGCTTGAGCGATTTCCTGTTTTAAAAGAATTTTTCTGTTTTTAAGAGAATTGACAGCGTTAAAAAACTAAAGCATTTAAAACAAGAAAGCGTTTGAGAACAACACTATTTCTCTGCTGTGTCTCTGCTGTGTCTCTGCTGTGTATTGCTGTTTAGTATGGACAGTTTTGTTGGGGCCGCGCAATGTGCATCCTGCCGCATGTATGGGATCTTGGAGCAGCCGCCCCAGGGGACCTATGTATGTGTCAGATGTGAGTGGGTTGCCCATCTGGAATCTGAGGTACAGAATCTAAGGGGTAAACTTGCAGCATTGCAGGACTTGGCAAACCTGGGGGAAATGCAGGTACTGGCAGGGGCCAGTAAACTGGTGGGTGGAGATGGGGCAGATAAGGTGGAGAAGGAAGATAGATTTGTAAGGGTCACCAGGGGAAGTAGGGGACGGAAGGATAGGGGGGCTTCTTCCCAGCTGGTCGATCCCAACAGATTTGCCATTTTAGGTGAAGATGTGGAGGACGATGGCTCGGAAGCAGCATGTATGGAGCGGGCCTTTCCCTTGAGCACCCAGGGGACGGCCATCTCCAATACAAGGGAGGGAGAACTGGGGGCTAGGAAGGATAGACAGGTGGTAGTGGTAGGGGATTCTATTATTAGAAGGGTAGATAGGGTAATCTGTCGCCAGGACCCTGCATGCCGAACAGTGTGTTGTCTGCCTGGTGCTAGGGTTCGACATGTGGTGGATCGTGTAGACAGATTATTGGGTGGGGCTGGGAGTGACCCGGCGGTCTTGGTTCACATTGGTGCCAATGACAAAGTTAGAGGTGGAGGTGAGGTCCTTAAAAATGATTTCCGAGAATTAGGGGCCAAGTTAAAAGCAAGGACCTCCAGGGTAGTAATTTCAGAAATACTACCGCAGCCACGTGCTACGCTAGGGAGGCAACGGGAGCTCAGGAGTATAAATGCGTGGCTAAGAGAGTGGTGTAAGGAGATGGGGTTTGGGTTTTTAGAGAACTGGGCTGACTTTTCTGTTGGCTACAGGCTCTTTAGTAGTGACGGATTGCACCTCAATGGTGATGGTGCAACTGTTTTGGGGGAGAAGATGGCTAGGGGGTTGGAGGAGATTTTAAACTAGGTATGGGGGGGAGGGAAAGTTTAACTACACAGGGGTAGATAGAGAAGTTAGGGATCTGGGGGCTAATAACACAACGGAGGGAGGAGAAGGAGGAGCATAGAGGATAAGGAGGCATGTACGACCATGTATGGAAGTAAATCAATTGATAATCTAAAATGTATGTTTACAAATGCAAGGAGTCTGGCTGGAAAAACCGGCGAACTTGAAATAATAGCGTTAAAGGAAAGGTATGATGTAATTGGTATAGCAGAATCATGGCTTAATGATTCACACGACTGGACAGTAAATATTGAAGGGTACTCCTTATTTAGACATGACCGAGTTAATAAGAAAGGAGGAGGAGTATGTATGTATGTTAAACAGGAATTGAAGCCAAATTTAAAAGATGGAATAGATGGGGGAGCAAACGATGCGGCAGAAACATTATGGGTGGAACTGTGTACAGGAAGCAAGAAGGTGGGTAAATTAATTGTTGGAGTGTGTTATAAGCCGCCAAATGCCGGGGAAGAGGTGGAAATGAATCTCCTTATGCAGTTGGCGAAGGCTGCTGGTATGGGGCATGTTCTGGTTATGGGGGATTTTAACTACCCTGAAATAGATTGGAGTAATGGAACTGCCAGCACCTCAAAAGGTATAAAGTTCTTAAATTTCCTATATGAGCATTTTCTTTCACAGATGGTAGAAGTTCCAACTAGAAAGAATGCGTTGTTGGATCTGGTGATATCTAATAACCCAGAGCTCATTTTGGAGATGAAGGTAATGGGAAGATTAGGGAATAGTGACCATGATATAGTGTCATTTAATATAGGTTGCAGAAAACTAAAGTGCACTGGCTTAACAAAAACTTTTAACTTTAGGAAAGCTAATTTTATGCTTTTAAAGGAATCGCTCCTGCTCATAGACTGGGGGGAACTGTTTCTAGGTAAAGATACTGAGCAGATGTGGACCACTTTTAAAGGGATATTAAACTATAACATTTCCAAATCGGTACCTTTAGGAAACAAGTGTAAAAAAATTAGGTCCACTCCTGCATGGCTTAATGCTCAGGTAAAAAGGGAAATGGAAAAAAAGAAAAGGGCTTTTAAAATTTTGAAAGCAGAAGGCACAGAACAGGCTTACAGGGACTTCAAAAGTTGTAATAAAGAGTGCAAGAAAGCAATTAAACTAGCTAAAATAGAAAATGAAATACGGATTGCCGAACAAAGCAAGTCCAACCCCAAGATGTTTTTTAAGTATATAAATGGTAAAAAAATGAGGACTGAGAATGTGGGACCATTAAATAATGGAGCTGAGGTGGTTGTAGAGGATGCCGAAAAGGCTAATCTGCTAAACCGTTTTTTTACATCGGTTTTTACTGTTGAGAATCCTTACAGTAGGGATTGTAACAATGTGCAGGGAGGAAATGAAGAGTTTTCACATTGGATAACAGAGGATATGGTACGGAATCAATTAGACAAAGTTAATATCAATAAAGCGCCAGGACCAGATGGATTGCATCCTAGGATTTTAAAAGAGCTTAGTTCAGTTCTAGCAAGACCACTGTGTCTCATCTTTTCAGATTCGCTTTTGTCTGGGGATGTGCCGCTGGATTGGAAAAAAGCCAATGTAATACCAATATTCAAAAAAGGTAGTCGTTCACAGCCTGGTAACTATAGACCTGTAAGCCTAACATCAGTGGTAGGGAAGGTGATGGAAACTTTGTTAAGGGATCATATCCTTGACTTTGTCTCCAGAGATCATCTTATTAGTAGTAGTCAGCATGGATTTATGAGAAATAGATCATGCCAGACAAATTTAATTGGTTTTTATGAAGAAGTGAGTAAGAAGTTAGATTCAGGCACAGCTGTGGATGTGGTATATTTGGATTTTGCAAAAGCCTTTGATACTGTGCCACATAGGCGACTAATGTATAAACTGAGGACTGTTGGCCTTGAAGAAAACATTTGTTCATGGATAGAGAACTGGTTATTGGACCGCAAACAGAGAGTGGTGGTTAATGGAGCTACATCTATGTGGGCTAAAGTTCTAAGCGGAGTTCCTCAGGGTTCTGTACTGGGGCCGCTTCTGTTTAATCTGTTTATAAATGACTTAGAAGGGGGCATTGAGAGCAAGGTCTCTGTGTTTGCTGATGACACTAAATTATGCAGAGCTTTGGAAACTTCCAATGATGTGCAAGTGCTGCAAGCAGACCTAGATAGATTATCAAAATGGGCAGCAGAATGGCAGATGAGATTCAATGTTGATAAATGTAAGGTGATGCATTTGGGATTTAATAATCCCTGTGCCACCTACACCATAAATAACTCTGTGTTAAGTGCATCTGAAATGGAAAAAGATTTGGGGGTTCTGGTAGATAACAGACTTAGCTGTAGCAAACAATGCCAGGTAGCAACAGCTAGAGCTAGCAAGATATTGTCTTGTATAAAGAGGGGAATGGAATCAAGAGAGAAAAATATTATTCTCCCTCTTTACAAGGCACTGGTAAGGCCACATTTGGAATATGCGGTGCAGTTTTGGAATCCCATATACAAAAGGGACATCTTGGAAATTGAGGCAGTTCAGAGAAGGGCAATTAAATTAATAAGGGGAATGGAGGGGCTTGAATATGCAGGCAGATTAGACAAGTTAGGGCTGTTTACATTGGAGAAGCGGCGGTTGCGTGGGGACATGATAACCTTATACAAATATGTTAATGGCCCATACAGTGAACTCTCTGGTGCATTGTTCACTAATAGGTCATATCAGAGGACTCGTGGACATCCTTTAAGGTTGGAAGAAAAGAAGTTTCATCTTCAGGTTAGGAGAGGTTTCTTTACAGTGAGAACGGTGAAACTGTGGAACTGTCTTCCAGCAGAGGTGGTAATGGCAAGTTCATTGAATAACTTTAAAAAAGGCCTGGATAAGTTCCTAAAACTAAAAAATATTGAGAATTACTGGTATTAATGCATATAGATCTGGTTGATCCAGGGATACTTTCCGATTGCCGTTTGGAGTCAGGAAGGAATTTTTCCCCCCCTTTTTTAGCTGGGGTTTTTTGCCTTCCTCTGGATCAACTGTTAGGTAGGGTTAAAAAAAAAAAAAAAAAAAAAAGGGAATAGGTTGGACTTGATGGACGAATGTCTTTATTCAACCTTAATTACTATGTATGTTACTATGTTACTATGTAAGTACTGGCAAGGTGACAGGCAGGATCCCCTCTTTGTGTTACCTCCCTGCTTGGACCACCAATTCCCTTTATCTTCTGGTCATGCTCAGTGGAAGGAAAGCGCCCCCATACACTGCTTATCCAATGGGCTTCCCTCTGCTGCTCCCGCCTATCCTGCTCCATTAACCAATGAGATTGCAACATTCTTGGGTGGATTCCATCCAATGGGCTTCCTTCTGCTGCTGCCACCCATCCTCTTCCAGTAACCAATGAGATGGCGCCATTCTCGGGTGGATTCCATCCAATGTGCTTCCTTCTGCTGCTCCTGCCCATCCTGCTCCAGAACCAATGAGATGGTGCCATTCTCGGGTGGATTCCATCCAATGGGCTTCCTTCTACTGCTGCCGCCCATCCTCTTCCACTAACCAATGAGATGGCGCCATTCTTGGGTGGATTCCATCCAATGTGCTTCCTTCTGCTGCTCCTGCCCATCCTGCTCCAAAAAAAGTAACCAATGAGATGGCACCATTCTCGGGTGGAGTCACACATCCGAGTTATTCAATTAGATCAACCTGACTTGAAGTTTAGTTCTTGAAGACATTTCGCTAGTCATCTGACTGGCTTTCTCAATTCAGAATGACTTGTACAAGAATCTGTGGCAATTATGTATCACAGCCAGGTGTTAAGGGCGTGATTGGATAGTGGCTTAGAGGTGTTATAGGAATGCCCAGAGTGAGGTGTCAAAACAGCATTGTACATGGCAGACAGTTGGTGTCCTCGGGTCAGGACTCAGTGTACCTCGTGTACCTGCATCTTAAGGATAAAGGACATACCTTTAAAGATTGTAATGTTAACATATTGGCAAAGGAACGTGGCTGGTTCAAGAGAGGTGTTAAGGAGGCCATTTATGTGAAAATAAAGAAACCAAGCCTAAATAGAGGTGGGGGTGTTCGACACCAACTGTCTGGCATGTACAATGCTGTTTTGACACCTTACTCTGGACATTCCTATAACACCTCTTAGCCACTATGCAATCCCGCCCTTAACACCTGGCTGCGATATGCCAATTGGGATTTTCCAGGGTACATAATTGCCACAGATTCTTGTACAAGTCATTCTGAATTGAGAAAGCCAGTCGGATGACTGGCGAAACGTCTTTAAGAACTACATTTCAAGTCCAGTTGATCTAATTGAATACAACAGATATACCATGACCTGGATGAATGAGAACTTTCACAAGCATGTTTCCATAGCTGCATTTGTTATTTGGTTAACCTAGCAGTGTTCTGAGCGTCAAAGGGGCAAAGGGTAAAAGTCACTGTAAAATGCGAAGACCTGCATAGACTGTCCGTCTGGAGAACCACAGGTGGTCTGGAGCTAAAACCAGATGTCAGTTCAAAGGCAATCCATATTTCTTAGTAATTCAGGGTAAACAATTATGTAATATCTTCACAAATACTCTCAGATTAAACTGGAATCTAAGCCGCATCTATAGATACCTGGCAGAAGATGATATCCCAAACTCGAGATATTATCCTTCTTAGTCATACATACCCCAATATATCTCATGTTTGGTATCCTTTTATTGTTTAAAATTAGCGAATGACAACAATGTTAATAAAATTTGAATGGAGCATGTACGGTACTCGGTGTATGGACTAGAGGGAAAATAGAAATTAAAAGAAATAGGAAAAGAAATAGGAAAAAATAGGAAACGTCTCTCAGGTAGTGGCCAAACACACCGTCTAGAGACCAGTATGCTCCCATTTTCAGGAGAAAGGATAAATTGGGATAGTGGACTCACCCCATCAGTTCCTCGTAACACCAAATCAAGGAACATCTAGCCAATCGGACGGACTATATATTGGCTTCCATTGGGAAATATAATTTTGGACTTTATCATTTTCTCCCATACTGGATTAAAAAGTTTCTTGAACTGTGGTCATGGACTTTTCAGATGCCATTTATTCTTAAGTATTCTTTCTTTTATCCCATTCTACTCTCACCTGGGTGTTACCTTTAATTTAACCTAGCATTTTTCTGTATATTTTTTATGCACACTTTTGTTACCTTTTAATAAATAATATAATATCATTTAAAGGCTATTGTCCTATTTTGAGTATATCCCAAAACAAACCTGTGTCTTCGACGTTACGCTACTGTATAGAATGTATTATTTATATATATAAATATATTTCCTCGTTTCCAGCCGCTCTCCTGTCCCAATCTTCACAGCCTCGGTGCCGAACCTCAAACAACTAAATACAACTCACCGCAGTGAGGGCACTCATAGGTTTTCTCATCAAGGATAATCATACCAAACTAAGTGTCGGAACTTCAGGGATCAATGCATTTCGGCTACCAACTAAGCCGTCACCAGGATCACCTGTTCCTTTTACTCGCACCATCTTTAAAGGGCCCGGAAGGACACACCCCCCGGACACCTTAACCCTTGCCACACTCAAACAACTTATTTATTCCACCACCATTAAAAAACATCCTAACATGTCTGAAGTAAATATAGGCCTAAGAGAAATAGAAATAGTTACTATCTAATACATCTAAGTAACAATAAATTGACAAGAATGCATAAATAGAAACTTGTGTACCAATAAAATAATTACTTTTATGGTCACCATACTGATTGCTGATTCTGACTTCTTGGAGGAACGTTATCACCATGGAACAGCGGAGACACCCAACAACACAGACTCAAGGATCTCAGCTTCAATGGCGTGGCATAAAATATACCTTCCACCGGCACAGATGTCCGGTCAGAGATGTATACAATGTCACGCCCCCCACCCCGAATGGGGAAACAGTCTGCAACCCTTCTCCATGTCCTCCAAGGTACTTACTCCAACCGGGACTTGCACCTACTTACAAGAAACAGGACAAGAACAAACTTTCATTTAAACCACCGGGTGACATTGTGTCCAATCTTTTTATCCATTGGACCTCCAGCTGACGTAATGGCTATTGATCATGTTCCTCCCGAGGTTACCGGACCTCTCAGGGATAAGAAATTACGTCAGCTGGAGGTCCGATGGATAAAAAGATTGGACACAATGTCACCCGTGGTTTAAATGAAAGTTTGTCCTTGTCCTGTTTCTTGTAAGTAGGTGCAAGTCCCGGTTGGAGTACGTATCTTGGAAGACATGGAGTTATATATATATATATATATATATATATCCCTTATATAAATAAATTTATAATTTCATGGGGAATACATTGGGTTTTTCGGAGGTACTATGTTGTTGGGGGTGTGAAAAAATAATATACATAGGGACAGTGTTTATGTGTTGTTTAAGCACTAAATAAATAGTTATATCAATATTAACAAATATGTAGTAATGACATTAAAGTATATAGAAATGTAAATAAGGCAAAATCTATAAATAAATAAAAGTACTTAGTAGTCCCCACTCCTGTTTTGTAATGGTATCTTCAAAGTTAAGCCACACCCCAGGAAGTTTTACAGGGAGGCAATGGAAGCTGACAAAGGAACATATTTCTCACTTCCCTTTTAGTGTTGTATCCAATGGTGTGCTTAATATTAGATTGACAGCAGTGTTAGCCAATCAAAACATTTTATGAGTGTTAGTAGGAAGTAGAAAGTGTTGGTAAGAAGTTGCAAGACTTATATGTCACTTCCTTTATAAAACATGTGACAGTCTCTCACCTCACCCCTCCCCTCTCAATAGAAACAAAGGAGAGCTTCTGATCTATAGATCAGGATAGGCAACCAGTAGATCTCCAGATGTTTGGAAACTACAACTCCCAGAATTCCCTAACTACAGAGTGCTTGTAGAGGAATGCTGGGAGTTGTAGTTTGAATTCCCTAACTACAGAGTGCTTGTAAAGGAATGCTGGGAGTTGTAGTTTGAATTCCCTAACTACAAAGTGCTTTTAGAGGAATACTGGGAGTTGTAGTTTGAATTCCCTAACTACAGAGTGCATTTAGATTAATGCTGGGAGTTGTAGTTTGAATTCCCTAACTACAGAGTGCTTGTAGAGGAATGCTGGGAGTCGTAGTTTTCAAACATCTGGAGATCTACTGGTTGCTTATCCCTGCGCTATATGATAGGGAGACTGAAAGGAAAACATCTCCATGCCCATTCCTCTGAGACAATGAAGTGAGTTTGTTAATGGTTTATTACATTATTTAACCAATAGACCCCATAGAAGCCATGAACCTGTGTCCTGTACTGATAAAATGTAATAAGACTGGTTCTTTATAGGACCTCACATTGACCAATAGTGATCCCTCTCTAACACATTGACCAATAGTGATCCCTCTGTAACACATTGACCAATAGTGATCCCTCTCTAACTCATTGACCAATAGTGATCCCACTCTAACACATTGACCAATAGTGATCCCTCTATAACCACAGTGACAATAGTGATCCCTCTCTAACACTGACCAATAGTGATCCCTCCCTAACAACAATTGACCAATAGTGATCCCTCTCTAACACATTGACCAATAGTGGACCCTCTCTAACACATTGACCAATAGTGATCCATCTCTAACACATTGACCAATAGTGATCCCTCTCTAACACATTGACCAATAGTGATCCCTCTCCAACACATTTACCAATAGTGATCCCTCTCTATCAGAATCCCTGGTGACAGCTGTGAGTTAATGGGGAGGGTGAGTATTGAAAGACAGACACTTTAATTATAGAATGATCCAATGGATCTCCTATTGATCTATTATTGGTTGGAAATTTAAAGGAACACTAAATCAAGTATTTTACATATTTGCCATCCGTTTGTATTATTCACAGGGAGGTGAGAACGCTTATTCCCACCTCCCTGTGAATAATAGTACGCTCGGGGGACCTGGAACTTACCTTACCGCCGCTCCACTGCAAGCCGCTCCTGCATCTAACAGCTGTTCTGTCCCGATCACGCGCCCTATCTTTTGTATTGGCGCGCATGCGCCTAAGATAGGGCGCGTGGTCGGGACAGAACATCTTTCAGTGAAGGAGTGGCTGCGAGAGGAGCGCAGTAAGGTAAGTTCCAGGTCCCCCGAGCGTAATATTATTCACAGGGAGGTGGGAAGAAGCATTCTCACCTCCCTGTGAATAATAGAAACGAATGGCAAATACTTTAAATACTTGATTTAGGAGGGTTTAGTGTCCCTTTAAGGCTGAAGATTGATTCAAGCTCTGCACAACAGTTGTATTTCACTGTGGTGTTTCTACTGAACTATAACACTATACAATGTTACAATAAATAGATCAAAATATTCATTTAGGGGATGTGACACTAATAGAACCAGGATTTCATAGGATTTCTTTTATTTTTAGCATCTTTCCTTTATTTATTTTTGTACAAATCCCTAAATTTTATAGTAGTGTGTATAAAGATTTTATATCATCTGTATCCACATATAGCTAAACATACACCCATATATTTCCCACTGTGCACCAACGGGCACACTTTTGCGAGTGTATATATATATATATATATATATATATAAATATATAAAATTCACCTCCATTTATCTCTTCACCTGATGCCCCGGTACTTTTCAGGGACACAATATAGCAATCAAAAGATAAAGCACTCATGGGTCTTATCTCCAAACAACTTTATTGTCATTGCATCACTACATCTACGCGTTTCGACTAAGATTCTAGCCGTCCTCAGGATGTGACATCATACAAGGTAAGTGCAAATTTAACAACTCAGTGACACAACCTATTAACAAAACACTTCCCCCTTACTAACTTTAACCCTTACTACATTAATCCAAATTACAAACAGTGAGAACTTGTTTTCTAAAGGGACGGACCAAGAGGGATGAAACCTTTTAAAGTGTCATAAGTGATTGTCAATTCGTCCATATCTTAAGTGCTGGTGCCTTGCAAAGTAATAAGGTGCATACCTTTTTTATATATAACTATTCGCTTAAGTGCTTAGTACCTTATGGTGTTAGAAGTAAATCCATAACAATATCATATTAGATTCTAAAAATCTATTATAGTAATGTGTCATAAAAACATATACATAAATAATAGCAATATATGTAAAAAGCATTGTGTAACCCAACTACAATTTCATACTTTTTCTAGAAAACTGGAAAGTTCTAAAGTTTCGGTTTTCGAAAATTGTCTACTTTCGATTTTCGTTTTTCGATTATTATCTATGTTCGATATTCGATAATTATCTATTTTCAATTTTCGCTAAAAATCTAAAATTTGAAAAATTCGGGTTCCGTGAAATTGGGAGTTCAAAAAGTTTTGTCGGGACTTCGAAAACTTCAGATTCGATCCGAAACTGGGTTCTAATCGAACCCACATTAAATCTCTAAAAACAATTAATACATAAATCATACAGTAACAAAAAATACTACAGGTCCACATATAAACAGCAACATTGCATATATACCTTAAACTATCTATAAGATTCTAGCTGCTATATGCTACTCCCTAGGTGGAATTTAGATGGCTGGTTGTAACATAGTTGAGTCACTGTATATATGCAATGTTGCTGTTTATATGTGGAATGTAACCTGTAGTATATTTTGTTACTGTATGATTTATGTATTAATTGTTTTAGAAAAAGTATGAAATTGTAGTTGGGTTACACAATGCTTTTTACATATATTGCTATTTTTTATGTATATGTTTTTATCTGACACATTAGTAAAATTTGCAGCAGAATGGCAGATGAGATTCAATGTTGATAAATGTAAGCTGATGCATTTGGGGTTTAACAATCCTTGTGCCACCTACACCATAAATAACTCTGTGTTAAGTGAATATATAATGGAAAAATATTTGGGGGTTCTGGTAGATAACAGACTTAGCTGTAGCAAACAATGCCAGGTAGCAACGGCTAGAGCTAGCAAGATATTGTCTTGTATAAAAAGGGAATAGATTCAAGAGAGAAATATAGAATTCTCCCTCTTTACAAGGCACTGGTAAGGCCTCATTTGGAATAAGCGGGGCAGTTTTGGAATCCCATATAATAAAAGGGACATCTTGGAAATGGAAGCAGTTCAGAGAAGGGCAACTAAATTAATAAGGGGAATGGATGGGGCTTAATTATACAGGCAGATTAGACAAGTTAGGGCTGTTTACATTGGAGAAGCAACGTTTGCGTGGGGATATTATAACATTATACAAATATATTAATGGGCCATACAATAAACTCTCTGGTGCATTGTTCACTAATAGGTCATATCAGAGGACTCATGGACATCCTTTAAGGTTGGAAGAAAAGATGTTTCATCTTCAGGTTAGGAAAGGTTTCTTTACAGTGAGAATGGTGAAACTGTGGAACTGTCTTCCAGCAGATGTGGTAATGGCAAGTTCATTAAATAGCTTTAAAAAGGGACTGGATAAGTTTCTAGAACTAAAAAATATTGAGAATTACTGGTATTAATACATATACTGTAGTTCTGGTTGGTACAGGGATACTATATAATATTGAGAATTACTGGTATTAATACATATACTGTAGTTCTGGTTGGTACAGGGATACTATATTATATTGAGAATTACTGGTATTAATACATATACTGTAGTTCTGGTTGGTACAGGGATACTATATAATATTGAAATTACTGGTATTAATACATATAGATCTGGTTGGTACAGGGATACTATATAATATTGAGAATTACTAGATGTAGTGATGCACTGAAATATATCAAAGCTATTGGATCTAGCTGTCCAGTCATGCCCAGAAAAATTATGGTTATTCCTTATGTTTCAGGTATCATGTTTTAGGTGTCATGAATCTGTTATCAGGTATCAGTCATCTGGTATCAGTCATCAGGTATTAGTTATCAGAGTCATAATATTTTACTGCAGACTTCTACCTCCAATATGATTATATAGAAAAATCATATAATAAAAAATTAGCTCAGAGGGACAGTGAATTGTTTTTGCATGACTATTATATTATTAATTAATCTGACATTAGGGGTGACCGCTACTATCTGAGCTTATTTTAACTCTATGAAAGCTGGTAAATGATACCTGATAAATGATACCCGATCCATAATAACTGATGACTGACACATGAGGAGCTGAAAGTTGTATATATATCTGAGAGCACCACCGCTTCATTGTAATCGACTTGAAAAGGAACTAAAATGTTCTAAAAGCCTGCTATGATTATCTTAGTTAGCCAATCAAGGTATCACCTTTATACCACTTTATAGGAACTAGAATGTTCTGAAAGCTTGCTATGATTATCTTAGTTAGCCAATCAAGGTATCACCTTTATACCACTTTATAGGAACTAGAATGTTGTGAAATTCGCTATATAATGATGGTTGGATTAGCTGGTTCCCTTACACTGATCCACAGATGTACAGGGTGTCACACATAGAATTATCACATAGATCAGCACATTTACATGATAAATGTCACACATAGAATTATCACATAGATCAGCACATTTACATGATAAACATAACCCATAACTCCCAGCATTGCAATGACAGAGAGAACAATAAATCTCAGTCTTGTGAAATTCAATACATCATTATCCCGGCAGTTATCAGTACAGAGAGTCACAGGGGATAGAGGGTTCAGCTTCATCTGTAGATCAGTGTAAGGGAACCAGCTAATCCAACCATCATTATATAGCGAACAGAGAATGAACAGAGAATGAACACAAGCACTGGGGAAATGAGATCAGAGTTAGTTCTGAAAATAAACTAAATAGATAAATAATTATGAGATCAGAGTTAGTTCTGAAAATAAACTAAATAGATAAATAATTACTAACCCCAACCATAAAATCCCACTGCAAATTACTGTTCAGTATAAAATCCCCAGTGCCTGTGTTCATTCTCTGTTCATTCTCTGTTCGCTATATAATGATGGTTGACCTGACAGTGTAGGAGTTGGAGAGAGTTTAGTGGAGACCTGACAGTTTAGGAGTTGGAGAGAGTTTAGTGGAGACCTGACAGTTTAGGAGTTGGATTTTACCCTCAATCAGTTTGGACTAATTTTATAGTAGGAAACACCCCCAGTAAATCAGGAATATTATACATTGTTTCTTTCAACACATACAGGGTTATTCAATAAAAGTTCTTATTGTTTAAAATGGTGTTAATTTTGCCCCAACCAATAGGATGTTATTTTTCAAATGTTAAATAACATCTGATTGGTTGGGGCAAAATTAGCACCATTTTAAACAATAAGAACTTTTATTGAATTTCCCCGGAAGTATTCTTTAACAAGATAACAAAATTTTGTGATTTTTCTGAAGATTTTACTGGATTTCTGGGTAAAATATGAGAAAAATTTTAAATTGCTAATTTTTATGTATTTTTCCCATTTTTATTTATAGTTATCTTAAAGTTATGCACATAAATCTTACAGTTTCTAAAAGCTCTGATACGAGTACAATGATACCAGATATATGTAGGTACCCCACTTTTCCTGTACAGTAGACCCCCGAAACTAAAACTGCACTTTCAAAAATATTACACCAAATTGAAATGTATAACCACTACTCATGGTTAAAGTATAATATTTACTAAATTAACTAAAAAAAACCAAGTGATGTATTTTTAGAAACTACACACCCACAGGATTTTATGAGTGAGGTAATATTTTTCTTTTTTCGCTAAACTCTAAAATCAGAAACAAAATCAAATATGAATTTCAACTAAAAACTGTAGAGAAAAGTTCAGAAGCAAATATATAAATATATATATAGAATAAAATAGAATAAAATTGCCACATTCATGGGTGTACTCAGAGAAATGGCTACCAATTAACCCAGGTTAATTTTTGGTCAATTTTTTTACTGCAGTAACAGTAAAAAAAAATTAGCCAGCTCTGTATTTGAACAGTCTGCAGTTTTGTACACTAAATACCCCTGTAAATCAGAAACAGTTTTGCAGTTTTTAAAACAAAACACCCCCTAACTCAGAAATCTACACATCTTCAGCTATGTAACACTGCAGTTGGTTCCTTCATACCATCAATGTTGTGGACGAAGTTCTTCTTAGAAGTTCGTACTTTTAGCAGATTCTCTGAAAAAAATTAACAAAAAACAAATTTCAAAGTAGAAATCATGTCAAAACACCATGGAATATAAAAAAGTTACCAAAAATCAATCTCCTAAATGTTCTAAATCAAACGGAATGCCATATGCATGATTAAACATGTGGATGTGAAAAGCCATGAAGTGAAACAAGGCGCGATGGCTCATACCAACTCTTAATTTGAACAGTCTGCAGTTTTTCCCCACAAAACACCCCCCTAACTCAGAAATACCCCCACAAACTATATATTCCTAAAATCTACACACATTCAGCTATGTAACGCTGTAGTTCTTTCATTAATACCATCATTGGTGTGGGCGCAGTTCTTGGTAGAATTTCACACCTTTAGAGAAATTTCACAAAAAATGAACATAAACAACATTCAAAGGTAGAACTCATGGCTAAACCCCAATGGAATGTAAAATAGGTTACCAAATATCAATCTCCCAAATGTCCTGAATCAAACAGTATGCCATATGCATGGTTTCACACGTGGACATACAATCAACTAGCCACAAACTTAGCCAATGCAAAGTGGCCCAATTACAGCAACTTTTCAGATTTTTCACACTAAACACCCCTCTATATTATATTATAAAATTATATATATTAAATACTCCCCAAAACTATTTATTCATGTAATCTACACACATTCAGCTATGCAACGGAGATATTCTGTAATGTATAATATTAATGGTGTACATGACATGACAGATCTTCATTGAACTTTGCACTTTTAGCAGATTTTGGAAACAAATAAGGAAAAAAGTTTAAAAGTCATGCCAAAACCCCATGTAATGTAAAAAAAAAAGTAAAATTTACCAAATATCAATGTCTTAAATGTTCTGTATCAAATGGTATGCCACATGCATGGTAACACACATGGACCTGGAAGCAACTAGCCACATGAGACAATGCACAATAGCTCAAGAATAGCAAAATATTTAGCCAACACCAAATTTGAGCAGTCTGCAAACTAAACTCCCCCCTAACTCAGAAATACCACCACATCTATTTATTTTTGGAATATACACACCTTCTGCTACAGTGCTATTCTTTCATACATACATGAAGAACCCACTTGACAAGTAAAAAACCCAGTAAATTTCAGTCTCTGACATGTCCTGAATCAAATGGTTTGCCATACGTGTGGGTGCACACAGAGATTTTGGCATGAACTAACTCAAGTTAGACACATGCGCATGTGCAATTATAAGGAAAATTGCACATGCTCTGTAGTTTGAACAGCTTACACCTTTTCAAAGGAAACAGACCCAAAACTTAAAAATACCCCCACAAACTATATATTTTTGGAGTCTACACACCTTCAGCTATGTAATGGTGCCATGCTTTCATACATACATCCAGAATCCTGCACAGTTCTTTTTAGTAGGTTGTACTTTTTTGTAGATTTTGAAGGAAAAAAGTAAAAAGAAAGATGAAAACATAGAAATCTTTACTAGCTCCCAGTAAAAATATAACAGCCCTGTAAATATTGTTCTCCCCATGTCCTGAATAAAACAGAACCCCACTTCCATCAGTGCACGCTGAAACACTGCCACCAAACAAAGTCAAAAGGAGACGTATATTTGTGGCTGCACTATATGGCCACTCAAACAATCAATTTTATTTTGTAAAGCCACTATTGTTTTTTTTAATATCATAGAAAATACTCCAAAGCAAAAATAAATTGGGTAGATAAATAAAAAATTAAAAAAAACACCATTAAACATTTTAGTATTGGTTTATGAGAATGTCAGAAGCCAAATTTTTTTCACTGACAGGGAGATTCAATAAAAACACTTATAGTTTAAAATGGTGCTAATTTTGCCCCAACCAATCAGATCTTATTTAACCGTTGAAAGCTAAAATCTGACAAAATTAGCAAAATTAGCACCATTTTAAATGATAACAACTTTTATTGAATAACCCTGTGAGTTTTCGGTGGGTGAAATCTGGTAATAAAATTCCACAACCACCCATGCACACACGTTTACCTTTTTTAGTTGCAGTCAGTGAAAATTGGTAGGTACTGAGAGACGCACAAGTTTGTTGTTACCATCAAGGACTTTGGGCAGCTTGGAGAAGACCATTTTCCCCCCCATAATTATAGCTTTATCGTAGGAAAAAAAGGATGTGTATCGCTTTAAGAATTTTTTTATGTGCAATGCCTTTATTTTTTATCATTCCCAAAGATAATCATCAGATCATCTTAGAGAATGATAATGAACTTGAAATACAGACATACATGCCCGTCGGAAAAATCACTTTCCGGAAAGCATTGGTAAAGATCAATAATTTGGTAATACTGATCACCTAATTCTGATCTCTGCCCCTATTTTTTTTTTTGGCACTTAAAGGGTTAAAAGGCATGTCCATCCCCCAAAATGACTTTCCCTAATTGTATAGTATTTATGTGCCATGTTCGTTTTTTCAGATTTCTGTTCTGTTCAGTAATATCTCACATTTGTATATTTTCGGCCTAAGGCTTGTTCTGTGTTCTGTCACCTGTCACTCACATTATGCAGACATGCTGAGCTTTCTTCAGTTCTCACATAACTGTAGCCGGCTCAGTTATTCTCCTCGCTAAGCTCCGCCTCTACATGTTACGTCACGCGGACAAACCATAAAAAGAACGCGTGGGTACCCACGAGATGTGAGAGCATTTTTGCACCTCGCGGGTAGTACTTGTGCCGTTAGCAATCGTTGCAGCATCTTATCTCCTCTTCCAAACGGTAGAAATTATGACTTGTTTCTGTTACTTAAAATAAATAATATAAAATATATAAATAAATGAATATAAATAGTTTATGTATGTACCTTATATTGTGACACTGAGCCATGTAATGCACTTATAAGGCTACAGACAGTCAATTCATGTCTAGTAAAATTAGATACAAATATGTATAATAGTGATGAACAAAATTTATAATTGCATTACTTACATTATAAATATGGAATAATAATTATTTACTGCCTAATTATTTTATTGTTTATAAAATGTTTATGTTTATGGTTTATGGTTATGGAAAAATTGAAACATTTAGTTACACATTAAATCTTGTCATCCTACTTTATCAGTGGATACACCTAACTGGATGTCAATTGGAAGTCGCAGCGCTTTACAATTATTTACTCAATTAACATCAGGCCCTGCTCCAAAGAGTTTTCAATCTAATCACTTTATGTACACATACAACCTATCAGTATGTCTTTATGATTGTGGGGGAAACCGGAGTGCTCGGAGGAAACCCACGCAAGCATGGGGAGAGCATACAAACTCCTTACAGATGAGTCCAAGGGTGGAATCGAACTCAGGACCTCAGCGCTGCAAGGCATCAGTGCTAACCACAGAGCCACTGATTCTACCGAGAAAACCCGGTAGAATCATGAAGGGTGCAATTAAATGCATGTACCATTGTACCTACATGGCTACAAAGAAAACAGCCCCGAAATTTGGAAATACCCCACACAAATTATATATTTTTGGAATCTACACACCTTCATCTACATACCAGTGCAAAGCTTTCATACATACATAAGGAATTCCAGATGCTGTCATCCATAGAACGCTGTACTTTTAAGAGATTTTTTGTGAAAAATAAAATTAGATGATTCAAAGATTGAAATCCTACCTAAACCCACTTGACAAGTAAAAAACTACTAAATGGTAATCTCCCACATGTTCTGAATAAAACGGTATGCCATATGTGTGGGTGTATGCAGAGACGTGGCCACCAACTAGCTTTAATGGGACGCATGCACAAGTGCAATTACAATAAAAAAATTTAAAAATGCCATAACGCACCCCCCACGCACACACACTCCCCCTTTTAGTGGTATTTTAGTGAAAACCAGTTGGTAATGAGACACACAAGTTTTCTGATCGGAAAAATCACTTCCAGCAAATCATTTTCCAAGAAGTGATTTTTCATTCATTGAAATCACCAAGTATTGATCCCTGCTGCCATTTTTTCCCTAAGTCTTTGCTAAGTACTCTAAATACTCTATCGCAGTTTACTGCTGCACTACACCACCAGGGAGGAAGTGGGGGAAGACTAAAGGGAAGCCCCGGACGTCCAATGATGTCACAGAGTTTCCCTTTCTGCTGCGGCTCTGCATATTTCTGTATATATACATCCAGGATGTATATATAAACATCTCAGGGGAGGTTTATTTAGCAATTTAACTAGCTATAATTGGCTAATAGGGGAAAAATTCAAAGACTGTAGCAAAAGATCAGAAAGTTCTTTATATAAAACATATCTGTTATATTCAATTGGACTTGAAGTTTCAAGGACTTCAACTGGACTTGAAGTTTAGTTCTTGAAGACGTTTCACTAGTCATCCGACTGGCCTTCTCAATTCAGAATGACTTGTACAAGAATCTGTGGCAATTATGTACCCTGGAAAATCCCAATTAGCATATCACAGTCAAGTGTTAAGGACCATCTGAATGCAAGGTGTGGTTGCACTGTGGCTTAGAGGTGTTATAGGAAACCTTTGAAAGGAACGTGACTGGTTCAAGAGAGGTGTTAAGGAGGCCATTTATGTGAAAATAAAGAAACCAAGCCTAAATAGAGGTGGGGGGGTTCGACACCAACTGTCTGCCATGTACAATGCTGTTTTGACACCTTACTCTGGGCGTTCCTATAACACCTCTTAGCCACTATGCAATCACACCCATAACACCTGGCTGTGATATGCTAATTGGGATTTTCCAGGGTACATAATTACCACAGATTCTTGTACAAGTCATTCTGAATTGAGAGATCCAGTCGGATGACTAGCGAAACGTCTTCAAGAACTAAACTTCAAGTCCAGTTGATCTAATTGAATACATCAGATATACCATGACCTGGATGAATGAATATTACAGATATACCATGACCTGGATGAATGAGAACCTTCACAAGCACATTAGTTTTAGTTGTATGTCAGTATTTTTAGGGTTGGTGTTGTTCCTAATAGTTCTTAAGAGTTGGGAGTACACAATGGCCTCCTTTTGAGACGTTGGATGATTGCTGTGGGCATGTAATATGGAGTTTTTATCAATGGGTTTTGATCCCGATTTGATTATCCTCAAATCCAGGTAATCAACCGTTTATGCATCACATTTCTTTGTTAATTTTATAGGGTTATCCAAGGTGTTAATGTCTGTTATGAATCTTTTACATCCAGCTTGGGTACCTCTCCAGATAATAAAAAGATTGTCAATTATAATATTATTCCTATATTGTGGATAAATATATTTTTCCTCAAAGTGTTCCATGAAAAGGTTAGCGAATGTGGGCCCAACATTAGAACCCATTTCTGGTCCCATTGTTTGTTTATGACAATTGTTCCCAAATATGGAGTAGTTATTACTTTTACTATTATTATTTAAGATACACAGCAATAAATCCATTAGGAAGTCAATGCGGGGGGTCGTTATGACAAATTTCTACTCCTTCGGTTTGAGGGATGACTGTATATAGGTTTTGCAAGTCACATCTGACTAATAAGATATTATTCCCCAGATACTCATTTCCAATTAGTTGTTGTAGTAAAAGTGTCCCATATGATTTCATTGCAATGGTACAGACCCCAGAGGTTCCGTAAATCACCCCGTACCATCGATAGCAAAGATTGAAGACCGAACCCCCCCTGATTATCAAAAAGGCTATTGATGACAAACTATTATTTGCATTTCATAATGGATGGTTATCCTCTGAAACATATAAATACCTGATAATGGAATATCCTAAGACTCCAATCATATACGGTGTCCCACAGATTCATAAATCTCTCACTAACTCCCTGGGGTCCAGGCCAATTGCTGCCACAAGGGTCTCTCTATTCAAACCAGAGGCAGAATTTCTCGATTTCTATCTACAACCAGAAGTGATCCTGATAAAATCATACATACGGGGCAGTCAGCATTTACTACAACAACTAATAGGAAATCTCTTATATATCTTATTAGTCACATGTGTCTAATTTATCACAATGTTCCAACTTCTCTTTGTGTTGTAAAATTTATAATGGTTCCACGGTAGAGATGGCCGAACTTCATAAAGTTCGGTCAGTTTTCGAACTTTTGAATTCGGACCATTAAAGTCAATGGGAGAGTGATAGTTCAAAAAGTCTGAGTAATTTATAGCTAAACTAACATTGGTAAACTGGCTGTGGCACCTGGGAAATGGTCTGGGGAACATGTCACTATCACATGTCACTATCACCAAAACCCTTAAACACGAGCGAGCAATTGCTGGGCTTTGCGCAAGCTACATTCGAGGGTTACGGTCAATTCGAGGGTTACACAACGATACTTTCGAGGGTTACTGAAAATAGAACCATAAATTCGAGGGTTACTGAAATCAAACGATACTTTAGGGAAAGGGAAGGGTTAGGGAAAAGGAACATTACTTTTGAGGGTTAGCGAACGATACATTTGAGGGTTAACGAGCGATAGATTCTACGGTTAAAGAGCGATACATTCTAGGGTTAGCGAGCGATATATTCTAGGGTTAGCGAGCGATACATTCTAGGGTTAGCGAGCGATACATTCTAGGGTTAGCGAGCGATACATTCTAGGGTTAGCGAGCGATACATTCTAGGGTTAGCGACTGGTCCATAAATAAATACATACAAGTTCATCTCAAACTCAGGTTCAAGTTCGGTTTTGTGTCCATCTCTATTCTACAGTAAAAGGGGAACATTCATAACAATGCCTGAGTAGAAGAAATAGAAATATTTTGATTTTCATACACAATTTTTCAATTTAATTTTTTGATTCTGTAATAATACATTTTCTATAAGTTTACACCGGATCCGTCGATTGTCAAAACTGCCATTTCCGAATCTTGAAACCAGGACCCATCACTATTGCTATATAAATATGGTCTTAGACCAAAGGGCCTTGGTCCCCTTGTGTAAGGTAACCAGATGGCTGAACCCAGATATTTTCTTTAATTCTGCATCTGAAATAAAGTCATTTTGTCTGGTGGCATTTTAAATGTAATTTCCACCCCAAAAATATAAACCTAAAAAACATTATTTCAATTTAACTAAGCACAAACTACTCTGATTTAAAAAAAAAACTAGCCTCCATCATCACAAATCAAGATGGACAATTCCTTGGCAATAACCATCCTTATTGCACTGCTTGCACTGGGCTATTTCCAAGTCTCTTGCAATGTAAAATGAGTACAGAACCTTCGCTATCCTGTTATTACAGCATTACAGTTAGCATGGGTTTTGCACTTATTTTTCCCTTAGCATGGGCTATTGCATTTCTCTGCTAGAGAAGGTTACTCCAGCCTTCTGCACTCTACATCATTAAACTGTTAAAATGCACAATCAGGGAGATTTACCCAAATCTGCAATCACTCTGGGTTAATCTTCTATGAGCAGATTTAATGTGTGATGTGGCTGTGAGTAGATCCAGGTAGGAAAGCTGGCGTTAAATAGTTGCGCTATAAGTAGGGTATATGGCATATATGTTTTGCTGGCTGTGCGGGTGTCTTTTGAGATATCTGCAAAGCTGATGCAACAAAGGGGTTAAAAATGTGCAAAACAATATTGAATCATGTGTGGATAAATCCATCCCAATGTGTTTGATCGTATTACTTTCTGCTATGAGTTTCTATATACCAGCTGAATGTGCAATCAGTAAGTGTTAATTAAGTAATTAAGGGGCAGCACGGTGGCTCAGTGGTTAGCACTGATACCTTGTAGCGCTGAAGTCCTGAGTTCGATTCCACCCTTGGACACATCTGCAAGGAGTTTGTATGTTCTCCCCGTGCTTGCGTGGGTTTCCCCCAGTCACTCGGGTTTCCCCCACAATCATAAAGACATACTGATAGGTTGTATGTGTACATAAAGTGATTAGATTGTAAGCTCTTTGGGCCAGGGCCTGACTTCAACTGAGTAAATAATTGTAAAGCGCTGCCGAATATGTAGCGCCATATAAGAAATAAAATACATTCATACATATTAAACAGCAGACCAATCAGCAGCTGGCTTAGACAATGTAGAGAAGCGCTAATTGCTAAGAAATAAAATAAAAATACAAAGGTAATTAATTACAAATGAATTAACCTTTATAAATACAAGGTAAAGGTATATAAGCAGTTATTTTGACAAAATCTACTATAAAGTTAATATAAAGAATAATCTAGCCATTTATAAAATATTGGTACATTAGTGAATCTAAATCTCTAGGATTTATTTCC
Source organism: Hymenochirus boettgeri (assembly GCA_019447015.1). Lineage (NCBI taxonomy): Eukaryota > Metazoa > Chordata > Amphibia > Anura > Pipidae > Hymenochirus > Hymenochirus boettgeri. The sequence goes on from CM033469.1 coordinate 438,222, forward strand.
TAGTAAATAAGATTTTTTGTTCATTTCAGGTCTGAATAAAATGATGTAACATTTTGGTAGAAATATACATCCTAATAGTCCAGCACTAGAGGTCAATATGGCAAATATCTCCACACACACAGTGGTTTTCCCTTTGGTGCTCAGATAGGCCGCGATCATTGTGATCCAAACACTGCAGAAGACCAGCATGCTGAAAGTGATGTACTTGGCCTCATTAAAACTGTCCGGTAAGGTCCGAGCTAAAAATGCTAAAACAAAACTAACAGCTGCCAGAAGCCCCATATAACCAATAACTGAGTAAAAGGCAATAGCTGATCCCTCATTGCACTGAATGATGATTGTTCCAGGGTAAGTGTGAATGTCCATATCCTGAAAGGGAGGAGAAATTGCCAACCAAGTCATACAGATTATTATTTGAATGGATGAACAGATCAAGACTACAGAATTGGACAGTTTGACTCCCACCCATTTCCTCCATGAGCTCCCAGGCTTGGTGGCTTTGAATGCAATGTAAACCATGATAGTCTTGGCCAGGAGAGAAGAGACAGCTATGGAGAAGGTGATTCCAAAAGTGATTATACGTAACATGCAGGTTATATCCACAGGGTGACCGAGGAACAGAAACACACTGGGGAAGCTGTGTATGTCCCTGTATCCAAACTAATCCAGGACACAGCCAATCACACAAGCCCACTCATGATACAGTCACCATTTGTAACATTGGATATTGTGGCTGTCCAAGACATTGTCTAAGCCTGTTGTGAATGTGGTCAGAGTCAGCCTAAACAAAATGGTCAGATAGTGAATGTTATAACCTAACTGCACTCCGGGTGAAGATTGAATGAACTATTTTTGTTGCTTAAAGCTGAAATTATTTTCCTCAAGTAGAAATTTAGACCCTGGCATAGCAGTTGATGTAGTTTACTTGGATTTTGCAAAGGCTTTTGATACAGTCCCCCATAGGCGACTAATGTATAAGCTAAGGTCTGTTGGTCTGGGGAGTCACATTTGTACATGGATAGAAAATTGGTTAATGAATAGGATGCAGAGAGTAGTTTGTTAATGGGGCTTCATCATTATGGATTAAAGTGCTAAGTGGGGGCCACAGGGTTCTGTGTTGGGGCTGCTTCTATTTAATCTATTTATTAATGATTTCCAGTCACAGACATCCCTGAAGACTGGACGAAAATCATTTCTTTGCCTTTCTCTGGGTCTACAGTTAGGCAGGAAATGAGGATATTGCTAAGTAGGTTGGACAAGATGGACATATGACTTTATTAAACTGTACTATATTATGCTGCTATACTATCCTGTTTAAGAATGAGAAATATAATGGGGCAATTTTATTATGTACACTGATTACTGTAAGACAATAGTGGAATGCTAATAGAGGGGCAGATTGGATGGATCTTGGCAGATTGTATGTGGCACAGGAGTGCTGGTATGAAGGGGCAGATTGGAAGGATTGTGGTAGATTGGATATGCAGCAAGTGGGATAGGCATAGAGTGGTACAATAGATAGATTGTGGCAGGTTGAATGTTGCACTTCTGTCATAGAAAACCACTCGCAGTTATACTCAATGTTACTATGTAAGTAAAAATAATATAAATTAAATAGACATCTCTGCACATCTCTCTATGAGAGAAAATCCCATTGCAATCTACTATGTCATTGGGCAATGTGGATTTTATGTTACATTTTGGGCAATTATTTAATGTTAAACTGAAAACATTACAGGAACAAATGCAGACAAGATATAATTAGATCATATAGACAATTATATAACCAAACCCACCACAACATTACATTGTCTTTTAAAGATGAGGAGGGCATTAGAGATGAAGAGACCAGACTTATAGCTGAGCAGAATATTATTCCACAATGTGCTACCTAGTGCTATGCACCATCCCTTATTTTATTAAAGAATATTGTGATAAAAACACAATACATCATTAAAGGGCATGTCCACCCCCAAAACTAAAATTTAGCCCCTTACTGGTCACATCAAGTAGTTTAAAACAATCCTTACCTTACATTCCTGCTCAAAATAGTTCCCCTGCTGTGCCCCTCCAAAGTCCAGGAAACTGCTGTGTAGGAGTAGTGTGTGACTCATGCTGTGCCTGAGACTTCCTCAACCTCATTAAGGTTGAGGCATGCTCAGTGCAGCCCTCCCTGCCTCTCAGCCAATCATGGACGTGGCTGCCGGTCCCGCCCCCTGCTTTCAATTCCATGCAAGCAGAGGGCCTGAACACTGCAGCGGAGGAGAGAGGGCAGGTAAGTAAGAATCGGGGGACTTTCTAACAATTATATTAATGCGGTTGGGGCTGGGGGAGCATGCCCTACCACATATCAAAAGTTAAATTTCAGGGTGGACATGCCCTTTAACATAGAACGGTCTATTGGGGCAGTTTCAGTCTTTATTATTATGTCAGCCTGTCCATTTAACTGAGAAACACCTGGACAAGATGTCATTTTTTTCAATGTACCTTAGGTTGTTTCTATTGGCTATGTAGTCTTTCTTCTGTCTTTATGTGACCTGCACTCCTGCTGTTACACTCAGCCTAGAATGGCTCATCTTCTTTATTACTGATACTACTCTTTACTATATACGCATGTGGAAAGCTAGTAAATATTACCTAGACTCTAACCATAGAGAGAATACAGCTAAATATCAGCAGATTGAAGAGACCAGAGAGAAATGGAGAGTGAGAACTGGAGATTAAGGGTTAGCAAAATCATCAAAACCAAGTCAGGAGGACCAACAACATCATCAATGCCAGGAGGGAGAGTCAGCAGCCCAATTACATAAACTACTGATTTCCCAGAATCCAGTTACAATAGGACTCCTGGATCTCCTTACAGTAATGGCAACCAAGTGCACATATTTTAAATAAGATTGAACATAATAAATTAAAAAATGAAATGTTATGTGCTGTTAAATTATTATTCTTTCTTTAATAGACCAGACGTTTGGTAATTTTTGCATTTTTTTTCTTTTCTTACTGTGAATGGAATGTGTTTGTCTGGCACAGTACATTGTATTATTAAAAGGCATGTCCACTCCCAAACTAAAAATGCACCAATTACTGGCCCCACCGTACAATATAAAAAAATTCTTACCTTACATCTCTGCTCCTTATGGTTCTCCTGTAGTGCCTCTTCAAAGTCCAGGGAACTGTAGGGTAGGAGCTGTCTTCCTGTGTAAAAGGTTGATGCCTTTGCTCTGTCCTCTCAGTTGCTACTGGCATGCGCAGTGGAGCCCTTTCCCCACCCTCCCTCCCTCCCGATCCCTCCCTTGCTGCTGATCATCCACCGTATAATCCTTTATATATGTTGCAGGCCATGCCCTCCCACCCCCAACCGCTATAATGGAACTTAAAAAATCAACATCCTCACTCCCTCTGCATTCTGTATTGATGTCAGCCACAGCTGTGATTGGCTGCCTCTCAGCCAATCACAACCACAACTGCTGGTCCCCCTGCTTGTAGTTCCAGCAGGCAGGGGAGCCAGACCAGAATGATGCTGGAACGAGGAGCTGTAAGTAGAGTTTGCAATCGATTTTAAAAGTTCCAATATAGCAGTTGGGGTGGGAGGGCATGGTTTGCAATATATTAAAAGTTAGGAATGAGGAAGGAGATGCCCTTTAAATATTACTAGATAAGCATTATACACTCCTTACATACATAGTAATATAAGGATAGTAAGTCACCAAGGAACACTATAACCATAAGAAAACATGAGATTGGTTGTGAAATGATCTGCCTGAAAATGTTGCCTTGGTCAAATCTATTAACAAATTTAAAGCAAGATTAGATGTCTTCTAGCAAAGGTTGAATATCCGAGGTTATTGCTGGTGACTATAACGTGTGGGTTTGTGTGATTAGTTCTTTCCTTGTTTAGTTTAATGTACTACTTACAGGGCTTTAACTTTTATGCTTACAAGTACCTATTGGATAGAGGAAACTACTTAGGGTAGAGTTTAACTATTATCTTTGCAAGTACCCATTGGATAGAGGAATCTACTTAGAGTAGGGTTTAACTATTATCTTTGCAAGTACCTATTGGATAGAGGAAACTACTTAGAGTAGAGTTTAACTATTATCTTTGCAAGTACCCATTGGATAGAGGAATCTACTTAGAGTAGGGTTTAACTATTATCTTTGCAAGCACCTGTTGGATAGAGGAAACTACTTACAATAGGGTTTAACTATTATCTTTATTTAAATGACAACTAACAATGTAAGGAACTCCAAGGAGACTTCTAGTTTTTATTTTAATGCAATGATTATTTCTAATAATCCAAAAGTTTTTCTTTTCGGTTTAAGTTAAATAATGTCAGCTGATGCTGGAACTAAGCTGTATTTGACCATACATGTTATAGGATTTTATCACAAAGGAAACTTGAATTATCTTACTTCTGGTTCATACAACCTCAGAACTGTATGATGTTTGGTATCTTTGGTTTGTATAAAATTCGTGGATCACAAAACTGTTTTTATTTTGTATCTGAAATATACGGGAGTCGTAGTATGGATTATCCTGCTCCAAAAAGTAGGATATACCTCTCAGGGAGAGACACACACTCTTGGGACCAAACCCCTCCACTATTCAGGAGAGGGCATAAATGGGGGTATGGACTCAGCCCAGGTGTTCACCATTTTACAATAGACAAGGAAACATCTAGCCAATTGGGCAGACAGTATATTGGCTACCATTCCGGACTATCATATTGGATTACCAAGTTTTTCATAGACCTTGCTCATGGACTAACATACGCCATGTACCCTAAGTATTCTCCTCTTTATCCCCTTTACCCTTAACTGTATGCTACCTTTAATGTTCAATAATTTACCCTAGAATTTATCTTTAACTTTTTATGTACTCTTTACCTTTTAATAATGATATAAAACCTTTAGAGGTCAATTGTCCTTTTTTTGAGTATATCCTAAAGTGAACCTTGCTTTTGAAATTACGCTACTGTATAGGAAGTATTGTATATATATATATATATATACAGTCACAGTCCATAAGGAAAGCACTCACCAAGGGACTTTACGAACTTGCAATTACATCTTTATTGTAGTTCTATGTGTTTCCGCCCACAGGGCCGTCGTCAGGTAGAAACAACACTGAAACTCATACACATTATATACCACCTGACCCTAACTCCACCCCCCAATAGTGCCACAAAGATTAACCCTTTACGGTGCATCAAATCTAAAAATAAATATATAAATATTTAAATATGGAAATATCTCCTTCTCAATATACGTAGGCTTTCACCCCCTTTAAGGGGTTTGACAGCTTGGTCGGATCTGGGACTTTTGAATCGGATGTAGCGCAGCGCATTCTAGCCCTTGTACTCTGTTGCCTAGCTACTGCTAGATATCGGCTGACGCTGTACGGCTTTATCCTAGCTGATTGGGGCTCCATGGGACATGTGACTTTGAGGTGCATGCCGGGAACACGAAAGCCGTCCACATGGAATTGGGTACGGGATGATAACTGATTAAGTGGCTTCTGCCATAATGACCTGCTGGCTGGACTGGGGATTAAGGTAGGATGCAGTGTATTGACTACTTGTCGCTCGGTCTAGTGTCAAATTTGTTCCGGTAACATAAGAAGTGCTAATATGTTACGGATCCCCGGTGGAGAGTACGTGATGGTGTTTTTATACTGTTTATACCAACATTTTGGTGCATTATATGGATGGTGGTTTTTAGGAGGAAATTGGTTCTTATCGTCTATATTTCCATATTTAAATATTTATATATTTATTTTTATATTCAAGCTTATATTCGATGCACCGCAAGTGGTTAAAGGAGAACTAAAGGTTCCAAAACATGTGGCCCCAATCGAAATATTTACTTGCCTGTTGAAGAAGTGTGTTGTAAGTTGGCAAGTTAGTTGATGTAGTTTATCCATATGGTGCTTGAAGAGCTGCAGATTGGGTGGATCAGGGGCCATAATGCCTTTCCAGAGTGAACACCTCCTTCAGCGGTACGGCGTAGTGATCCCTGCGCTGTTCGCGCTATTACAGTGCAAACTAGCTTGGTTGTGCATCTGAACTTGCTAGTTTAGACGGCTAACAACGGAGCGTCACGCTCTCGCGATGATACGATGACGCGGCCACCCATAAGGGCTGGGAACCAATGGCGCGAATTGTCCTTGTCAAAAGCGCGAGCAGTGCACGGCTGTTTCTGCAGGTCTTCCTTCACGTGCTTAAAGCGACAGTTGCTGCATCACCGGATTCTTCTCGTGCTTTGCTGGTATATGTCAGTATTTCCACATGTATTATATTAAAGTGTTTTTGTATTTATGTGAATGTTGCTGGAAACTGGTTGGCACCCTTATGTTGTATGCTGTAATATATTGATTTTTAAGTTGTGATTTTAAAGGACAATTATACTCACCTTTTCCCTGATCCACTGCAGCATAGTACCCAGGGTGAGGACCTAAAATCGCTAAGTCCTAACCCTGGGTACTTTCCCTAACTCTTGCACTACTTACCCCAAATCTGCTTCGCCGATCCACACTGTTCCACCTCTCTTCTACTGTCAGTGACAGTCGCGAGGCAGCCAATTATGAGACACGCCTCCTTGCAGAGCGTATCTTCCTATTGGCTGCCTCGCGATCTCTCACTGAAGCAGGAAGAGCGGAGGAATGGAGCGATCGGCGAAGCAGATTTGCGGTAAGTAGTGCAGGAGTTAGGGAAAGTACCCAGGGTGAGGACTTAGCGATTTTAGGTCCTCACCCTGGGTACTATGCTGCTATGGAGGAAGAGGAGCGAGGGTGAGGTGAGTATAGTTGTCCTTTAACTATTTCTTTCCCAAATGTCCTCTCCTGAATTCCAGTGTTTGCAATGTTATCACATGTTTTATAAATTTGTATGTATTTTTTGGGGGTTTTTTTGCTAACATGAATTGCAATGTCCTTTTTTTTGTGTATTAATTTGATGGGGGTTATTTGTTTTATGGTGTTAGTATTTTGTTGGTTTTTTTCCTTGAATGCCTCTTCCCAAAATTGTGTGCCATGTGAATCAATTGTTTGGGGGGTTTTATTTGGTTTTAAAGGGGATGATTTTTTTTTTTTCTTATAATGAGTCAGTGGCTATTTTTCTATTAATTCTTTTGTTTCTTCTGGAAGGTTTCTTACTAAATTACTGTGCCATGTGCCTCATTCCTTTGTAGGTTTTTAATTGTAGGTTTTTAATTGTAGGTTTTTAATTGTAGGTTTTTAATTGTAGGTTTTTAATTGTAGGTTTTTAATTGTAGGTTTTTAAAAGGGAATGAATTATTTATAACTAATGAGTAGCTGGCTCTATTTAGATTAATTGTGTTGTTTGTTCTAGAAGGTTTCTTACTAAATTACTGTGCCATGTGCCTCATTCCTTTGTAGGTTTTTAATTGTAGGTTTGTAAAAGGGAATGAATTTTTTCTAACCAATGATTAACTGGGTGTTTTAATATTAATTGTTTGGTTTTGTTCTGGATGGTTTAATAAAAAATAAGTTTGACATGTGCCTGATTAGTATGTAGATTTGGAATAGTAGGTTTGTAAAAGGGAATGAATTAATTATAACTAATAAGTGGTTTTATTTTTATTTTTTTGTTTGGTTCTGGAAGGTTTGTTACTAAATTAGTGTGCCATGCGCCTCAATAGTTTGTATGTTTTTAATTGTAGGTTTTGAAAATGAATTATTAGTAAGTAATGAGTAAGTGGCTGTTTTTAGATAAATATTATTGTTTTTTATGGAAGGTTTCTTCCTAAATTAGTGTGGCATATGGCTCAATAGTTTGTAGGTTTTTAAAGGGCATCTATAGTGAAAAAAACACATTGCCCCTTTGCAAAGTTAAATTCATGTACTCTGTGCTGCCTTAATCCTATCTATGTCAGTGACTCTGTTTAACCACGGTGTCAGATCTCTGTGCAACACTCCCCCACTTTCCCCTCCCCTCTGTTACCTCCTCCATGTCTCAACTCCGGCTAGCTGACAAGCTTATCATGTGCAGTAGGAGTTAAAAGTTCAACATCCTGAAAAACATACCCATGCACAGTGGCCAATAGAAAGCAAGCTGTCCTGGAGACAAGGAAGAAGAAGGAGAACAGTACAGTTTATGATCTCTCCCTTTGTGACCCATCATCAATCAGTAAAAGCTATTAAAAAGGGGGATCAAGTGCAGCCTTATATCTACCATCAAAGCTACCTTTCTCCCCCTGCTAATGCTGTTATCTCTATGTTTATTACAGAGCAGGGAGGGGGGATCACGTCACAGGGATTTGATTGACAGTACAAGTAGGAGTAGAGGAATGCAATCACGTATTCTTCTAACTGGTGTATCTCAGGACAGAGAGGGAATCTGAACAAAGTGTGGGGAATTATAGAACACATGGAAAGAAAGAAAAAAAAGTTAATTTTCCCACTATAGATGCCCTTTAATTGTAGGTTTATAAAGGGTATGAATGATTTCCAATTAATGAGCAAGTGGCTATTTGTTTGCTTAATTGTTTGTTTGGTTTGTAAAGTGTCTTACCAAATTAGTGTGGCATGTGCCTGTTTATTTGTAGTTTTTATATTTGTAGGTTGTCAAAGGTTGTAAATTATCTTAAAACAGCCACTGGGTGATTACTTATAAATAATTGATAACCTTTCCAAACCTACGAATAAAATCATACAAATCAAAACCCACAAACGATTGAGCCACGTTAATTTGGTAAGAAATATTCCTGACCAAACAAATAATGAAGTCTAAAAACAGCCACTGGCTCATTATTTCCAAATAATTGATAAGGTTTCCCAGGGGGGGGGGGCGATGACAATCTGGATTCTTTTGAATATGATGAAAGGCTATGAAATGCTTGTAAAGGTTAGGAACTAGTTATAATGCATTGCAAAGTGTGTGTTTGGAGGATAAGATCTTGGTTGATTGGACTATATTGGTTGTTTATTTTACACACACTAATTTTCAGTAATAATGAAAGGCAGCTGCAGGTCAAAAGTTAATCAACTTATATTATCCATTGTATATCATTGCTTGTATCTACCTTCAGCTATAATTTGGAAGTAATCAATATAGACACACACGGAGACACACACACAGAGACATGCACACACACATGGAGACACACACATACACACACACATACACACACACACACGGAGAGACACACACACACGCACATGGAGAGACAGACACACACAGAGCCCCCCCCATACAACAAGAAACATGTGTATTGGAAAATATTGACTAAATTGAGCAAATAGTTGGTTGTTACATGTTTATGAAACTACATGTCAGGTGAGTAGAGATTTAATCCCATATTTTCACCTATAGATAACTGGAACCAAAGATATTCTGTGTGTCAACAAGTTACGATACATCCATTTGCCTATATCCATCTTCAATATTGATTCTAGTCAAGATTACGTGAAATCACGGTGTGTGAAACAATTGTTTAGTGTGGGGTGGTCATGTAAGAGGAAGGGGCAAAAAGGAGCCTCTGGGTTATTAATTGGATAGAAAGTGTCTGATGTTGTATAACTGGTGGATCAGCAGAAAAAAAGGCAATTCAATTTGCTGCAGTCGATGATCCCCACAGGCAAAACTATTTTGTTTTCCAATCCAAGAATATTTTTGTTGGGGGTTAAATCTTCACAAAAAGCAAATGTTTTCAGGACAATTTTTTTCACTGTGAGGTAGTGATTTCAATCATCATGTCCATCAAAATATTTTCAAGAAACTGCCCACACTTCAAGTGCCGGATTTACAGATGTTAATGAGCGTCCCCTTTTTGGTTATTTACAGACAACACCCGACTGAGTACATTTATTGCCATTGGAGTTGGAACACCGTTTGGTATTGTGTAAGTAGTAAATGATTTCTCTGACCATTTTCTGATTCCAATGCTTCTGATATATTCCCTCTATTAATGTTACAGACAAAGAAGTGTTGGAGTTTAACATTTGTGCTGGACTACACTGGCATTCCCTGAAAATTTGAGGGTAAACACCAAACCTTGCTTGTTCTAACCCTCCTTTGTTGTGTTCTTCTTTCATTGTTACTTCCGAGTTACAAACGGATTCCCATCTACAGTTGGTGCACACATCAACACATGATTGTGAGAATGTTTGGATGCTAATGGCTTTACAGTATTTGGTTTGTGTTTATTGGTCCCTAAAAAATACATCAGAAATAGCTGTTCTGTGATATGCCTATCTTAGTGTTTACACATCTACTAATATAATATTACTATTGTGGAAGACATTGTATCATCATTTCTTTTCACTGTTCTGTGTGGCGAATATTTATTATTTAGATTAGTTTTGGACTCCTGAATGTGAATAATGAAAGATTCTTGGATTTCTGTTAGTTAGCCGCTATTTCTTTGTCCAAGTCGTTGTGCAGTGAAATAGTGTAGCATTGTTGTGTTTTCATCATTTCACTAATCCATGTTTGTTTGACTTTCCAGACAATCGCAGCCAAATGCGGATCTTGGTGTTGATTGAAAGTGTCCACCACAAATACACTATTCAAGTAATGTCCACATGTTTAGTACAAACAAACACTGTATGCACTTAGTCTCAATCATATGTAACTTTTGTTTGAAACAATGTGAATTCTAAAAATTACTTTTTCATTCACAGAATACCAAAGTTTGTAGTTCCTGGGTGTCCCCACAAGACTGGACAGAAAAAAAAAATATCCAGATGTTATCTTGCATCCCTTTCCCAAAAATGTCAAGATCATCGAAAATTGGTTACAACAAATAGGGCCTGATTTGGGTGAGCTGGATCCTTTTGTTCAAAAAGTATTTAAAGGCACTAAAATAGACAAATACAGAATGTGTTTGTGCCATTTCACACAAGATTCGTATATGGTTTGGGGGACACTAACCCGATTGAAGCCAAATGCAGTGCCAACTCTTTTCCCAACGGTACCATCTCAGATGCCATTACATACTGTAATTGCCCAAACTCCATTGACACATCAGCCATCCACCTCTTCCACCACTATCCGTGTTGTAGGATGTTTTACAACAAGACATACACAAACCCAGTCCTGCATATTCAGTTGTAATGTAGGCACATTGACTGAGTTGTGGACATTTCAAAAGGATGTAGCCACTCAGACGGACGTCCAAGAATCCATGTCCACAAGTACAATGGAAACATGCATACGTGCTAAACTCGACATAGTCCATAAAGACCATGTGTGCTTCACAAGCTCCACTTCAGGAAATAACCCCATATTTCTTAATGCCACCTGCCAAAAGGGCCAAAAAGCAGCAACACCTTGACACAATTATTGTTTCATCCAGTGAAAAAGGTACCGACACATTCTTCAGAGTTGGTCAATTAAATATTTACCACGGATATCAAGGGTATCACTAATTAAGATGATCCTCCTACCTAAACTCCTTTACAAGTTTAGAACACTGCCCATAGTAATCCCAGAATCTTTTTTCAGATCCTTAAATAACATGATCAACGGATATTTCTGGAACGGCAAGAGACCAAGAATTAAGATGAAAGCACTAGCCAAAAATAAAGAAACCGGCGGCATTGCATTCCCGGTTTTCAAAGACTATTATTATAGAACAAATCAAAGCATGGTGGTCACCCAATGAAAACAAAAGATGGCTAAATATTGAGGAATGCTTCAACAAAGGAATAACACCCAAAACAATCTTGGAGTTGATCTCTCTCAACCTGAAATACCTTCCCAATGAATGGATTACAATTAACACATCAATAACTATATGGAAACAAATCTCAAAAACCCATAATCTCATGTCCGCCATCTTGCCACACGTTTCTATTACTACTATTGGTGAATACTTCGACAATGTGAAAGTACATATCTGGGAGGATAGAGGCTTGACCCAAATCACTGATTTCCTAGATAAAGGGGGAATTGTCCAATTTGAGACATTCAAAAACAAACATAGAATCCCCGAACAATACAGGTTGAACTTTTATCAAATAACTAGTTTTATTAAAAAACTATATAAGGAAAAATACAAACAAGATCTGAATATGAACAATATACCACTAGTAGAACTTATATCCAAATTCTACAAACTGCTACACGTAAAGTGCCGATTTGAAAACTTGGAAAGTATGTCCAAATGGGCTAATGATTTAAATTGCGATATCTCCCAAGACCAATGGTGCAATGCCTTCAAAGCAACATTTAAACTTTCCAAGTCAATTAAACACTGGGAGATCAACAAGAAGATAGCTTTGAGATTTTATAGATACCCCACACTAATGCACAAATGGTTTGAATCATGCCCCCCTCTGTGCTGGAGAGGGTGCACACATCAAGGAACTTTATTGCATATCTGGTGGACATGCACAAAAATTAAAAGAGCATGGAACAAGCTGTTCTACTTTATTAACGGACTAATGAACACATAGATCGAACCCAATCCAGCACTAGCGCTGCTGAATATAAACTTAAGTATTTTTCCAACCTCACAAAAAACAATAATTTAGTACTCATGTATCATAATGAAACAATTAATCATCAAATATTGGGGAACCACCAAAATCCCCTCAATAAATCAAATCACGAATATCCTATCCGAAAACATGAAATATGAAAAGACCTTCTATATAACCCAAAACAATTTCCAAGGGTTTTATGGAGCGTGGGAAAGATGGTATATTGACGAGCACTCATAACCCAAAGATTTAAGGGAGAAGGAGATGGGAGGAGGGGAGAGAGTAATAAAATTAACTGGATACTCATAACATTGTTAGACATTTGTAACTTCTAAATGCAAATCAGGGAAATATCTAAATGAATGATTGACCTACCAACCTAATATTAATAGCTTAATGACAGCTTTGATTGTAATATATTGTTCTTTATGTTAATTTCAATGATTATTTGATATCCAAGAGATGATGTAACATAAGTGTTAAACAAACCATGTGATAGTGGTGAATGCAATGTTAATTCTATTTTATTTTATGAAAAAAAAAGTGAATAAAACTTTCATGGTATAAAAAAAAGGTACCGACACATTAAGTGATTCGGGAGCTAGTGCAGTTGGAAAAAAGGACAGACTTAATGAGCCAAACACAACATCAGATGTGAGTGAATCCATTTTAGACAGTAAGAGTGACCTTGAGATGGTCCCATCTCTAAAGTCAATTGACCTCATACATTGCAGCAAATTTTTGGTATATGAAAGTTGCTTAGATAAGCTCCTGTATCTAGTTAAACGTCAACATTGTGTCCCTTCTCCATGCTAGTCCACAATTATTCAAATCCACAAAAACTGGAGGGCACCATGGGCCAAGTGTTTTTACAAAGTATCTCTGGTCATAATTCACTGGTGTGGACCAGCCAACCTCGGGTCAAAAACATCTATGCAGGCAATATACAGTTAGCTTCGGCAATTTTTCTCAGTGGATCATCATTTAAAAAGGTCAATGAAATGTTACAGCTTATGGGTGAACCTTTTATTTCCTATACCACTTATTATAATTATCAATGCTCATATTTCATATTTCCAGCAATTCAATAAGAATGGAGTTTAGAAGAACGTGACATAACAGTCAACATGTCTGGGAAAGCTATGGTGCTGGCAGGAGATGGACAATTTGACTCTCCTGGCCATTGTGCAAAGTACTGCATCTATACATTAATGGATGTCATGTTGAAAAAAATTGTCAAGTTTCACATTTGTCAAGTGCGACCAGGAAAATCATCCGTACTAATGGAAAAGGAAGCCTTTGACACATGTGTCCAGCAATTATTGTTTGAAAAAAACAGATCACAGTAATTGCCACAGACAGACATGTTGCCATTAGAAAATTAATGGCCAATAAATACAAAAACATCAATCATCAATTTGACGTTTGGCACGTTAGTAAAAGCTTACTGAAAAGACTAACCATTGCCAGCAGACAAAGTGGATGTGAAGTTCTCACCAAATGGATAACACCCATTGTAAATCACTTATGGTGGAGTGCACAAACATGCAGACACAACTCCAAAGTACTGCTAGAGAAATGTCTGCCGCTCCTTTACCATGTTATCAATACACATTCATTTCCACAGCAAGTACTTTATAAGAAGTGCCAACACAAGCGGCTTTCACGTAAAAAACAAAAAGAAACAGTATGGATTGAGGAAGGAAGCTTGGCACATGCTACTTTGAAAAATATAGTGACCAATGTCAGACTGCTCAAGGATATACAGAAACTAGAAAAATGTTGTCACACTGGCCCTTTAGAGGTGTATCATAGCAAGGTATCGAAATATCGTAGCAAACGATTATTCTTTCATATGGATGGCATGTACGCAAGGACAACTCTTTCTGCCTTGTCACATAACCGCAATGTGAACTGTGAGCAGGCCACCATAAAATGTCCACAAAAATCCACGTCTGTTTGAAAAAAACCACAAAATTGTGTTTCCGAAACACAAAAAACAATGGATCGCCAAACCCATCTACAAACTCTGCATAGATAAGCACCTATTTGACATTCTTCAGCACAGCTGTAATCTTGTATCTGGTGATTTACAATATGAGTGGTCCAGCAAAGCTGCTGAAAAACCTAAAAATATAGCATCAGAGGATTGGCCAGACAAACATTTAGTGATAGCCAAGCACCTAACTAGATTTGTCCCCACGTGAAAGGTCCAATCACAATGCTCCTGGGTCCCATTTTCATTTCCAACGTGTGCAAAGATAATTGTATGTTTCTTGATTTAGGAAATACTTTTCACCAAAAGTAAATTAATTTATGTGACTGAATATTTAGGTGTATAGGAAAAAATGTATCTTTTTACAATCTTTGCTTTTGTAAACCTTGCAAATACGTTATGTTCAAATAATTTGTAATGTGCAGATATTTTGAAAATGCTACGAAGGCACAATATGCATTTGATAACCATATAATTTTTTTTGCTATTTCCTTGAGAAAGTGGCATGTAACTTTCTCTAATAAACCATAAGTTTGTCAAACATAAAATTCTATGCAGATTTTTTTGGGTAAATACAAAAACACATATTCTTGTGCAAACTATGAAAGTGCCATGTGTTCTGTGCAATATTCTGAGGTTGTCAGGATGGGATTGGCTTGCGATTTTTGGCTCCTAAGTAGCCATATATCCATACAATAAAGCACCGATAAAAATAGAACACACAAATACAATTTACATCATTTACATACAATTGCATGGTCTGATAAGAAAGTAAGGGTCACAAACCTCTGGTATTGGGTCTGTTTAGGTTTTTTTCGGAGGTGTGTATTGATCAATTTAAAACTGCGCGTTACCATCTGTGTATCAGTGCATTCCAAACCAAAGTTTTGATGCTCAATTATACATGTTTTGTCCTCCACAATCATGTCCTTTACAAAGGGAACGCCTTGACAACAAACACTTTCAATTTGTGTCGGCATAGCCAAGCAGTTTCCACATTGACACCACTTCGTGTTACCAACCCTTGTCTCAACTACCTCACTGTCAGTTGTAGTACTTTCACTAGATGACATAGTTGAACTCTCCGTCGATGTTTGGGATTGTTGAGGTTCAGCACCTGTTAGTTTGACTTTTTTGAGGGGAGGGTTAAAAGGGAAGCAGTCTGCACCTGTGGATAACTCTGGGCGTGCTTGTAAACGTGACATCACTTCATCCCACTACAAATTGGGGAAAAAATGAGGTTTACAACGCTGTTTTTCTCAGCTATTTCTTTGCTCATATTTACATGTTACAGAACTGCTACATACACTCTCTTGTTGGTCCTGGGGGACTGTGGTGTCATCAAAATTGTCTGCTTGGTTAGGTTCCTCACTCATTTCTAAGTGCACAAAATATTTATCAAACACAAACGCACAGGACAACATATTACAAATAGCAATGGGTAACTTATGAGTAGGGCTGACGTTCTGTACATTGTCTGGTCAATGTTAGGGTAGTAAGAAAAGGATGTTTCAAATGCAGTCTGCCTCGTTGTACAGTTGGTATATTTATTAATGTATCTAAATGTTTCAAAAGTACAATTACAAACAAAGAGTACAAGTTGTTTCATTTTGCCAATTGTAAAACTAGAGGTGTTATTTATTTGGCCACATGTGACTGTGGCTTACAGTATGTTGGAAAAACAATTCGACATGCTTCCCAACGGATAGCAAAACACATGAACACTATCCCCAAAATGGATAAACACTCAGCCATAGCCAGTCATGTTATTGAAGAACATCATGGCAATACAAATGTCTCTTTTCAAACTATTGATTTAGTGGGTAGTAATATCAGGATGGGTGATTATCATAAAAAGTTACTTAGGTTGGAAGCTAAGTGGATATATATTAGAAAAACAATACAACTAAATGGTTTAACCCTTTAAGTGCCACAGATCGTATATTCACGATCTGTGCAGTGAATGCACAAACTGCCACAGATCGTGAATACACGATCTGTGGCTTCCCCACTGCTGGCAACAATTTGGCCCCCACTAGGGGCAATCGGGGGGCAGCATTCAACTGCCCCCCTAGCCCCCTCGATCCCCCCTCGGTTTCGGCCAAATCCGAGGGGGGGATCGGAAGATATCCCTACCTTTAGCCGGGTCCTGCTATGTGCAGCCGGTCCCATGTGGAGTCTGTAGAGGAAGCGGAAAGGGAGACCCCGGTGATTTCACGGAGCTTCCTCCTTCACCGGGGTCTTCCCTTGAATGTGTTAGATGGTTCAGTTGAGGTACTGCAGTGTGATCTCACTCAGATCATGCTGCAGTACCTGTATAGCACAAGCTGTCATGCTGACAGCTTTACTATACATTTTGTGAATGGAACTCAAAGTCCCATTCACAAATAGGATTTTTTCTAAGTCTTTACTACTTAGCGAAGACTTAGAAAAAAAATGGGGACAGAGATCAAAATTTGGTGATCACTTCTGATCACCAAATTATTGATCTTTGCCAATGAATGAAAAATCACTTCCTGGAAAATGATTTCCGAGAAGTGATTTTTCTGATCGGATTTCGAATTGGAAAACGGGCATTTATGCCCGTATTCCAAGTTCAGTAACATTCCCTAAGATGATTCGATGATCATCTTTGGGAATGATCCAAAAAAAAAGGGGAAATGCACACAAAAAAATCTTAAAGTGATACACACACCTTTTTTTTTTTTTTACCTAAAAACTATAAATTAGCACTAAACTTTGTCTTCTCCAAGCTTCCCAATGTCCCCCGTGATATTGGTAAAGTAAACGCGGATCATTATTTGTTCGATTTCAAGGGAAACTAAGCCTATTTTAGCAGGGAATTTTGCAGAGGTACCAAAAAAAGACCGGATTGAATTTTTAGGATCAGTAAAAGTGTGCAAAAACTTGTGTGACTCTCCGTACTAACTGGTTTTCACTAAAATACCACTAAAAGGGGGAGTGGGGATAGGGGTGGGGGGGGGTTGTGGTGTTTTTTTATTTTTTCTTGTAATTGCAATTGCGCTTGGATCCCATTTGAGCTAGTTGGTGGCCCCGTCTATGTTTGCACCCACCCTTATGGCATACCGTTTGATTCAGGACATGTGGGAGATTGCCATTTAGTGGGTTTTTTTACTTGCCAAGTGGGTTTAGGTAGGATTTCAACCATTGAGTCTTCTTATTTTATTTTTTCACAAAATCTCTTACAAGCACGGAGTTCTATGAATAGCAGCGTCTGGAATTCTTCACGTATATACGAAAGCATGATACCATCAAGTAGCTGAAGGTGTGTAACTTCCAAAAATATATAGTTTGTGGGGGTATCTCCAAGTTGATTAGGCTGTTCAAATTACAGAACACTTTGATTTTTTTCTTGTAATTGGAACTGTGCATGCGTCCCATTTGAGCTAGTTGGTGGCCACGTCTCTGTGTGCACCCACACATATCGCATACCGTTTGATTCAGGATGATTGACATTTAGTGGGTTTTTTTGCTTGTCAAGTTGGTTTAGGTAGGATTTCAATCCTTGAATCATCTTATTTTATTTTTCACAAAACTTCCTAAAAACACAGAGTTCTTTGGATCACTGGGTCTGGAATTCTTCATGTATGTATGAAAGCATGGCATCGTAACGTAGCTGAAGGTGTGTAGATTCCAAAAATATATAGTTTGTGGGGGGAATTTCCATGTTTCGGGACTGTTTCCTTAGAAAAAGGGTAGGCTCTTCAAATTACAGAGCACTTTGATTTTTTCTTGTAATTGCATTTGTGCATGCGTCCCATTTGAGCTAGTTGGTGGCCACGTCTCTGTGTACATCCACACATAGGGCATACCGTTTGATTCAGAACATGTGGGAGATTGATATTTAGTTGGGGGTTTTATTTGTGGGGGGCATTTCCAGGTTTTGGGGCTGTTTGAAATTACAGAGCACTTTGATTTTTTTCTTGTAATTACACTTGTGCATGCGTCCCATTTGAGCTAGTTGGTGGCCACGTCCCTGTGTACATCCACGCATATGGCATACCATTTGATTCAGAGCATTTGGAAGATTGATAATTAACAAGTTTTTTTTACATGACATGGAAATTTGCCATGATTTTTAATTTTGAATTGTATTTCAATAAATGTTTCCTGAAAATCTGGTAAAAAGGTGAAATTTTACATGAAACTGTGCCCACACCATTGGTGGTATGCATAAAGGAATCACACCATTGTGTAGCTGAAGGTGTGTAGATTCCAAAAATATATAGTTTTGGGGGGTATTTCTAATATAGAGGGATGTTTAGTCTGACAAATCTGAAAAGTTGCTGTAATTGGGCCATTGTTCATTGGCTCACTTTGTGGCTAGTTGATTCAACGTTTGTGTGTGTAACCATACATAGGGCATACCGTTTGATTCAGGACATTTGGGAGATTGATATTTGGTAACTTTTTTTTACATTACTTGGGATTTTGGCATGATTTCTACCTTTTTTAGAAAATCTGCTAAAACTGTGAACTTCTACGAAGAACTGCACCCACACCATTGATGGTACGAATGAACAAACTACAGAATTTCATACATAAAGGTGTGTGGATTCGAGAAATATATGGTTTGTGGTGGTTGTTTTGTGGGGAAAAATTGCAGACTGTTCAAATTCGGAGTTGGCTAAATATTTTTGCTGTTTCTGAGCCCTCGTGCATTGTCTCACTTTGTGGCTTTTCGCTTCCACTTCCATATGTGTAACCACACATATGGCATACCGTTTGATTCAGGACATTTGGGAGATTGATATTTAGTAACTTTTTTTAGATTCCATGAGGTTTTGGCATGATTTCTACCTTTTGAAGTTGTTTTTTGTTCATTTTTTCAGACAAATGCGAATTTCTACGAAAAACTGCGCCCACACCATTGATGTTATGAATGAATAAACTACAGTGTTACATAGCTGAAGGTGTGTGAATTTCAGGAATATATAGTTTGTGGGGGTTATTTCTAAGTTACGGGGGTGTTTTGTGGAAAAAACTGCAGACTGTCCAAATTCGGAGTTGGCTAAATATTTTCGCTGTTTCTGAGCCATCGTGCATTGTCTAACTTTGTGGCTTTTCGCTTCCACGTCCACGTGTCTAACCACACATATGGCATACCGTTTGATTCAGGACATTTGGGAGATATTTAGTAACTTTTTTTTTAGATTCCATGAAGTTTTGGTGTGATTTCTACCTTTTGAATTTGTTTTTCGTTCATTTTTTCAGACAAATGGGAACTTCTACGAAGAACTGAAGAACTGCGCCCACACTACTGATGGTATGAATGAACAAACTACAGTGTTACATAGCTGAAGGTGTGTAAATTTCAGGAATATATAGTTTGTGGGGGGTATTTCTGAGTTGGGGGGTGTTTTGTGGAAAAACTGCAGACTGTTCAAATACAAAACTGGCTAATTTTTTTTGCTGCTACTGATATTTGGCACTGGTCACGCTCTGGGTTAGTTGGTAGCCATGTCTCTGGGTACACCCATGAATGTGGCATACCGTTTTATTCGGGAGGGGTTAGGCTTTCATATTTGAGGTGCATTTGAACTTTCCTCCACAGTTTTTAGCGGAAATTCGCATTGGATTTTGTCTCTGATTTTACAGATGAGGAAAAAAAGGAAAAGAGCTGCGTCCGGGTATCTGCATTTTGATCGAAACTAACCTCACTCATAAAATCTTGTGGGTGTGTAGTTTCTAAAAATATCTCACTTGTGAGGATATTTTAGTTTAATTTGGTAGATATTCTATGTTAACTGTCAGTAGTGGTTATACATTACAATCTCACTTGTGGGGATATTATAGTTAATTTGGTAGATATTCATGTATAACTGTCAGTAGTGGTTATACATTACAATCTCAATTGTGGGGATATTATAGTTAATTTGGTAGATATATAGTTAACTGTCAGTAGTGGTTATACATTACATCTCACTTGTGGGGATATTATAGTTAATTTGGTAGATATTTATGATAACTGTCAGTAGTGGTTATAATTACAATCTCACTTGTGGGGATATTTTAGTTAATTTGGTAGATATCTATGTTAACTGTCAGTAGTGGTTATACATTACAATCTCACTTGTGGGGATATTATATAATTGGTAGATATTCTATGTTAACCGTCAGTAGTGGTTATACATTACAATCTCACTTGTTGTGGATATTATAGTTAATTTGGTAGATATTCTATGATAACTGTCAGTAGTGGTTATACATTACAATTCACTTGTGGGATATTAGTATTAATTGGAAGATATTCTATGTTAACTGTCAGTAGTGGTTATACATACAATCTCACTTGGGGGATATTATAGTTAATTTGGAGATATTCTATGTTAACTGTCAGTAGTGGTTATACATTACAATCTCACTTGTGGGGATATTATAGTTAATTTGGTAGATATTCTATGTTAACCGTCAGTAGTGGTTATACATTACAATCTCCTTGTGGGGATATTATAGTTAATTTGGTAGAATTCTATGATAACGTCAGTAGGGGTTATACATTAAATCTCCTTGTGGGGATATTTTAGTTAATTTGGTAGATATTCTATGTTAACCGTCAGTGTGTGTTATACATTACAATCTCACTTGTGGGGATATTATAGTTAATTTGGTAGATATTCTATGTTAACCGTCAGTAGGGGTTATACATACAATCTCACTTGTGGGATATTTAGTTAATTTGGTAGTATTTCTATGATAACTGTCAGTAGTGGTTATACATTACAATCTCACTTGTGGGGATATTAAGTAATTTGGTAGATATTCTATGATAACTGTCAGTAGTGGTTTACTTACATCTCACTTGTGGGATATTATAGTAATTTGGTAGATATTCTATGATAACTGTCAGTATGGTTATAAATTACAATCTCACTTGTGGGGATATTTAGTTAATTTGGTAGATATTCTATGTTAACTGTCAGTAGTGTTATACATTACAATCTCACTTGTGGGGATATTTAGTTAATTTGGTAGATATTCTATGTTAACCGTCAGTAGTGGTTATACATTACATCTCACGTGTGGGATATTATATTAATTTGGTAGAATTCTATGATAAATGTCAGTAGTGGTTATACATTACAATCTCACTTGTGGGGATATTATAGTTAATTTGGTAGATATTCTATGTAACTGTCAGTAGTGGTTATACATTACATCTCACTTGTGGGGATATTATAGTTAATTTGGTAGATATTCTATGATAACTGTCACGTAGTGGTTATAAATTACAATCTCACTTGTGGGGTATTTTAGTTAATTTGGTAGATATTCTAGTTAACTGTCAGTAGTGGTTATACATTACAATCTCACTTGTGGGGGATATTATAGTTAATTGGAAGATATTCTATGTTAACTGTCAGTAGTGGTTATACATTACAATCTCACTTGTGGGGATATTTAGTTAATTTGGTAGAATTTCTATGTTAACTGTCAGTAGTGGTTATACATTACAATCTCACTTGTGGGGATATTATAGGTAAATTGGAGATATTCTATGTTAACTGTCAGTAGTGGTTATACATTACAATCTCATGTGGGATATTTTAGTTAATTTGGAGATATTCTATGATAACTGTCAGTAGTGGTTATACATTACAATCTCACTGTGTGGATATTATAGTTAATTTGGTAGATATTCTATGTTAAACTGTCAGTAGTGGTTATAACATTACATCTCACTTGTGGGGATATTTTAGTTAATTTGGTAGATATTCTATGTTAACTGTCAGTAGTGGTATACAATTACAATCTCACTGTGTGGGATATTATAGTTAATTTGGTAGATATTCTATGTTAACCGTCAGTAGGGGGTATACATTACAATCTCACTTGTGGGGAATATTATAGTTAATTTGGTAGTATCTATGATAAATGTCAGTAGTGGTTATACATTACATCTCACTTGTGGGGATATATTAGTTAATTTGGTAGATATTCTATGATAACTGTCAGTAGTGGTTATAAATTACAATCTCAATTGTGGGGATATTTTAGTTAATTTGGTAGTATTTCTATGTTACGTCAGTAGTGGGATACATACAATCTCACTTGTGGGGATATTATAGTTAATTTGGTAGATATTCTATGGTAAACTGTCAGTAGTGGTTATACATTACATCTCACTTGTGGGGATATTATAGTTAATTTGGTAATTCTATGATAACTGTCAGTAGTGGTTATAAATTACAATCTCATTGGGGGATTTTAGTTAATTTGGTAGATATTCTATGTTAACTGTCAGTAGTGGTTATACATTACAATCTACTTGTGGGGATATTATAGTTAATTTGGAAGTATTCTATGGAACTGTCAGTAGTGGTTTAACATTACAATTCACTTGTGGGGATATTTTAGTTAATTTGGTAGATATTCTATGTTAACTGTCAGTAGTGGTTATACATTACAATCTCACTTGTGGGATATTATAGTTAATTTGGAGATATTCTATGAACTGTCAGTAGTGGTTATACATTACAATATCACTTGTGGGGATATTTAGTTAATTTGGAGATATTCATGATAACTGTCAGTAGTGGTTATTACATTACAATCTCCACTTGTGGGGATATTATAGTTAATTTGGTAGATATTCTATGTTAACTGTTAGTAGTGGTTATACATTACAGTCTCACTTGTGGGGATATTATAGTTAATTTGGTAGATATTCTATGTTAACTGTCAGTAGTGGTTATACATTACAATCTCACTTGTGGGGATATTATAGTTAATTTGGTAGATATTCTATGTTAACTGTCAGTAGTGGTTATACATTACAATCTCACTTGTGGGGATATTATAGTTAATTTGGTAGATATTCTATGATAACTGTCAGTAGTGGTTATACATTACAGTCTCACTTGTGGGGATATTATAGTTAATTTGGTAGATATTCTATGATAACTGTCAGTAGTGGTTATACATTACAATCTCACTTGTGGGGATATTATAGTTATGTGGAAAGAATGCTATGTTAACGTCAGTAGTGGTATAAATTACAATCTCACTTGTGGGATATTTTAGTTAATTTGGTAGATATTCTATGATAACTGTCAGTAGTGGTTATACATTACAATCTCACTTGTGGGGATATTTAGTTAATTTGGGAGATATTTATGTTAACGTGTCAGTAGTGGTTATACATTACAATCTACATTGTGGGGATTTATAGTTAATTTGGTAGATATTCTATGATAACTCAGTAGTGGTTAACATTACAATCTCACTTGTGGGATATTATAGTTAATTTGGTAGATATTCTATGATAACTGTCAGTAGTGGTTATACATTACAATCTCACTTGGGGGATATTATAGTTAATTTGGTAGATTTCTATGATAACTGTCAGTAGTGGTTATACATTACAATCTCACTTGTGGGGATATTATAGTTATTTGGTAGATATTCTATGAAATGTCAGTAGTGGTTATACATTACAATCTCACTTGTGGGGATATTAGTTAATTTGGTAGATATTATGTGTAACTGTCAGTAGTGGTTACACATTACAATCTCACTTGTGGGGATATTTTAGTTAATTTGGTAGATATTCTATGATAACTGTCAGTAGTGGTTATACATTACAATCTCACTTGTGGGGATATTATAGTTAATTTGGTAGATATTCTATGATAACTGTCAGTAGTGGTTATACATTACAGTCTCACTTGTGGGGATATTATAGTTAATTTGGTAGATATTCTATGATAACTGTCAGTAGTGGTTATACATTACAATCTCACTTGTGGGGATATTATAGTTAATTTGGTAGATATTCTATGTTAACTGTCAGTAGTGGTTATACATTACAATTTCACTTGTGGGGATATTATAGTTAATTTGGTAGATATTCTATGATAACTGTCAGTAGTGGTTACACATTACAATCTCACTTGTGGGGATATTTTAGTTAATTTGGTAGATATTCTATGATAACTGTCAGTAGTGGTTATACATTACAATCTCACTTGTGGGATATTATAGTTAATTTGGTAGATATTCTATGATAACTGTCAGTAGTGTTATACATTACATCTCACTTGTGGGGATATTATAGTTAATTTGGTAGATATTCTATGATACTGTCAGTAGTGGTTTACATTACAATCTCACTTGGGGGATATTTTAGTTAATTTGGTAGATATCTATGTTAACTGTCAGTAGTGTTACATTACAATCTCACTTGTGGGGATTATGTTAATTTGGTAGATATTCTATGTTAACGTCGTAGTGGTTTACATTACAATCTCACTTGTGGGGATAATAGTTAATTTGGTAGATATTCTATGATAACTGTCTTAGTGGTTATACATTACAATCCACTTGTGGGGATATTATAGTTAATTGGTAGATATTCTATGATACTGTCAGTAGTGGTTATACATTAACATCTCACCTGTGGGGATATTATAGTTAATTTGGTAGATATTCTATGATAACTGTCAGTAGTGGTTATACATTACAATCTCACCTGTGGGGATATTTATAGTTAATTTGGTAGATATTCTATGTAACTGTCAGTAGTGGTTATACATTACAATCTCACTGTGGGGATTTTAGTTAATTTGGAAGATATTCTATGTTAACTGTCAGTAGTGGTTATACATTACAATCTCACTTGTGGGGATATTTTAGTTAATTTGGTAGATATTCTATGTTAACTGTCAGTAGTGGTTATACATTACAATCTCACTTGTGGGGATATTATAGTTAATTTGGAAGATATTCTATGTTAACTGTCAGTAGTGGTTATACATTACAATCTCACTTGTGGGGATATTTTAGTTAATTTGGAAGATATTCTATGATACTGTCAGTAGTGGTTATACATTACAATCTCACTTGTGGGATTTTATAGTTAATTGGTAGATATTCTATGTTAACTGTCAGTAGTGTGTTATAATTCACATCTCACTTGTGGGGATATTTTAGTTAATTTGGTAGATATTCTTTTAACTGTCAGTAGTGGTTATACATTACAATCTCACTTGTGGGGATATTATAGTTAATTTGGTAGATATTCTATGTTACGTCAGTAGTGGTTATACATTACAATCTCACTTGTGGGGATATTATAGTTAATTTGGTAGATATTCTATGATAACTGTCAGTAGTGGTTATACATTACTCTCACTTGTGGGGATATTATAGTTAATTTGGTAGATATTCTATGATAACTGTCAGTAGTGGTATACATATACAATCTCACTTGTGGGGATATTTAGTTAATTTGGTAGATATTCTTGATACTGTCAGTAGTGGTTATACATTAACATCTCACTTGTGGGGATATTATAGTTAATTTGGTAGATATTCTATGATAACTGTCAGTAGTGGTTATACATTACATCTCACTTGTGGGGATATTATATATTATTTGGTAGATATTCTATGATAACTGTCAGTAGTGGTTATAAATTACAATCTCACTTGTGGGGATATTTAGTTAATTTGGTATATTCTATGTAACTGTCAGTAGTGGTTATACATTACAATCTCACTTGTGGGGATATTATAGTTAATTTGGTAGATATTCTATGTTAACTGTCAGTAGTGGTTATACATTACATCTCACTTGTGGGGATATTTAGTTAATTTGGTAGATATTCTATGTTAACTGTCAGTAGTGGTTATCATTACAATCTCACTTGTGGATATATAGTTAATTTGGAAGATATTCTATGTTAACTGTCAGTAGTGGTTATTACAATCTCACTGTGGGGATATTTTAGTTAATTTGGTAGATATTCTATGATAACTGTCAGTGTGGTTATACATTACATCTCACTTGTGGGGTATTTAGTTAATTTGGTAGATATCTATGTTAACGTCAGTAGTGGTTATACTTACAATCTCACTTGTGGGGATATTATAGTTAATTTGGTAGATATTCTATGATACTGTCAGTAGTGGTTTACATTACAATCTCACTTGTGGGATATTAAGTTAATTTGGTAGTATTCTATTGATACTGTCAGTAGTGGTTATACATTACAATCTCACTTGTGGGATATTATAGTTAATTTGGTAGATATTCTATTTGATAACTGTCAGTAGTGGTTATACATTACAATCTCACTTGTGGGGATATTATAGTTATTTGGTAGATATTCTATGATAACTGTCAGTAGTGGTTATACATTACAATCTCACTTGGGGGATATTATAGTTAATTTGGTAGATATTCTATGTTAACTGTCAGTAGTGGTTATACATTCAATCTCACTGTGGGATATTATAGTTAATTTGGTAGATATTCTATG
This sequence comes from Hymenochirus boettgeri, assembly GCA_019447015.1. Lineage (NCBI taxonomy): Eukaryota > Metazoa > Chordata > Amphibia > Anura > Pipidae > Hymenochirus > Hymenochirus boettgeri. The sequence continues at coordinate 464,950 of CM033469.1, forward strand.
ATAACTGTCAGTAGTGGTTATACATTACAATCTCATTGTGGGGATATTTAGTTAATTTGGAGATATTCTATGTTAACTGTCAGTAGTGGTTATACATTACAATCTCACTTGTGGGATATTATAGTTAATTTGGTGAATATTCATGTTAACTGTCAGTAGTGGTTATACATTACAATCTCACTTGTGGGGATATTATAGTTATTTGGTAGATATTCTATGTAACTGTCAGTAGTGGTTATACATTACATCTCACTTGTGGGGATATTATAGTTAATTTGGTAGATATTCTATGATAACTGTCAGTAGTGGTTATAAATTACAATCTCACTTGTGGGATTTTATAGTTAATTTGGTAGATTTCTATGATAACTGTCAGTAGTGGTTATACATTACAATCTCACTTGTGGGGATATTATAGTTAATTTGGTAGATATTCTATGATAACTGTCAGTAGTGGTTATACATTACAATCTCACTTGTGGGGATATTATAGTTAATTTGGTAGATATTCTATGTTAACTGTCAGTAGTGGTTACACATTACAATCTCACTTGCGGGGATATTATAGTTAATTTGGTAGATATTCTATGATAACTGTCAGTAGTGGTTATACATTACAATCTCACTTGTGGGGATATTATATTAACTGTCAGTAGTGGTTATACATTACAATCTCACTTGTGGGGATATTATAGTTAATTTGGTAGATATTCTATGATAACCGTCAGTAGTGGTTATACATTACAATCTCACTTGTGGGGATATTATAGTTAATTTGGTAGATATTCTATGATAACTGTCAGTAGTGGTTATACATTTTAATTTGGTGTAATATTCTAGGAGGTGCAGTTTTAGTTTGGGGGGGTCTCCTGTACAGGAAAAGTCGGGTACCTACATATATCTGGTATCGTTGTACTCGGGAGTATCTGAGCTTTTACAAACAGTAAGATTTTTGTGTGTAACTTTAAGACAACTATAAGAAAAAATGGGAAAAATACATGAAAATTTGCAATTTTTTTTATTTTTTTTACATATTTTACCTATAATTCCAGTAAAATTTCCAGAAAAGTTACAAAATTCTGTTACCATGTTAAAGTAGACTTTGTGCTGAAAAAAACAATGTATAATATTCCTGATTTACTGCAAGGTTTCCTACTGTAAAATTAGTCTAAAGTTCAGACTATCTGCTTTTTTCAATTAATGACTATATTAACATGTAACACCTTATCGTATATTTCTTATATTCTTTCTATATACTTTGTTTGGTTTTTGCTTTGGTGCTTTTTTCTATCTCATTAACCTCCTTGTATCATGTGGCTATATCTATATCACATTGTTATCGATGTCCTTAGTAATTATACACATGGATATCACGTGATTATAAATGTTTATTCTTTCTTTTTATTGGTTTATTTTGTACACGTATTGTATTGATGCTTTATCCCATTTATTATTGATTTTAGAGTTAAGGTATGTTTCTTATGATAACTCCTCCCCATATACTTACCTATTAAGGTGAGCCGTTAATTGGATGGGTGGCCATGCTAATCCTGTCCCATCAAACAGCATTTGGAGTTCTTGATTTTATGCTTTTGATGTGAAATAAAGTATATTGATTTTATGAAGATTCGTGTGCTGCCTACTCCATGTAGAATTTTCTGTCTTAGAGTACATGCTGTCACGGGTCTGACAGGTTTAGAGTGTTTGAGCGCCATGGATCATTCGGGGTTCAAGCTTCCATAAGTATAAATCCTGACTTAGTATGCTTCTATTATAGATTTTTGGAATCTACACACATTTATGTCATTTATGCCATTTACACCTATGTGAATAATCCCAGACGCAATTCTTTGTAGACCTTCGCGTTTTAAGGAAATTTTAAGGGAAAAAAATGAAGAAAAATAATAATTCAATGGTCAAAATCTCCAGCATGTCCTGAATTAAACGGTATGCCACAAGCCTTGGTGTGCACAGAAACAGAAGTCACCAATTAAGGTAATAACAATTATAGCGAAAAAAACAACCAACCCTGTATTTTGGACATCTTTCAGTTTTTCAAACTGAACACCCCTCATACTAAGAAATATATAGTTTTAGAAACTACACACCTGCAGCTACATGTTGGTGGGATAAAGATCTAAGTGGGGCCCCTCAGGGTTCTGTACTAGGGCCACGACTTTTTAATCTGTTTATAAATGATTTAGAAGGGGGCATTAAGAGCAAGGTCCCTCCCTTTGGTATATTAGGTATGTGTCCTCTGCGCTTCAGGATTAGAGATGTCCGAACTTCGCAAAATCCGGTCCACTTGAGGATCCGCGAATTTTCGGAAAAATATTTTTTTTTCAAAAAAAAAATATCCTCAAAATTATGAGATTTCTCGTATTTTCGAAAATTTTCGAAAATACGCGTTTTAAATCTCGTAATTTCGAAAATTTTCTAAAATACGTATTTTCGAAAATACGAGTAATCCTCGTAATTTTAAATTTTCGAAAATACGTATTTACGGAACTAAGAGAAATCCTTGTATTTTCGAAAATTTTCGAAATTACTAGAAGTGCGTATTTTCGAAAATACGAGAAATCTCGTAATTTCAAAAATTTACAAAAATACGAGAAATCCGTGGTTCGGAAGTTCGGAAGGCGGAAAATCCAGAAAATACGCCGTTCGCGAACGGGATAAATCCGCGGCGGATCCGGGTTCGGATCCGCGAACCGGCCATCCCTATTCAGGATTTAGTAGGTGGATTGATAGGTGTGTGGTGTCTGCTGCAGAGCCTGGGTTCCACTTGTGTATTTAATAGTCAAACTCCCTCATCACATCTAATAAATATATAAATATATAATTAGTAGTAGTGCTTGGGAAGGTTCTCATTCATCCAGGTCATGGTATATCTGTTGTATTCAATTAGATCAACTGGACTTGAAATGTAGTTCTTGAAGACGTTTCGCTAGTCATCCGACTGGCTTTCTCAATTCAGAATCACTTGTACAAGAATCTGTGGCAATTATGTACCCTGGAAAATCCCAATTAGCATATCACAGCCAGGTGTTCACATTAAATTCACAAGGGAAGAGGTACAAAACAACAAACTGGCTTTCTTGGACTGCTTGGTAGAAGTTAAGGAAAATGGTAAACTGGAAGTAGAGGTTTACAGAAAACCAACACACACAGATCAGTATTTGATGTTTGACTCCCACCACCCTTTAGATCACAAGCTGGGGGTCATCAGAACCCTGCAACACAGAGCCGAGAACATCCCCACTAGCACAGAGGCGAAGGCTAAAGAAATGAAACATCTCAGAGGAGCCCTTAAAACTTGTGGATATCCAGACTGGGCCTTTGTCAAAAGAAGTAGAAGGAAAGAAAAGAACACAAATACCAACAGTGAAGGGGAAAAGCAAGACAGGAGGAAGAACATGGTCATCCCATATGTAGCAGGGGTCTCTGAGAAATTAAGAAGAATTTTCAAAAAACATCGTATCCCTGTCTGCTTTAAACCGAACAACACACTGAGGCAGCAATTGGTACATCCGAAAGACCCAATACCAAAACACAAGAAAAGCGACATCATATATGCAGTGCAGTGCAGTGAAGAATGCTCTGATTTGTATGTGGGGGAGACCAAACAGCAACTGCATCAACGTATGGCCCAGCACAGAAGAGCCAATTCCTCGGGTATATTGTGCCCTTGTAAGTCCTTAATATAGTGTCCCTTGGTACATCCTTAATATTGTGTCCCTTGGTACATCCTTAATATGTGTCCCTTGGTACATCCTTAATATGTGTCCCTTGGGCATCCTTAATATTGTGTCCCTTGGTACATCCTTAATATAGTGTCCCTTGGTGCATCCTTAATATCGTGTCCCTTGGTACATCCTTATATTGTGTCCCTTGGTACATCCTTAATATTGTGTCCCTTGGTACATCCTTAATATTGTGTCCCTTGGTACATCCTTAATATTGTGTCCCTTGGTACATCCTTAATATTGTGTCCCTTGGTCCATCCTTAATATCGTGTCCCTTGGTGCATCCTTAATTTGTGTCCCTTGGTACATCCTTAATATCGTGTCCCTGGTCATCCTAATATTGTGTCCCTTGGTGCATCCTTAATATCGTGTCCCTTGGTGCATCCTTAATATTGTGTCCCTTGGTGCATCCTTAATATTGTGTCCCTTGGTGCATCCTTAATATTGTGTCCCTTGGTGCATCCTTAATATTGTGTCCTTGGTGCATCCTTAATATTGTGCCCTTGTGCTCCTTATATCGTGTCCCTTGGTGCATCTAAATTGGTCCCTTGGTGAATCCTTATATTGTGTCCCTTGGTGCATCCTTAATATTGTGTCCCTTGGTGCATCCTTAATATTGTTTCCCTTGGTGCATCCTTAATATTGTGTCCCTTGGTACATCCTTAATATTGTGTCCCTTGGTACATCCTTAATATTGTGTCCCTTGGTGATCCTTAATATCGTGTCCCTTGGTGCATCCTTAATATCGTGTCCCTTGGTACATCCTAATATTGTGTCCCTTGGTGCATCCTTAATATCGTGTCCCTTGGTGCATCCTAATATCGTGTCCCTTGGTACATCCTTAATATTGTGTCCCTTGGTGCATCCTTAATATGTGTCCCTTGGTGCATCCTAATATGTGTCCCTTGTGCATCCTTAATATCGTGTCCCTTGGTACATCCTTAATATTGTGTCCCTTGGTACATCCTTAATATTGTCTGTCCTTGGTAATCCTTAATATCGTGTCCCTTGGTGCATCCTTAATATCGTGTCCCTTGGTACATCCTTAATATTGTGTACCTTGGTGCATCCTTAATATCGTGTCCCTTGGTGCATCCTTAATATTGTGTCCCTTGGTGCATCCTTAATATCGGTCCCTTGGTACATCCTTAATATCGTGTCCCTTGGTGCATCCTTAATATTGTGTCCCTTGGTGCATCCTTAATATCGTGTCCCTTGTGCATCCTTAATATCGTGTCCCTTGGTGCATTTTAATATCGTGTCCCTTGGTGCATTTTAATATCGTGTCCCTTGGTGCATTTAATATCGTGTCCCTTGGGCATCCTTAATATCGTGTCCCTTGGTGCATCCTTAATATCGTGTCCCTTGGTGCATCCTTAATATTGTGTCCCTTGGTGCATCCTTAATATCGTGTCCCTTGGTGCATCCTTAATATCGTGTCCCTTGGTACATCCTTAATATCGTGTCCCTTGGTACATCCTTAATATCGTGTCCCTTGGTACATCCTTAATATCGTGTCCCTTGGTGCATCCTTAATATCGTGTCCCTTGGTGCATCCTTAATATCGTGTCCCTTGGTGCATCCTTAATATGTGTCCCTTGGTGATCCTTAATATCGTGTCCCTTGGTGCATCCTTATATCGTGTCCCTTGGTACATCCTTAATATGTGTCCCTTGGTACATCCTTAATATTGTGTCCCTTGGTGCATCCTAATATCGTGTCCCTTGGTAGATCCTTAATATCGTGTCCCTTGGTACCATCCTTAATATCGTGTCCCTTGGTGCATCCTTAATATTGTGTCCCTTGGTGCATCCTTAATATTGTGTCCCTTGGTGCATCCTTAATATCGTGTCCCTTGGTCCATCCTTAATATCGTGTCCCTTGGTACATCCTTAATATTGTGTCCCTTGGTGCATTTTAATATTGTGTCCCTTGGTGCATCCTTAATATTGTGTCCCTTGGTGCATTTTAATATTGTGTCCCTTGGTGCATCCTTAATATCGTGTCCCTTGGTACATCCTAATATCGTGTCCCTGGTACATCCTTAATGTGTCCTTGACATCTTAATATCGTGTCCCTTGGTACATCCTTAATAGTGTCCCTGGGCCCTTAATATCGTGTCCCTTGGTGCATCCTTAATATTGTGTCCCTTGTGCATCCTTAATATTGTGTCCCTTGGTGCATCCTTAATATCGTGTCCCTTGGTCATCCTTAATATTGTGTCCCTTGGTACATCCTAATATTGTGTCCCTGGTTACATCCTTATATTGTGTCCCTTGGTGCATCCTTATATTGTGTCCCTTGGTGCATCCTTAATATTGTGTCCCTTGGGTGCATCCTTAATATCGTGGTCCCTGGTCCATCCTTAATATTGTGTCCCTTGGTACATCCTTAATATTGTGTCCCTTGTACATCCTTAATATCGTGTCCCTTGGTGACCCTTAATATTGTGTCCCTTGTGCATCCTTAATATTGTGTCCCTTGGTGCATCCTTAATATCGTTTGTCCCTTGGTGCATCCTTAATAATCGTGTCCCTTGTGACATCCTTAATATCGTGTCCCTTGGTACATCCTTAATATTGTGTCCCTAATTTTTTGGGCACACTTAATATGTGTCCCTTGGTGCATCCTTAATATTGGTCCCTGGTGCATCCTTAATATTGTGTCCCTTGTGCATCCTTAATATACGTGTCCCTTGGTCATCCTAATATCGTGTCCCTTGGTACATCCTTAATATTGTGTCCCTTGGTACATCCTAATATGTTCCCTGGTACATCCTTAATATCGTGTCCCTTGGTGCACCCTTAATATTGTGTCCTTGGGCATCCTTAATATTGTGTCCCTTGGTGCATCCTTATATCGTGTCCCTTGGTCCATCCTTAATATTGTGTCCCTTGGTACATCCTTAATATTGTGTCCCTTGGTGCATTTTAATATTGTGTCCCTTGGTGCATCCTTAATATTGTGTCCCTTGGTGCATCCTTAATATGTGTCCCTTGGTGCATCCTTAATATCGTGTCCCTTGGTCCATCCTTAATATTGTGTCCCTTGGTGCATCCTTATATTGTGTCCCTTGGGACATCCTAATATCGTGTCCCTTGGTGCACCCTTAATATTGTGTCCCTTGGTGCTCCTATATTGTTCCTGTGCATCCTTAATATCGTGTCCCTTGGTCCATCCTTAATATTGTGTCCCTTGGTACATCCTTAATATTGTGTCCCTTGGTACATCCTTAATATCGTGTCCCTTGGTGCATCCTTAATATCGTGTCCCTTGGGCATCCTAATATCGTGTCCCTTGGTACATCCTTAATATCGTGTCCCTTGGTACATCCTTAATATTGTGTCCCTTGGTGCATCCTTAATATTGTGTCCCTTGGTGCATCCTTAATATCGTGTCCCTTGGTCCATCCTTAATATTGTGTCCCTTGGTACATCCTTAATATCGTGTCCCTTGGACATCCTTAATATTGTGTCCCTTGGTGCATCCTTAATATTGTGTCCCTTGGTGATCCTTAATATCGTGTCCCTTGGTCCATCCTTAATATCGTGTCCCTTGTGCATCCTTAATATTGTGTCCCTTGGTGAATCCTTAATATCGTGTCCCTTGGTGCATCCTTAATATCGTGTCCCTTGGTCCATCCTTAATATCGTGTCCCTTGGTGCATCCTTAATATTGTGTCCCTTGGTGCATCCTATATTGGTCCCTTGTGCTACCCTTAATATCGTGTCCCTTGGTGCATCCTTAATATCGTGTCCCTTGGTACATATTAATATGTGTCCCTTGGTGCATCCTAATATCGTGTCCCTTGGTAATCATCAATATTGTGTCCCTTGGTGAATCCTTAATATCGTGTCCCTTGGTGCATCCTTAATATCGTGTCCCTTGGTGCATCCTTAATATCGTGTCCCTTGGTGCATCCTTAATATCGTGTCCCTTGGTACATCCTCAATATTGTGTCCCTTGGTGAATCCTTATATGTGTCCTTGGTGATCCTTATATTGTGTCCCTTGGTGCATCCTTAATATTGGTCCCTTGGTGCATCCTTATATGTGTTCCCTTGGTGCATTTTAATATTGTGTCCCTTGGTGCATCTGTAATATTGTGTCCCTTGGTGCATCTTAATATTGTGTCCCTTGGTACATCCTTAATATCGTGTCCCTTGGTGCATCCTTAATATTGTGTCCCTTGTGATCCTTAATCGTGTCCCTTGGTGCATCCTTATATCGTGTCCCTTGGTGCATCCTTAATATCGTGTCCCTTGGTGCATCCTTATTATTGTGTGTCCCTTGGTGCATCCTTAATTCGTGTCCCTTGGGTGCATCCTTAATATCGTGTCCTTGGTGCATCCTTAATTGTGCCCTTGGTGCATCCTTAATATCGTGTCCCTTGGTGATCCTTAATATCGTGTCCCTTGGTGCATCCTTAATATTGTGTCCCTTGGTGCTCCTTAATATTGTGTCCTTGGTGCATCCTTAATATCGTGTCCCTGGTGCATCCTTAATATCGTGTCCCTTGGTGCATCCTTAATATCGTGTCCCTTGGTGCATCCTTAATCGTGTCCCTTGGTGCATCCTTAATATCGGTTCCCTTGGCATCCTTAATATCGTGTCCCTTGGTGCATCCTTAATATCGTGTCCTTGGTGCATCCTTAATATCGTGTCCCTTGGTGCATCCTTAATATCGTGTCCCTTGGTGCATCCTTAATATCGTGTCCCTTGGTGCATCCTAATATCGTGTCCCTTGGTGCATCCTTAATCGTGTCTTGGTGCATCCTAATATCGTGTCCCTTGGTGCATCCTTAATATCGTGTCCCTTGGTGCATCCTTAATATCGTGTCCCTTGGTGCATCCTTAATATGTTGCCCTTGGTGCATCCTTAATATCGTGTCCCTTGGTGCCCTTAATTGTGTTCCCTTGGTGCATCCTTAATATACGTGCCCTTGGGCATCCTATATTGTGTCCCTGTGTGCATCCTTAATATTGTGTCCCTTGGTGATCTGTAAATTTGTCCCTTGGGATCTGTAATATTGTGTCCCTTGGTGCATCCTTAATATTGTGTCCCTTGGTGCATCTGTAATATTGTGTCCCTTGGTGCATCTGTAATATTGTGTCCCTTGGTGAATCCTTAATATTGTGTCCCTTGGTGCACCCTTAATATTGTGTCCCTTGGTGCATCTGTAATATTGTGTCCCTTGGTGCATCCTTAATATCGTGGTCCCTGGTGCATCCTTAATATGTGTCCCTTGGTGCAATCCTAATATCGGTCCCTTGGCATCCTTAATATGTGTCCCTTGGTGTATCCTTATAGTGTCCCTTGGTGCATCCTTAATATTGTGTCCCTTGGTGCATCCTTAATATTGTGTCCCTTGTGCATCCTTAATATTGTGTCCCTTGGGCATCCTTAATATTGTGTCCCTGTGCATCCTTAATATTTTGTCCCTTGGTTTATCCTTAATATCGTGTCCCTTGGTGCATCCTTATATCGTGTCCCTTGGTGCATCCTTAATATCGTGTCCCTTGGTGATCCTTAAGATCGTTCCCTTGGTCACCTTAATCGTGTCCTGGTGCATCTTAATATCGTGTCCCTTGGTGCATCCTTAAATCGTGTCTGTGATCCTTAAGTGCCCTTGGTGCATCCTTAATATCGTGTCCCTTGGTGCATCCTTAATATCGTGTCCCTTGGTGCATACTTAATATCGTGTCCCTTGGTGCATCCTTAATATCGTGTCCCTTGGTGCATCCTTAATATCGTGTCCCTTGGTGCATCCTTAATATCGTGTCCCTTGGTGGCATCCTTAATATCGTGTCCCTTGGTGCATTTTAATATCGTGTCCCTTGGTGCATCCTTAATATCGTGTCCCTTGGTACATCCTTAATATCGTGTCCCTTGGTACATCCTTAATATTGTGTCCCTTGGTACATCCTTAATATCGTGTCCCTTGGTGTATCCTTAATATCGTGTCCCTTGGTGCATCCTAATATCGTGTCCCTTGGTACATCCTAATATTGTGTCCCTTGGTACATCCTTAATATCGTGTCCCTTGGTTCATCCTTAATATCGTGTCCCTTGGTGCATCCTTAATATCGTGTCCCTTGGTACATCCTTAATATCGTGTCCCTTGGTACATCCTTAATATTGTGTCCCTGGTACATCCTTAATATCGTGTCCCTTGGTGTATCCTTAATATTGTGTCCCTTGGTACATCCTTAATATTGTGCCCCTTGGTGCATCCTTAATATTGTGTCCCTTGGTGCACCCTTAATATTGTGTCCCTTGGTGCATCCTTAATATTGTGTCCCTTGGTGCATTTTCGGGGGCTGATTTTGGCTTGTAGATTCGGTGTGCTCTATCCATTAGTAATTCCTGTGGTGAGGCGTTGGGTACTAGTTGGGTACTAGTTCTGTTAAGTAGTTCGTTAGTTCGTTAGTTTTGACTGTTTCTGGGATGCCTCTTACTTTCAGATTATTTCTTCTGCTTCTGTCTTCTAAATCAGCTGGTTTTAGCTTTAGTGTTGTAGTGGTTTTGTCTAAGTTGTTGTGTGCATCCACCAGTGAGTTGAATGCATCTGTAAATTCCTCCATCTTTTTTTCAGTATCGGCGCCATCTTGGATTTTGTCACACATCTCAGTCTCTGCAATGTAAAAGTCGGTAAGTTTGGCATTTTTGTTTTTTTCTCCTTGCATTTTGCCCATATTTGTTGCCAGTATGTTCCGGTGGCCGGTGGTTGGCTTTGGGAGTTTCCTCGGTAGTTTTTTGTTGTGTTAAACCCTCAGTTTGTGGAGGAGCTCTTTCAGTGAGCTGCCATCTGCACTGGGAGTTAAGCCACGCCCCCAAGGTTTTTAAACTGATTTTAATAGTTTACTACTACTAATTTATCTGTTGTATTCAATTAGATCAACTGGACTTGAAATGTAGTTCTTGAAGACGTTTCGCTAGTCATCCGACTGGCTTTCTCAATTCAGAATGACTTGTACAAGAATCTGTGGCAATTATGTACCCTGGAAATCCCAATTAGCATATCACAGCCAGGTGTTAAGGGGTGTGATTAGATAGTGGCTAAGAGGTGTATAGGAACGCCCAGAGTAAGGTGTTAAAACAGCATTGTACATGGCAGACAGTTGGTGTCGAACCCCCCACCTCTATTTGGCTTGGTTTCTTTATTTTCACATAAATGGCCTCCTTAACACCTCTCTTGAACCAGTCACGTTCCTTCGCCAGTATGTTAACATTACAATCTTCAAGGTATGTCCTTTATCTCTTAAGATGCAGATACACGGCTGAGTCCTGATAAGGATGCACCAAGGGACACAATATTAATGATGCACCAAGGGACACGATATTAATGATGCACCAAGGGACACGATATTAAGGATGCACCAAGGGACACGATATTAAGGATGTACCAAGGGACACAATATTAAGGATGAACCAAGGGACACGATATTAAGGATGTACCAAGGGACACAATATTAAGGATGAACCAAGGGACACAATATTAAGGTTCGGTAAGATATCTATGTTAACTGTACAGTAGTGGTCTATTAACATTACAATTCACTGGGGGATATTATAGTTAATTTGGTAGGATATTCTATGTTAAATGTCAGTAGGTTATACCATTACAACTCCACTTGGGGGGGGATAGTCTAAGGTAATTTGGTAGAGATCTATGATAAACGGGTCAGTAGTGGTTATACATGTACAATCTCACTTGGGCGGAATGATAGTTAAGTTGCGAGATATTTCTATGATAAACTGTCAGTAGTGTCATACATTTACAATCTCACTTGTGGGATATGATCATTAATTTGGTAGATAATCTATGTTAACTGTCAGTGTGGTTATACATTACAGTTCTCACTTCGTGGGGATATTATAGTTTAATTTGGTAGAGATCATGATAATGCAGGAGTGGTTATACATACAATCTCACTGTGGGGATATTATATAATTTGGTAGATAGTCTATGTCACGTCAGTATGGTTACACATGTACAATTCACGGGTGGGATATTTATTAGTTTAAGGTGCGTAGATATTCTATGATAACTGTCCAGAGCGGTATACCATTACAATCTCACTTGTGGGATAGATAGTAATTTGGTAGATATTCTATGATTAACTGTCAGTAGAGGTTATACATTACAATCTCACTGTGGGGATATTATAGTAAAATTGGTAGCATTCTATGTTAACTGTCATAGTGGTTCTACAGTACAAATTCACTTTGTGGGGATATTATAGTTAATTGGTGATATTCTCTGATAACCGTCAGTAGTGGGTATAACATACAATCTCAATTGGGAGGATATATAGTTAATTGGAGATATTCTATGATAACTGTCAGTAGTGGTATACATTTTTAATTTGGTGTACCGTGTTGTATGTTTGTAATATTCTAGGAGGGCAGTTTAGGTTTGGCGGGGGGGCCTTCCTGTACAGGAAAAGCGGGTACCTACATATTTGGTTATCGTTTGTAATCGGGGAGGATTGAGCTTTTACAACACCTGTAAAGATTTTGTGTGTAACTTTAAGACAACTTATAAGAAAAATGGAAAAATACATGAAAATTTGCAAATTTTTTTATTGTTTTTAATATTTTAACGATAATTCCAGTAAATTTCCAGAAAAGTTAGAAAATTCTGTTACCATGTTAAAGTAGGAATTTGTGCTGAAAAAAAAACAATGGATAATATTCCTGATTTACTGCAAGGGTTTCCTACTGTAAAATAGTCTAAAGTTCAGACTATCTGCTTTTTTCAATTAATGGGACTATAGTAACATTAACCAACCTTCTCGTATATTTCTTATATTCTTCTATATACTTTGTTTGGTTTTTGCTTTTGGTGCTTTTTTTCTATGCTCATTAAAGCCTATTGTATCATGGGCTATATCTATATCACATTGTTTAGCATGTCCTTAGTAATATACCACATGGATATCACGTGATTATAAATGTTTATCTTTCGTTGTATTGGTTATTTTGTACACGTATGTATTGATGCTTTATCCCTTTATTATTGATTTTAGAGGTTACGGTAGTGTCTTATGATAACTCCTCCCCAATACTTACCTAGTAAGGTGAGACCGTTAATTGGATGGGTGGTGGCCAGCTAATCCTGTCCCATCAAACGCATTTGGAGTTCTTGATTTTATGCTTTGATGTGAAATAAATTTAATTGATTTAGAAGATTCGTGGCGCCAATCCAGGTAGGAATTTTCTGGTCTTAGAGTACATGCTGTAAGGGATGACAAGGTTGAGAGGGTTTTGGCGCCATGGATCATTAGGGGTCAAGCTTCACCTACGTATAAATCCGACTAGTACTCTTATTATAGATTTTTGTGGATCTACACACATTATGTCATGTTTGCCATTGTTCCAACTTGTGAATAAATTCCCAAGACGCAATTCTTTTAGACCTTCGCGTTTTTTAGAAATTTTAAGGGAAAAAAAAAAAAATTGAAGAAAAAATACTAATCAATGGTCAAAAAATCTCCAGCAATTTACCTGAAATTAAACGGTTCCTATTATTATGCCACAAGCCTTGTGTGCACAGGAAAAACAGGAAAGCACAATTACTTGTAATAACCAATATAGCGAGAAAAAAAAAAAAAAAAAAAAAAAACCAACCCTGTTGTATTTTGGACATCTCTTTGTCAGTTTTTTCAAACTGAAACACCCCTCAACTAAAGAAATATATAGTTTTAGAAATACACCCTGCAAGGCACATGTTGGGGGATAAAGATCTAAGGGGGCACCTCAGGGTTCGTACTAGCGGCCACGACGTTTTAATGTTTATAAATGATTTAGAAGGGGGCATTAAGGCAAGGGTCCCTCCTGTTGGATATTAGGTATGTTGTCCTCTGCGCTGCAGGATTAGAGATGTCCGAACTTCGCAACAAATCCGGTCCACTTGAGGATCCGCGAATTTTCGAAAAAATATTTTTTTTCAGATAAAAAAAAAAAAAAAAAAATATCCTTCAAATTATGAGGATTCTCGTTATTTTCGAAGTTCGAAAATACGAGTTTGTAAATCTCTAATTCGAAAATTTTCTAAAATACGTATTTTAAGAAAATACGAGTAATCCTCGGTAATTTAAATTTCGAAAAATACGTATTGACGGAAACTAAGAGGAAAGCCTGGTATTTCGAAAATTTTCGAAAATTAATAGAAGTGCGTATTTGAAAAATACGAGAATATCGTAATTTCAAAAATATTCAAAAATACGAGAAAATCCGTGGTTCGGTAAGTTCGGAGAGAAGGCGGAAAAAAGAAAAATCCAGAAATACGCCGTCGGCGAACGGATTAAATCCGCGGGCGGATCAGGGTCGGATCCGCGAACGGCCCTCCCTATTCAGGGATTTAGTAGGTGGATTGATAGGTGGGTGGTTTGTCTGCTGCAGAGCCTGGGTTCCACTGTGTATTTAAATGTCAAAAACTCCATCACATCTAATAAATATATAAATATATAATAGTAGTAGTGCTGGGAAGGTTCTCATTTCATCCAGGTCATGGTATATCAGGTGATTCATTAGATAAAACTGGACTTGAAATGTTAGTTTCTTGAAGAGTTTTCGTTAGTCATCCGACGGGCTTTCTCAATTCAGAATCACTTGTACAAGAATCTGTGGCAAGTATGTACCCTGGAAAATCCCAAATTAGCATATCACGCAAAGGGTTCACATTAAATTCAGGAAAGGAAGAGGTACAAACACAAACAAAAACTGGATTTTGGATGCTTGGTAGAAGTTAAGGAAAATGGTTAAAACTGGGAAAGTAGAGGTTACAGAAACCAACACACAACAGATCAGTATTTGATGTTTGAATCCCCACCACCCTTTAGACACAAGTGGGGAGGCATCAGAACCCTGCAACACAGAGCCGAGAACATCCCCACTGCACAGAGCGAAGGCTCTAAAGAAATTGGACATCTAGAGGAGGACCTTAAAATTGTGGATATCCAGGGGACTGGGCCTTTGTCAAAAGAAGTAGAAGGAAAAGAAACGAACACGAATACAAACAGTGAAGGGGAGAAAAAGCAAGACAGGAGGAAGAACATGGTCATCCCATATGTAGCAGGGGTCTCCGAAGAAAAAATTAAGAAGAATGTAAAAAAAACAGTGTTATCCTGCTGCTTTTTAAACGAAACAAACACACTGAGGCAGGCATTGGTACATCCGAAAAGACCCCAATACCAAAACACAATAAAAGCGACATCATATCTATGCAGGCAGTGCAGTGAAAGACTGCTCTGATTTGTATGTGGGGAGGACCAAAACAGCAACTGCATCAAAACGTAGGCCCCAGCACAGAAGAGCAATTCCTCGGGTCAGGACTCAGTCCGTGTATTGCATCTTAAGGATATAAAGGACATACCTTGAAGATTGTAATGTTAACATTACTGGCCGAAGGACGTGACTGGTTCAAGAGAGAGGGGTTAAGGAGGCCATTTATGTGAAAATAAAGAAACCAAGCCTAAAATTAGAGGTGGGGGGTTTCGACACCAATCTGTCTGCCATGAACAATTGCTGTTTAACACCTTACTCTGGGCGTTCCTCTAACACCTCTTAGCAACTATCTATTCACACCTTAACAACCTGGCTGTGGAATATGCTAATTGGGATTTCCAGGGTTACATAATTGCCACCGATTCGTGGTACAAGTCATTCTGCATTGAAAGGAAAGCCGTCGGATGACTAGAGAAAACGTCTTCAAGAACTACATTTAAAGTCCAGTTGATCTAATTGAATACAACAGATAATAGTAGTAGTAAAATTTAAAATCAGTTTAAAAACATTGGGGGCGGTGGCTTAACTCCAGTGCAGATGGAAGCTCACTGAAAGGGCTCCTCCACAAATGAGGGTTTAACACAACAAAAACTACCGAGGAGGGGAAACTCCCAAAGCAACCACCGGCTCAACCGGCACATTACTGGCACAAATATGGGCAAAAATTGCAAGGAGAGAAAAAAAACCAAAAAAAAATGCCAAAACGTACAGACTTCTTTGTACATTGGCAGAGAAGAGATGTGTGAAAAAATCCCAAGATGGCGCCGCTACTGAAAAAAGATGGAGGAAGGAATTTACAGTGCATTCAACTCACTGGTGGAGCACACAACAACTTAGACACAAAACCACTAAAACACTAAAGCTAAAACCAGCTGATTTAGAAAGACAGAAGCAGAAAAATAATCTGAAATAAGAGGCATCCCAGAAAGAAGAAACAGTTCAAAACTAACGAACTAACGAAAATAATTAACAGAAAAACTCTTACCCAACTAGTATCCCAACGCGCCACAACAGGGGAATTACTAATGGGATAGAGCACACCGATCTACAAGCCAAAATAAGCCCCGAAAAATGGCACCAAGGGACACAAATTAAGGATGCACAAGGGACACCAATATTAAGGGTGCACCAAGGCGACCACAAATTAAGGATTGCACCCAAGGGGCACAATATTAAGGATGTACAAGGGACACAAGATTAAGGATACACCCCAGGGACACGATGTATTAAGGATTTGTACAAAGGGACACAATATTAAGGCGTGTACCAAGGGACCGATATGAAGGAGTGTACAAAGGGGACACGATATAAGGATCCACCAAGGCGGGACACGATATTAAGTTACACAAAGGGACACGATATTAAGGAATGGTACCAAGGGACAATAGAAGGAATTGTGTTACAAGGGACACGATATTAAGGATGTACCAAGGGACACGATATTAAGGATTCTACACCAAGGGGACACGATATAAGGAGTACCAAGGCGACACAATATTAAGGATGTACCAAGGGACACGATATTATTAAGGATGTACCAAGGGACAACGATATTAAGGATGCACCAAGAGACCCACGATTTAAGGAGCACAAGCGGACACGATATAAGGATGCACAAGGGACACGATATATTAAAGATGCACCAAGGGATAGACACGATATTAAGGATGCCACCAAGGGCCACGATATTAAGGATGCCACCAAGGGATCACGATTAAGGAGCACCAAGGGACACGATATTAAGGATGCACAAGGGACACGATATGAAGATGCACCAAGGGACAAGATATTAAGGATGCACCAAGGGAACACGATATTAGGATGCACCAAGGCGACCCATATTTAAGAGCACCACGGGACAACGATTAAAGGGTTGTACCAAGGGACACCTATAAGGATGACACCACGGACACGATATTAAAGGAGCACCAAGGGAAACGATATTTAAGGAGCCACCAAAGGGAACGATCTTACGGAATACACCAAGGGACACAATATTAAGGATGCCACCAAGGACACAATATTAAAGGATGCACCACGGGAACACAATATTAAGGATGCAGCACGGGACACAATATTAAGGATGAACCAAGGGGGACACAATATAAGGAGGCACCAAGGGACCGATCTGAAGATACACAAGGGACAACGATATGAAGATTGTCCAAGGGACACGCTATTAAGGATGCACCAAGGGAACCATAAAGGATTGCACCAAGGACACGATATAAGGATGCACCAAGGGACACAATAGTACAGATGCACAAGGGACACAATATCAGGGTGCACCACGGACACAAATTAAGGATTCACCAAGGGACAACAATATTACCAGATTGCACCAAGGGGACAAAATATTACAGATGCACCAAGGGAACAATATACGGATGCAACAAGGGACAACAATATTACCGATGCCACCAAGTGGACACAATTTTACAGACGCAACCAAGGGACACAAATATTAAGGATGCACCAAGGGACACAATATTAAAGGAGCACCAAGGGCACGATATTTAAGTATTGTACCAAGGGAGGGAACAATATTAAGATGCACCAAGGGACACGGAATTAAGGATGCACCAAGGGACACGATATTAAGGATGCACCAAGGGAACACGATATTAAGGGATGCACCAAGGGACACGATATAAGGATGCACCACGGGACACGATATATAAGGATGCCACCAAGGGGACAAGAGATTAAGGATGCACCAAGGGACACGATAGTAAGGATGCACCAAGGGACACGATATTAAGGCGGGAGCACCAAGGGGGACACGATATTTAGGATGCACCAAGGGACACGATATTAAGGATGCACCAAGGGAAACGATATTAAGGATGCACCAAGGGAACGATATTAAAGGATGCACCAAGGGACACTCTATTAAGGATGGCACCAAGGGGACACGATAAAGGATGGCCCAAGGGACACAATATTAAGGATGCCACCAAGGGACACTGATCTTAAGGATGCCACCAAGGGACACGATTTAAGGATGCACCCAGGGACACATATTAAGGATGCACCCCCAAAGGACACCGAGATAAGGATGCCACCAAGGGACCACGATATTATTAGGATGCACCAAGGGACACGATATTAAGGATTGCAAACCAAGGGGACACATATTAAGGATGCACCAAGGGACACATATTAAGGAGCCACCAAGGAAACGATATTAGGATTGCCACCAAGGGACACAATAAATTTTTTTTTTAAGGATGGCACACGGGAAACGCTATAAGGATGCACCAAGGGACACGCTATTAAGGATGCACCAAGGGACAGATTAAGGATTTCACCAAGGGACACAATATTAAGGATGCCACCAAGGGGACACGAGACTTAAGGATTGTGTACCAAGGGACACACACATATTAAGGATTGCACCAAGGGACACAATATTACAGAAGATGCACCAAGGGACACAGATTACAGATGCACCAAGGGACACATATAAGGATGACACCAGGACCACAATATTAAGGATGCACAAGGGGACACAATATTAAGGAGCACCAAGGGACACGATATGAAGGATCACCAGGGACACAATATTGAGGAGTGTACCAAGGGACACGAATTAAGGATGCACCAAGGGACACGATATTAAGGAGCACCAAGGACACGAGATTAAGATGCACCAAGGGACACGATATTAGGTCACCAAGGGACACAATATTGAGGATTGACCAAGGGATCACGGATATTAAGGTACTGCACCAAGGGACACAATAAAGGATGTACCAAGGGACACGCTATTAAGGATGCAACAAGGGCACACGATATTAAGGGTGCACCAAGGACACAATATTAAGGATGCCACCAAGGGACACAATATAAGGATGCACCAAGGGACACGATAAAGGATGGACCAAGGGGACACGATTAAGGAGACCAAGGGACCACGATATTAAGGAATTCACCAAGGGACACAATATTAAGGATGCCACCAAGGGACACGATATTAAGGAGGACCAAGGGACACGATATTAAGATGCACCAAGGGGACACAATATATAAGGAGGATGCCCCAGGGACACAATATTAAGGATGTACCAAGGGACACGATATTAAGGATCTGTACCAAGGGACACAATATAAGGAGGACAAGAGGACACGATATTAAGGATTGCACCCAAGGGACAACAATATTAAGGAATGCACCAAGGGACACAATATAATGGATGTACACAAGGGCACGATATTCAGGGATGTGATACAAGGGAACCACGATATTAAGGATGCACAAGGAACACGATATAAGGATGGCCCCCAAGGGACACGAATTAAGGATGTACCAAGGGACACAATATTAAGGAGTACCAAGGGACACAATATTAAGGATGGACAAGGGAGACAGATATTAAGGATGCACCAAGGGACACAATATTAAGGATGCACCAAGGGACACAATATTAAGGGGTGGTGCACCAAGGGACACGGATATTAAGGATGTAACAAGGGACACCACTAGTAAGGATGGTGTACCAAGGGACAACAATATTAAGGATGGACCAAGGGACACGATATTAAGGAGGCCACCAAGGGACACGATATTAAGGATTCACCAAGGGACACAATATTAAGGATTTTGCACCAAGGGACACAATATTAAGGATGTACAAGGACACAATATTAAGATGTACCAAGGGACACAATAGTAAGGATGGAGCAAGGGACACGATATTAAGGATGCACAAGCGGACACAATATTAGGATGCACCAGGGACAAATATTAAGGGGTGCACCAAGGGACACGATATTAAGGATGGACCAAGGGAACACGATATTTAAGGAGGTACCAAGGGACACAATATTAAAGGATGTACCAAGGGAACGGGGGGATTAGTAAGGATGGTTGTACAAAGGGACACGATATTTAAGGATTGCAACACAGGGAAACAATATTAAGGATGCACCAAGGATCACAATATGAAGGATTTGCACCAAGGGACACGATTATTAGGATGCACCAAGGGACAACCATATACAGGATGTACCAAGGGACACGATTATTAAGGATGCACCAAGGGACACGCATTAGGATGCACCAATGGACACGAGATAAGGTGCACCAAGGGACACAATATTAGGAGCACCTAAGGGACACAATATTAAGGGTGCCACCAAGGCGAACACGATATTAAGGATGTACAAGGGACACAATATGAAGGATGTACCAAGGGACACCAATATTAAGGATGGACAAGGGGCACGATATTAAGGAGGAGCACCAAGGGACACAACTATTAAGGATGCACAAAGGGACACAATATTAAGATGCACCAAGCGGACACAATATTAAGGAATGTACCAAGGGACACAAATATTAAGGATGTACCCAGGGACACCAAATTAAGGATGACCAAGGGGACACGATATTAAGGATGCACCAAGGGACACAATATTAAGGATTTGCACAAGGGACCACAATATTAAGGATGCCCAAGGGACACGATTATTAAGGGTGCACAAGGGACACGATAGATTAAGAGGTACCCAAGGGACACGATATAAGGATGTACCAAGGGACACGATATAAGATGTACAAAGGCGACACGATATTAAGGATTGTACCAAGGGGACACGATATTAAGGATGGCACCAAGGGGACACAATATTAAGGATGACAACAAGGGACACCGAATATTTAAGGTGCACCAAGGGACAAGACTATTAAGGATTGCACCAAGGGACACAATATTAAGGAGGTACCAGGGAGCACGATATTTTAAGGATGCACCCAAGAGGGACACGATATTAAGGAGGCACAAGGGAACAACAATATGAAGATGTACCAAAAGGACCCAATATAAGGATGCACCTAAGGGAACACCGATAATTAAGGGATTGTGATACCAAGGGACACGATATAAGGATGACACCAAGGGACACGATTATTAAGGATGCACCAAGTGGACACGATCTTACGAATGTACCAAGGGACACAATCTTAGGAATGTCCAAGGGACACGATATTAGGATGCCACAAAGGGACACGATATAAGGATGCACCAAGGGAACGATATTAAGGAGGCACCAAGGGACCACGATTTATTCAGGGATGCACCAAGGGACACGATCTTAAGGATGCACCATAGGGGACACGATATTACGGATGTCCCAAGGGACACGATATTAAGGATGTACCAAGGGGGACACGATATTAAGGATGTACCAAGGGACACATATTAAGGATTGTACAAGGAACACGATATTAAGGATGCCCAAGGGAACAGATATACGGATGCACCAAGGGAAGGGACACAATATTAAGGAGTTGCACCAAGGGACACGATATTAAGGGATGAAAAAGGGACACGATATTAAGATTGGCACCAAGGGACACGAATTAAAAATGCACCAAGGGACACGATATTAAACTGCACCAAGGGACACGATATTAAAAGACACCAAGGGACACGATTAGTAATGGATGCACCAAGGGGACACGATATTAAGGATGCACCAAGGGACAACAATAGTAAGGATGCACCAAGGGACACGATCGTAAGGCTGTACCAAGGGACAGATAGTAAGGATGCACCAAGGGACACAATTTAAGGAGTGCACCAAGGACACGATTATAAAGGATGCCACCAAGGTACACAATCTTAAGGATTTACCAAGGGAACGATATCGGATGGATCACCAAGGGACACGCTTATAGGATGTACCAAGGGGACACAATATTAAGGGATGTACCAAGGGACACAATATTAGGTTGTACCAAAGGGAAACGATATAAGGGATGCCCCAAGGAACACCAATCTTAAGGATGCACCAAGGGACACCGATATTAAGGATGCACCACTGACACAATATTAAGGATGTACCAAGGGACACGATTATTAAGGATGCACCAAGGGAACCGATATTAATGGATGCAAAGGGACACAATCTTAGGATGACCAGGGGACACGAATATTAAGGATGCACCAAGGGACACAATATTAAGGAGACACCAAGGGACACAATATTAAGGATGTACCAAGGGACACAATATTAAGGATGCACCAAGGGACACAATATTAAGGATGCACCAAGGGACACAATATTAAGGATGCACCAAGGGACACGATATTAAGGATGCACCAAGGGACACAATATTAAGGATGTACCAAGGGACACGATATTAAGGATGTACCAAGGGACACGATATTAAGGATGTACCAAGGGACACGATATTAAGGATGTACCAAGGGACACGATATTAAGGATGTACC
>CM033469.1:487373-519373 GCA_019447015.1 Hymenochirus boettgeri
GAAAGGAGGAGGGGGGAGAAGTGTACAAGGTGACAGCGATATTAGATGCACCAAGCATTAGGATGTCCAAACACGTATTAGGGTACAAGGGACAATTAGATCCCAAGGGACACAATATTAGGATGCACCAAGGGACCAATAAGGATGTTACCAAGGGACAAATTACGGATGTACCAAGGGACCACAATATTAAGGATACAGGGCATATTTGGTGTTACAGGGCAATATTAAGGATGTACAAGGGCACGATTAAGGACCCAATGGGAGATTTCAGGATTGTACAAGGGACACAATATTAAGGATGCACCAAAGAACAAATAAATGTACAAGCCCAATAATTTCCCAAGGGAACACATATTAAGGATGACCGCCACTAATAGGATACAAGCGATATTAAGATTGTCACCAAGGGCACAATATTAAGGAATGCACCCAAGGGACACGATATTAGGATTGCCCAGGGACATAGATCAAAGGGACGATATTAAGGACACATGCGACCACATAGGACACCAAGCCGATTTATTAAGATTCACTTTTTCACAATGAAAGAAAAATATTTATTTGCAATGAGGAAAAATAGACTCCAATCCAGAAATAAACAATACAGATATTCAACTAACCTATCACCAGCCACAATGGCAGCGAGAAAACATTATATGGAAATGACAAAACCCTCAGAGAAGACAACCTTTATCTATATAAAGGGGATTCACAACCAAACTCATATATTAGAAACGACATAACTCACAAACCAACACCACCTGAGGGGGGTCTGTAAAGCTGCTTAAAATCATGGAAAACTATAAAGGCCCAACAAAACCCAAGGACCCCTCGCCACCTCAGTCTCCCCAAACAATGACACCGGAGTGGAGAAGAGAAAACCGGGTAATAGTTGACTTTTAAATATCCGGAACTTTTATAAGGAATGGACATTAAAATACATTGGGACAAAACAGAACTAAGATAGACTATTTACCTAACAGACAAAAACAATCTAAAACAAAACAATAGGAGTAGGGGGAGGGGAGAGGGAAGGAGAGGGAAAAAGAACAGATGGACTTTATATGGAAATTACCAGGAACAAAACTTTAGGGAAAGCAAAACCCAACCAAGCCGATAAATACTGCCAGAGTGGCTCACGTTATGCTACCGCAAAATCTAACCAACGACAATGAGGTGAAGACCTCTTCTGTCTCTGCCCCCCGTGCCTCCATATAAGGAGATAATATGCGTTTATAATTTGTTGCTTAATATGACAAAAATAGGAACATTGTTTTATCTCTAAATGGGAGATAATGGAAATACTTTTTTTTTGTTTGTTTTTTTGTTTGTTGTTTTTTTGCTACTACTCCCCTTCAGGTGAAACCCCGTGATAGTGTGAATACCAACCACACGGAGATGAAATCATTATTAGTTTTGAATGGGAAAAACTGGACCCTTTTCTTTCCAATGTTAAGTCCAGATAAAAATAACTAAAGATTCTGTCTAAATGCTTAAAATATCGAACAAAATTGTTTTGAGTTGGGGGGGTTTTGTGTTTTGTGTTTTTGTTTTGTTTTTGTTTTTACCTCATTAGTCATGGATTAGAGATGGCCTGTTTCGCGGACCCGGACATCCCGATCCCTGCGGATTTTTTTTTTTATCCCGAAAATAGAGTAATCTCCGTAATACGAGGATCTACGGTTACTTACGGGATCCGGAAAAACGAAGATCCTCGTAATTACGAGGATTCCCACGTATTCGAGGATTCCGACGTATTAATAGTATTCTCCCGTAATTAACGAGACTACCCGTAAAAACGAGTATTCGTTTAATTTTCCAAGACGGAGCAACCCACATGATCCAACTTGAGCCAATGGCAGCTCTCATAGTTACGGAAAGCTCATGTTTTTTTTACGGAAGATCTTCCGTCTCGTTTTTACGGGAATCCTCGTATTTTCGAAAAATACTGTTTTTTTAAAGTCACGCTAGCGGACTGTACTTTTTAGGTATTGTTGGCATTTATACGTGCTTCTAAGGCCATTACCCAGGTCCCTGAGTGGTTAAGTGTACGTTACCAAGGCTATTTAGACCACTTTTAATGCGGATTTTGCCGAACTTTCATTTTAATACGTTTTAACGGGTTCGCTCGCGGATTTTCGAATTTTCGGATTTTTTAGAAAATCCGCGGATCCTCGCGCGGACCGGATTTTTCGAAGTTCGGACATCTCTAGTCATGATATGCTTACAATATCGAACAAATTTGTTTCTTTTTTTTTTTTTCTCTATGTTATTACATAATATGCTGATAACTCCTGAATGATAATGAGAGAACAACTGTATAGGCGGCGGGGCAGCGAGGGTGGGGAACCGCCCCTCACAACCAACATAAAGGAGGGGGGATGGGAAGAAAGAGGGGAAAAAAAAGAAGGGAGAGGAAAAAAGATGAGATAAGATAAGATAAAAAAAAAACGGGGCCCCATCTGCGCTGCTCAGGCGAAACTAAATTGATATGTTGATGATGTCATATATACAATTTTTTTTTTGTTTCTCCCTTTGAATATGTATATATGGTTATAAAAATGTTATTTGTTTGAATATATATGTATACAACACCTATGATATGATTAAAAATAAAAGGTATATACTAAACACATTTCCGAACACAACAAACACAAACTTCCTCAAAAAAAACCAACCATTAAAAAACCCACTAAAGACCACTACTAAACCCCCTAAACACTAGATAGCTCAGAGGAAACCCATGGAATGGGAACACCCAAGAGCTTACGAAGTAATAAAACTCAAAACCATATGAACCCGACAACACACAATTACCCCTCCCCCTCCCATACCCCATCCAAAGGTTCTAGCAGAGGAACAACAAAAAAAGAACACCATTTACAAAACTACAACTACTCAAACAACATAAAAACAACTAACAATAAGCAAATACAACAAACCACAAAATGACAATAAAAATCATGACATATAATATTAGAGGACTAAACTCCCCATTCAAAAGAAATTCCATATGGAAAGAAGCCCAAATAAATAATATAGATATCTTATGCAAACAGGAAACAGACTTCGCATAAAGCAAAAGTCCCTCCTTTAAACACAAAAACTACCCACACATATTTACCTCATCGAACGAAAAAAAGAAAGCAGGCATAATCATAGCAATAAGAGATACAATAGCATTCCAACTCAAAACACAGAAGATACATCATAATTTCAGGTCTCATAAACAACAAACCAATAACCATAGCAACTATATACACACCAAATAAAAAACAAAATAAATTCATTAAAAAAATAATAACAAAAACAAAACGACACACAAACACAAATACAATAATATGTGGAGACATTAACCAAACAATTGACCCAGAAAGAGACACAGCAAACTCAACCCCCCCCCCCAAAAAAACCAATACATTAGCCAAAACCCTATTGATAGAAGACCTATACGACAGCTGGAGAAGCCTCAAACCTCTAGAAAAAGATTATACATACTATTCAAAAACACACAACTGCTATTCAAGACTAGACCTAATAGTGACCGACAAATGGCTATTACAACAAATAAAAAAAGTAGAGATACAACCCAGAACAAGATCAGACCACTCACCAGTCATTGCAACAATAGAAGAAGAAGAAAACATAAAACCAGACAGAATATGGAGACCAAACTCATACCTACTACAGAACCCAGAAAAAAAGAAATAATTGAAGAACACATTAAAGAATACTTTATAATAAACAATACAAAAGACATAAACACATACACTCTTTGGAATGCACATAAAGCATATATAAGAGGAATGATAATACAAATCTCATCCACACAAAGAAACAAAGAGAAAAACAAAGGCATAACTTACTCACCCAAATCAGAAAATTAGAATCATCCCATAAAATCGCACAAACAAAACAAACTAGAGACGAACTAGACAAACTAAGACAAGACCTACATAACCTGGATCTATATAAATTTGAAAAACAAATAAAAAGATTACGAGCAATACACTATTCACAAGGAAACAAAACAAGCAAATATTTAGCAGAAAAATTAAAAACAAAGTCACTCAAAACTAAAATAGCATATATATACTATGAAAAAAATTAAAAAATAATAAACCCTAAACATATAACAGAAGAATTTAGCAAATATTACCAAAACTTATACAACCTAAAAAATAACAAACAGATACATATACCTACAGAGACAGAAATAAATCAATTCTTACATAAACTAAAATTACCAACAATAACAGAAGAAGACAATAAAATATTGAATAAAGAAATCACAATTCAAGAAATACAACAAACAATCAAAAATCTACAAAAAAACAAATCACCAGGACAAGATGGCTTCATCAACGAGTATTACATAACATACAACCAAATACTAAACCCAAACCTACACAAAATGTACAACGAAACAATTAGATCAGGCAAATTCCCAGAAGAAATGATTCAATCCCTACTAATACCAATTCTAAAACCAGGAAAAGACCCATCAATAATTACAAATTACAGACCAATATCATTAATCAATTCAGACATAAAAATATACTCAAACTAAAAATCCAGAAGCTTTATTCTTTATTAGCTGGGAGTTGGAGATTTCCAAACATCTGAATTGCCACCATATTTTTATGTCTGAATTGATTATATGATATTGGTCTGTAATTTGTAATTATTGAGGGGTCTTTTCTGGTTTTAGAATTGGTATTAATAGGGATTTGAATTTGTGAATCTTTTTCTGGGAATTGCCTGAGCGAATTGTTTCGTTGTACATTTGTGTAGGTTGGGGTTTAGTATTTGGTTGTTATTGTATGTTAATTGTAATACATCGTTTGATGAAGCCATCTGTCCTGGGTGATTTGTTTTTTGTAGATTTTGATTGTTTGTTGTATTCTTGAATTGTGATTCTTTATTCAGATTTTGTGTCTTTTTATGTTGGTAATTTTTGTTTATGTAAGAATTGAGTTTATTCTGTCTCTGTAGGTATATGTATCTGTTGTTATTGTTTTAGTTGTATAAGTGTTTGGTAATATTGCTAAATTCTTCTGTTATATTGTTTATGGTTATTATTAAATTTTTTTCAATTGTTATATATCGTATTAGACTTGAGTATAAACCGAACCCGAGTATAAAACCGAGGTGTACCCAATTCAGGTAAAAATCCTAATAAAGTTATTGACCCGAAGTAAACCGAGGGTTAGAAAACTTGGCATCAAAGATGTTTTGGAAACTAACACACTCCAGCTAAATAAAGCTGCTGGGGAGTTGTAGTTTACCAAAATCTGAATGTCCACCCTCCACTTGGCATTCAAGATGTTTGGAAACTACAACTCCCAGCTATAAAGCACTGGGAGTTGTATGTAGTTCCCAAACATCTGAATGGCCATCCCATCAGCTACATCTAATGTAGATACTTAGTTACTGTGACTTATCACTGTGGCACTTATCCTGTGGAATTCTCCCTGTGGAATATTTACTGGGACTCTTATCCATGTGGAATCTTCTCCCTGTGGAATCTTACTCTGTGGATCCTTATTCTCCCGTGGACTAATATTCGATCCCTCGATGTGGGACATTTCTTGATTTATCTGTGGGCTCTTCACATCCAATACATCCTGGCAGGTACGGAGTTTATCGGCATTCCGGCAGCGCGCGCCCATCCTGTACGGGCGCGCCAGCTGACGTCATGCCCGGCGCCGGGACTTGGCGGCCGGGGCAGTGACGTCAGGCCGGCGCGCCAGGCCAGTGCAGAAAAGATTGCGCGGCTGCCGGAAGGCCCAGGTAAAGGGGTTGACTCGAGTATAAACCGAGTCCGAGTTTTCAGGCTGATTTCAGCCTGAAAAAACTCGGTGTATACTCGGTATATACGGTATGCTATTTTAGTTTTGAGTGAGTGAGCTGTTAATTTTTCTGCCTAAAAAATTTGCTTTGTTTTTTCCTGTGAATAGTGTATTGCTCGTAATCTTTTTATTTTTGTTTTTCAAATTATATAGATTCTAGATTATGTAGGTCTTGTCTAGTTTGTTAGTTCTTCTCTAGTTTGTTTTGATTGTGCGATTTTATGGGATATGATTCTAATTTTGATTTGGGTGAGTAAGTTATGTCTTTGTTTTTCTGATTTTTTTGGTGTGGATGAGGATTTGTATTATCATCCTCTATACTAGCGTTATGTGCATTCCAAAGAGGTATTGTTATGTTCTTTTGATTGTTTATTAAAAGTATTCTTTAATGTGTTCTTCAATTTTTTTGTTTTTTGTTTTGGGTTCTGGAGTAGTTTTAGTTCCATATTTCTATCTGGTTTTATGTTTTCTTTATTCTATTGTTGCAATGACTGGGTGAGTGGTCTGATCTTGTTTGGGTTGTATTCTCTATTTTATTTCTTGTATTTGTAATAGCCATTGTTATCGGTCACTATTAGTATAGTCTTTGAATAGCAGTTGTGTGTTTTGAATAGTATGTATAATATTTTTTTAGAGGTTTGAAGCTTCTCCACCATGCGTCGTATTATAGTCTGCTATCAATTGGGTTTTGGTTTTGGACTAATGTATTGGTTTTTGGGGGGGGGTGGTGTTTTGAGTTGCTGTTGTGTGTCTCTTTCTGGGTCATGTTTGGTTAAAGTCTCACACATATTATTGTATACGTGTTGTGTGGTCGTTTGTTTTTTGTTATTATTTTTTTTAATGAATTTATTTTGTTTTTTATTTGGTGTCTATATTTTTGCTATGGTATTGGTTGTGTTTATGAGACCTTGAAATTATGTGGAGTATCTTGGTTGTTGGTCTGTTTGTTAGTGTTTTGAGTTGGAATTGCTATTGTATCTCTTTATTGCTATGATTACGACCTTGCTTTCTTTTTTTTCGTTCGATGAGGTAAAATGTGGGGGTAGTTTTTTTGTGTTTAACCCTTTCCCCTGCCAAGATCGTAGATTCACGATCTGTGCTTGTGAAAGACCAAAACTGCCCACAGATCGTGAATATACGATCTGTGGCTTCCACCCCTCACAAAAATGTTTTTTCCCCCTGCTAGCGGCGCGTAGGGGGGCAGCATTAGATTCAATGCCCCCCTAACCCCCCGATCCCCCCTCGGTTTCGTCCAACCGATCGACGGGGGGAGATGGAGGGAGGAGGATCGGGAGATATCATACCTTTAAGCAGTGACTGCATAGGAGCTGCGGTCCACGTGGAGTTGGGGAGGAGGAAGCTGAATGGGAGAAACCCGGTGTGAATTCACAGAACTTCTCTCCTTCACCGTGTCTTCCATATGTAGGTACCCTGGTGGTCTAGTGAGGTACTGCAAGCTGATCTGCATTTCAGATCAGCTGCAAGTACCTGTATAGCACAAAGCTGTCCAAGCTGACAGCTGTACTATACATTTGTGAATGGAAATCAAAGTTCCATTCACAATAGGAGGTTTCTAAGTCTGTGCTACTAGCGAAGATTTTCCTGTAGAAAAAAACATGGGGACAGAGATCAAAATTTGGTGATCACTTCTTCACCAATTATTGATCTTTGCCAATGAATTGAAAATCACTTCCTGGAAAAAATGATTTTTCCGGGACAAGTTATGATGATTTTTTCCGATGGATTTCGAATTGGGAAGAAAAACGGGCAAAAAAGGGGGAAATGCACACAAAAAAATCTTTAAGTGATACACAAAACACCTTTTTTTTTTTTTTTTTTTACCCTAAAACTATAAAATAGCAAAAAAACTTTGTCTCTCCAAGCTTCCCAATGTCCCCGAGGTGATAGCGGTTAAAGTAACACGCGGATCATTTATTTATTGGATTTCAAGGGGGAAACAAGGCCTATTTTAGAAAGGCAATTTTTGCAGCGAGGGGGTACCAAAAAAAAGACCGGGAGTATTGAAATTTGTAGGATTCATTTAAAGTGTGCAAAAAACTTGTGTGACTCGCCGTACTAACTGGTTTTCACTAAAATACAACAAAAAAGGGGGAGTGGGGATAGGGTTGGGGGGGTGGGTTGTGGCGGTATTTTGTTTTGCGTTTTTGTAATTTTTTCTGTAATTGCAATTGCGCATGGATCCCATTTGAGCTAGTTGGTGGCCACCGTCTCCGTTTGCACCCCCACTTATGGCATACCGTTTGATTCAGGGCATGTGGGGGAGATGCCATTTAGTGGGTTTTTTACTTTGGCCAAGTGGGTTAGGTTTGGAGGGAATTTCAACCAACGGAGTCCTCTTATTTTATTTTTTCACAAAATCTCCTTCTAAAAACACAGAGTTCTATGAATAGCAGCGCTCTGGAATCTTCCCTATATAGAAAGCATGATACCATCACGTAGCTGAAGGTGTAGTAGCTTCCAAAAATTATAGTTTGTGGGGAGGGTGGGGGGTATTTCAAAATTGATTAGGCTGTTTCAAATTACAGGACACTGATTTTTTTTCTGTAATTACACTTGTGCATGTGTCCAATTTGAGGCTAGTTGGTGGCCACGTCTCGTGTTGCACCCACACATATGGCATACCGTTTGATGCAGGATAGTGGGAGATTGACATTAGTGGGTTTTTTGCGTGTCAAAAAGGGTTAGGTAGGGTTTCCAACCTTGAATCATCATTATTTATTTTTACAAAACCTTCCTAAAAACACGGAGTTCTTTGGATCACTGGGGTCTTGGAATATCTGCATGTATGATGAAAAGCATGGCACCGTAACGTGTGAAAAGTTGTGTTGTATTTGAGATTCCAAAAATATATAGTTTGGGGGGGGGAATGATTTCCATGTTTCAATACTGGTTTCCTTGAAAAAGTGTAGGCTGTTCAAAAAAAATACAGAGCACTACTTTGATTTTTTCTTTGTAATTGCATTGTGCATGCGTCCCATTTGAGCTGTTGGTGTCCACGTTCTGTGTGAGGCATCCACGCATAGGCATAAGGTTTTATTCAGAACATGTGGGAGATTAATTTAGTGGGGGGGGAGGGGTTCATTGGTGGGGGGCATTTCAAAGTTTTGCGGCTGTTTGAACATTACCGAGCACTTTGATTTTTTTCTTGGTAATTACACTTGTGCATGCGTCCCATTTGAGCTAGTTGGTGGCCACGTCCCTGTGTGCATCCACGCATATAGCATACGTTTGATCAGAAATGTGGGGAGAGGGAGATTGAATTGAGTGGGGTTTTTTTGTTGTCAAGTGGGTTAGGTGGATTTCACCTTGAATCATCTTACTTTATTTTCACAAAAAACCTCCTAAAAACACGGAGTTCGTTGGGATTACTGGGGTCTGGGGAATTCTTCATGTATGTATGAAAGCATGGCACGTACATGTAGCTGAAGGTGTTGTAAATTCCAAGAAGATATGTTTTGGGGGGGTGTGGCGTATTTGGGGGTATTATTTCTAATATAGAGGGGTGTTTTGTTTAGTCTGACAAAATCTGAAAAAAGTTGCTGTCAATTGGGCCATTGTTATTGGCCACTTTGTGGCTAGTTGATTCCATGTTTGCGTATGTAACCAGACATAGGGCATCCGTTGATTCAGGACATTTAGGAAATTGATATTTGGTAACTTTTTTTACCATTACTGGGATTTTGGCATGAGTTTCTACCGTTTTGAGAGGTTTTATAATTCAAAATTTTTAGAAAAAATTGCTGTAAAACTGTGAACTTTATACGAAAGAACTGCGCCCACACCAGTTGATGGTACGAAATGAACCAAACTACAGAATTAAATTCGTTAGTATAAAGGTGTTTTTGGATTCGAGAAATATATGGGTTTTGGGGGTTGTTTTGTTCTGGGGAAAAAAATTGCAGACTGTTCAAATTCAGATTTGACTGAATATTTTTGTGTTTCTGAGCCAGTGTGCATTGTTTCACTTTGTGTCTTTTGGCATTCACGTCCAATGTGTAACCACAACATATGGCATTGGACCGTTTGATTCAGGGACATTGGGAGATAATATTTAGTAACTTTTTTTTTAGATTCCATGAGGTTTTGGGCTGATTTCTACCTTTGAAGTTGTTTTTTGTTCATTTTTTCCGACAAATGCGAACTTCTACGAAGAACTGGCCCACACCAGTTGATGGATGACAGAAAAAACTACAGCGGTTACGTAGCTGAAGGTATGTAGATTCTGAGAATATATAGTTTTGTGGGGGGTTATTTCCAAGTTAGAGGGGGGTTCAGTTGAAAACATCTGGGAAAATGCTGTTATTGGCATCAATGCGCATGTTTTACATTTTGAAATAGTCGCTTCCACGTCCGTGTGTGTACACACATATGGCATACCGTGGCATATCGTAGGCATATGGCACACCTATGGGATACCGTTGATTCAGGACATTTAGGAGATTGATATTTTGGGAAGTTTTTGTTACATTACATGGGGTTTTGGATGTGATTTTGTAACTTTGAAATGTATTTTTCTCTATTTTCCAGAAAGAAAATTGTGTAGAAATACGAAAATTCTACGAAGAACTCGCCCCCACCAATTGATGGTATGAATTGAACGAACTACAGTGCTTACATGCTGAGGGTGTGTGTTCGATTTCAGAAATATATAGTTAGTTTGTGGGGGGGTATTTCTAAGTTACGGTGGGTGTTTTGTGGAAGAAAAAAACTGCAAGGACTGTCCAAATTCGCAGTGGCTCTAAATATATTCGCTGTTTCTGAGCACATCTGATTGTCTCACTTTGTGTTTTGTCTCACTTGTGGGCTTTCGGCTTCCACGGACGCTGTGCAACCACACATATGGCCATACCGTTTGATTCAGGACATTTGGGAGAGAGAGCAATATTTAGTAACATTTTTTTACATTCCATGGGGTTTGTGGTTTGGCATGATTTCTACCTTTTTGAATGTTTTTTGATGTTCATTTTTTTTGAAAATCTGGTTTAATAAAAGTGGCAAACTTTACGAAAAAGACCGCCCACACCAGTGATGGTATGAATGAAACGAACTACAACGTTACATAGCTAAGGTTACATAGCTAAAGGTGTGCAGATAGATTTCAGGAATTATAGTTTGTGGGGGGATTTTTGAGTGGGGGAGTGTTTTTTGTGGAAAAACTGCGACTGTTCAAATACAAAAACTGGCAAATTTTTTTTGCGGATACTGACATGGCAACTGGTCACGCTCTGGGTTAGTTGGCAGCCATGTCTCTGGGTTCACACCCATGAATGGGCATACCGTTTTATTCGGAGGGGTTAGGCTTCATATTTGAGATGCCGTTTGAACTTTCCTCCACAGTTGTTAGCTTGGAAATTTGCATTTGATTTGTTTCTGATTTTACAGTTGAGGAAAAAAAAAAAAAAAAGTAAATGTGAGAAAGTACCTTACAATTGGACGAAGAGGCTGCATCGGGTATCTGCATTTTGATCGAAAAACTAACCTCACTCGTAAAAAACCTGTGAGGTGTGTAGTTTCTAAAAAATAGTCTCACTTGTGGGGATATTTTAGTTAATTTGGAAGATATTCTATGTTAACTGTCAGTAAGTAGTAGTTTATACATTTTATTTGTGTGAATATTCTAGAAGGTTGCACAGTTTTTAGTTTGGGGGGGGGTCTCCTGTACAGGAAAAGTGGGTACCTACATATATCTGGTATCGTTTTTTGTACTCGGGGTAAGGGTTAGTATCAGAAGCTTTTAGAAACTTAGAACAGTAAGATTTTTGTGCGTAAACTTAAGAAACTATAAGTAAAAATGGGAAAAATCCATGAAAATTTGCAAATTTCATTTTTTTTACATTATTTACCCAAATATTCCAGTTAAAATTTCCAGAAAAGTTACAAATCTGTTACCATGTTAAAGTACACTTGTGCTGAAAAAACAAGTATAATATTCCTGATTACTGCAAGGTTTCCTACTGTAAAATATAGTCTAAAGCGATTAAGGGCAAAATCCCTGAAAATTCTTCTGGCAGTTAACGCAAAAAAAAAATGAAAATTCCTGGCAGTTGAACAGGAGGGGCTTTTGTTTTGCGAAGTGTGTTTCCTGGTATGCATAGGATATCTATATTATTTATTTGGGCTTCATTTCCATATGGAATTTATTTTGAATGGGGAGTTTTAGTCCTCTAATATTATGTCATGATTTTTATTGTCATTTTGGGTGGTTGTATTTGCTTATGTTAGTTGTTTTTTGTGTTGAGTCGTAGTTTTGGTTAAATGGTGTTGTCTTTTTTGTTGTGTTCCTGCTAGAAATCTTGGGATGGGGTATGGGGAGGGAGGGGGGGGTAATTTGGGTGTGTATTTGTGTGTGTTGCGGTTATATGGTTTTTGGTTTTATTACTTCGTAAGCTCTGGGTGTTCCCATTCATGGGTTTCCTCTGAGCTATCTAGTGTTTAGGGGGTTTAGTAGTGGTCTTTAGTGGGTTTTTTAATGGTTGGTTTTTTTTGAGGAAGGTGTTTGTTGTGTTCGGAAATGTGTTTAGTATATAACCTTTGAGATAATGGCAGACAAGGGCTGCGGGAACAGTAGAGGAGGAATAAAAGAAAAACGGGATGTATAACGGCAATAGATACAGCAAAGGGAGAAAAAATGAGGCGGGGAGATGAGAGACACGATGCAACATGAGCAAGGTCGGCCGGAGATCCACTGATGCAGAGACCAACGGGGGAGGGATAGAGGGCCAGCGTTGAGATGGGAAGGGTGAAGAGTTATATTACGGGCCTGAGTTGTTTCGGATACCCCTTTTGTCTTCCACTTCTCTTTTTTGGTTGGTATGTATCAACACTATTCCACGGGATTGGTTAATCACCTGACAGGGGCAGTGTGACAATGAGACAAAAAAACACCACACAGTTAGATATTGACACCTCCAACATATTAAGTTTAGTTTCCGAATGCGAGTTAGAGCAGATGAGGCCCCGGTTTATTTCAAGCTATTGTTATCTTATCTCTTATGCATCCTTTTCCCTCCCCTCTTTTTATCTTCGTTGTCGTACTATCTTTCCGGTGTTGGGGGTTGGAAGGGTAGCGTTCTACCCATCTGCGGGGGCCCCGCCGGCCGCCGCCCGAACACCTTGTCTTTCTCTTATCACCCACAGAGTTATTACGCATATTAAAAAATAATCCATATTTGGTTTATACGTCGCGCTCGCATTTGTTTCATTATTTGTCGCTTTGGTTTCGTGCTTTTTGCTCAGCCCCTCTCTTTTCCCTTCTTCTCCTCGCTTCCTCCCCTTTCCTTCCGGTTCTCTCTTTTCCTTTGTCGTCCCCCCCCCCCTCCCACACCACCCCCCCCCCCCCCCCCCTACTTGCGTTCCCAGCCCACCACTTCCCCAACACACACCCCTCCGTCCGTGTGTGGAGGCACACTAGCACGGGCAGGGCCCCACCCCACAGGGGCGGAAGGGCCCCCACAACACCCCCCCCACACCACCACAACCTCACATAAACCAACCAACGACCCAGGGGAAGCGCGCGTGTGCCCCCCCCCCCCGACTCCGAACTCACACCACCCCCCCCCCCCCTACCCCCACGACGATAGCCTCGATCAGCCCCCCAACCCACCCCCCCAACCTGAAATAGGAGGACCTCTCTCTTCCCCCCCCCGCTCCCCCCCCTCCGCCCCCCCTCACCCCCCCCCCCCAGCCTTTTCTTAGTCCACCCCCCGACCCCCCCCACTCAACCCCCCTATCTCTCTCTCACACGCAGTGATAGACACCACGACAGACAGATACCGCACCAGACCCACCAACATAACCCCAACAAAACCCACACAACCAAAACCACAACCCCCAACACACGGAAAATTCCGAGAGTCCAATTTCTCCCATTTCTGAGATACCCACCGTAGCCGGTTTTTTATCTTTTTGTTAACCCGACATGGACAAAAATAGTGAAACATTCCGCTCCATCACTGTTTATTATCACCCACCCTTATATGGAACCCCACACAAGACAACACACACCAAACCGCGCGCCACCACCCACAGGACCACCCGCACCGACCCCGATGCCCCCGCGACCACAGAGACTTATTAGATATGTAGCTTAAGTTTTTGCGTTTTTTGTGGTTAACCAAAAACCAGGAGCCAACTCTGGGCAGTTGGCCCCGTTTTTCGCGTTTTGGTTGGGTTTTTTGCTTTCCTTTTTTTTCACCGTTTTTTGGTCCCCCGGGAGCACCCCCCCCCAAGTAGAATGTGACCACCCACACACCCCCGACCTCTTCGTCCCACACTATTTACACTCTCCACCCCAATTGTTCAGTCCAACACCAACACCACCTGACACACACAGTCACCCCACCCCACACACACGACCCTCGGCCCAACCCAACCACAATACCCCCACCAAAGCACCATACAACTCACATCACTCTCCCCACGTTTTCTCTTTCCCCTCCCCCTCACCTCTCCTCCTATTTGTTGTTTATTGTTTTTAGGTATATATTATTTAGTTCACGTTTTGTCCAAATGTATCTTTTTTATGGTTCAGTTTCCTTAAAAGTCATGATATTTAAAGTAAATTAACGGTCTCTTTTTTTCTTTCCAATCCGGCTGTACCTTGGTGTATGTTTTTGTTGTTTTGCCTTGTTTAATTTTGTCTTGGGGGGGGAGAGGGGAGGGAGGGTGAGAGAGAGAATGAGGTTGGAGAGGGGGGGAGGGGTGGTGATAGGTGGGTTGGGGTTTCTTGTGTTTTTTTTGTTGCTTAATAGTTCCCTGTTTAGCAGAGGCTTTAGACCCTACTTTAAGGTGTGTTGATTGTGAAGAGTTATTTGCCGTTTATTAATTAATGGAAGTTTTGGGGGAAAATCCCCATTTTATTTTTATGTTCTGATAAGGTTTTCTCTGAGAGTTTTTTGTAATTTCCAATATGTTTTTTCTTGCCTGCCATTGTGGCTGGTGATTGATTAGGTAGTCTGGAATATCTATATGGTTTTATATTTTTCTGGGATTGGAAATATCTTATTTTCTCATTTTGCACAATATATTTTTCTCCGTGGATTGTTGAAAAAATTGCCAACCTTAATTTGTTGTCCCTGGTGCATTTTCGGGGGCTGATTTTGGCTGGTAAGAATTCGTGGGTGTTGCTCTATCCATTAGTAATTTCATTTGTGAGGATGGTACTAGCAGTTGTAATAGGTTCTGTTCCGTAGTTTCGTGTATTTAGTCGTGTCGGTGACTGTTTGGAGGCCTTCACCTTCAGATTCTTTTCTTCTGCTCGGTCTTTAAATCAGTCGTTTTTAGCGTTAGTGTTTGTAGTTCTCCACACATCGTGGGTTTTGTCTAAGTCGTTGTGTCCCCCAACCACCCGCCCCTCACACACCCCCGTTCCCTGTTCCGCCCGCTGCCCGCCCCACCCAAACACAACACCCCCCCCCTCCACCGTACCCCCCCACACCCCCCCTTCCCCTCCATCCTTTTGTTCAGTCGTTGCCTGCCGTTCCCCTTCGTTCTCCCCCAACACCGCCCGCACTGACCCACCCAACCCCCCCCCCGCTTTTTTGACCTTCCCCCCCCCCCCCCCCCCCGTTTGGCCAGCCCCCACCACACCCCCCTCACACAACAAACCACCCCACCCAACACCACCCCCCAGACACCAGCACTCACACCACATACTTCATACCTGACATTCTTGTGTTCCCTTGAATGTGTGTTATCCCAGCATTCCTTTTAGAATGGCTCTGGTTACTGGGCAGTGTCGGATACTGGACTTTTTGCCATTATTTCAGTTACTGACAGTTTTGGTTCTTCTGTTTTTTTGTTTGCTTTGTAAGGGGGGGGTGCGTTTGTTTTCACTTGAGTTTAGCCCATTTGGTTTCGTGTTGTTCTTCTTCGTTTCCTTGCGTGTACTTTTTGTGGCCGTTCGTTTTTGTTTTGTTCCCGTTTTGTTTCGTTCTTTGTTGTTGCCCCCTTTTTCCCGGTGGCCACTCAACACCCAACCCCGAACAACCCACCAACAACAACACCGGCTAACCGCACCACACCTCCCAACCACCCTGCCCCCCTCCCCCGCCTGAAGCCCCCCCCCCGCTGGAGCCCCCCACATGAATTCCAGAGGATGTGTCGGCGCCATCTTGGCCAATTTTGTCACACATATCCAGTCTCTGCCGTTTGTGTTGTTTTTTGGTGTGTCCCCCCCCAGTTGTCCCCGTTTGCCCATTCTCTTCCCCAGGAAACCCGACAAGCACTGAACACACCTCTCACAATATCCTCCCCTTCCCCTCTAGCACACTTCGAACCTCCCCCCCCCCCTCCCACTTCACTTGCCCATCTTTACCCCCCCGCTCCCTCAGCCCCCACCAGGACAGACTGATTACCACCCCCCAACCCACGGTGGAGGTCAGCCGTGGTTGGCCTTTGGGGAGTTTCCTCAAGTAGTTTTTGTTGTCCCCCCACCCTGTGTTAAAACCCCAGTTGGCTCGGAGGAGCTCGCCCTTCAGTAAGCTGCCCTCGCACTGGGAGTATAACCGGCCCCCCACCACCACCGGCCCCCCCAGCAGCTTATTGGATGGGACGGGAGTTGTCACGGTTTCAAACATCTGCTGTGCTATTGTAGCATACTTGCAAATAGGGTAAATGCCTCCTTTACCACACCCCCCACCCACACCCAACCCCCTTCGTGTATAAGTATGCACCCCTCCCCCCCCCCCCCCCTCCCCACACCCTCCCCGTTTTTTTTCCCCCTCTTGTTGTCCGCCGTCCCACCCCCCCCTTTTCCTTCCTTCCGTTTTTGTCTTCATTAAGACAATAAAACTATGTGGCATCAAGATGTTGGAAACGCACCAACTCCAAGCTTAATAATAGCCACGCGGGTGCGCTTTGTAGTTGTTCCAAACATACTCGAATTGCCAACCCCTCACTGCATCAAGAGTTTGAGGAACTTACAACCTCCAAGCGAATAAAGCATGCTGGGAGTTGTAGTTTCCAAAACTCTTGAATGCCAAGTGAGGGGTGGTAGCATTCAAGATGTTTGGAAACTACACCTCCCAGCATGCGGTATTAGCTAGGAGTTGTAGTTCCAAAACATCTCTGAATGCCAAGTTTCAACCCTCGGTTTATCCTCGAGGGCAACAAATTTATTAGGATTTAGGGGTTGAAATTGGGACCTCGGTTTATACTTCGGGCGGTTATACTCGAAGTATATACAGGACTATATAATGAGCTCAGAAGAGAGCATAATGTACCCAAAACAGGAATTCATATAAAGATCTACAAATACCCACAGCTCACACAAACACAAAAACCAAAAACATACCAAAAATAACTCCCGTACCAATAGGGGGAATATTGACAAAAACAACTTACACCAAAAGGAATATACATTTTATTATAAAATACTAACCAGAATCACAAGACTAGAAAACATTTTAACTTCTATCAAAATGGCAAAAGGACCTTAACAAATCCAAGAGGAAGAAATCCAAGGGGAAGGGAAAAAGAAAAGAAACAGACGTAACAGATATAACTCCATTAACTATCCAAATGCACAACCCCCACTGGCGAAACCGAAACAGAAAATACTATGACGAAAATGCACATAACACCATACTCAAAGCAAACTGGTATCAAGACACATCCCCAGATGCTGGAGACTATGCAAAAAACACAGGAACACTCTTCCACATTGGGTGTGGAACTGCCCCAAAATAAAAAAAAAAAAAAAAACATGGAACAAAATTCAAAATATGATCAAACATATTCAAAATAAACTTTACGCTAAACACCCCAAACTGACCACATAACCAAAAAACATAATATTTCATATACTACCGCAGTAAAATCCACTAATAGTCAAAAAATGGAAATCATCTCTCAAAGTACCTCAGTTAAAAGAAAAACACAATATACTATCTAAAAAAATGCATTCCGAAAAAAATGTGTATCATTCACAAAACAAACTTTGAAGGATTCTACAAAAAAATGGGAAATGGTGGGTATACGGATCCTCTATCAATGACTTAGTAAACAACCAAATCCGACAAAATAAGAAGACACAGAACACTGCTAAAGAAAAAGGAAGAAAAGAAAAACAAGAAGCAAACATACCAAGTTTGAAAAAGCCTCAATAATTGTTGAGAAAACAATGAAAAATATGCTTCCCCCCCCACCACAATGGATAACCCTTTGTCCCCCATTCCCCTACCTCCACATACCGCCCTCCCCATTTAATGTATTAAGATGATAGATACGGAAAGATAGGCAATGTTCCCCCCCTAACCAATATACTGATGTATGTAATGATTTACTTGAAACTAAAACTAATAAAACAGTATGTTAACAAATTTTTTTAAAAAAAGCATGCTGGGGTTGTAGTTTCCAACATCTGAGTGGGCAAATACTAGTAGGGTTACTGTGTGGGATTGAAAGAGAAACTAAGCAAAACATATACAGAATCCAGGAGGAGGGATCTATTGTTAAATACTGTATTAGTTTGATTGCGTCAGTGCCCTTTAATGGACAGCAGAATCAATACGTAGTCCCATACAGTAATCGCCATACTGGATTTGGTAGTTACGGTATGGAACTTACTGTATGGAATTTTCGCTTACCGTCCATTTAAGAGCAACTTGAAGCCTCAAAACAGCGGAATCAGGAAGCAGTAGTACGTGGGTTCATATTTATACCTCGGTTCTATACTTAGTCAATCATTTCTCCTTTTCAGCGTTTAAAATTGGGTACTCGGTTTATACTCGAGTATATACAGATTTCACGAACTGTTATAAGGCCCAGTTCATTTTTTACACCCATTTGTTTTACTATTTAGATATAGTTTGCTATTATTTCTCCTTATTTTTTTCAACTATACCATTGGATTGATGGTAGTGGTCCTAGGACACACCCACAAGGGGTTAGTACCTTTTGAGTGGCACTAGGCTATTTAAAGCCCACCTGTGTTGTTCACATCACCCTGATAAGGGGGTGGTGTTACCCTCGAAAGTTGGTTACGTTGATCTGGCTT
This sequence comes from Hymenochirus boettgeri, assembly GCA_019447015.1. Taxonomy (NCBI): domain Eukaryota; kingdom Metazoa; phylum Chordata; class Amphibia; order Anura; family Pipidae; genus Hymenochirus; species Hymenochirus boettgeri. The sequence goes on from CM033469.1 coordinate 506,247, forward strand.
CATTTTTCTTTTCGATATTTTTAAATGCGATGTTCATATTGTTGGTAGGCAAGTCTTCTTTGTTCCTCCTTTCAGTATTTCGTGACCTTTGAAGTGGGGAAGTAGACTTTTTGCACCCACTGGGGGATAGGGTGCATATGGACTTTGTTACCATTTGCATCATACTTTACCCTTGCTAGTGTCTGGATGTAGTTTTTACTGTGCATTCCCTTTTCTTCCAAGACTTTGAATGGTCGGTCCGTTAGCTGCTGTCTGGGAGACCGGATGTCTTATCTATGCCTTTGTTTCTTTTTTTTATTGTATAAAAGATCTGCAATGTTATAGTGTGTTGTAAAACATTTCATATCCACTGTATTCCACCCCATGCTAAAAATACACACAGTAATTCCGACTGTGCACCAATAGGATGTTGCAAATTGAGCACAGCCCTAAACTTGTGCATTGGTCCATTTCAGTTGATTTGCCGACAGTGTGTCTTGCATTGCACCCTCCAAATGCCATTGTTAGAACAGGTGGGATGGGGAAAATAATATTAGTAACAATCCTCTAATTTATTTATGGGTTTATAAAAAAAAAAAAATGGCAAGAAATCCAGTTTTATTGTTATACTTATTTTTTTTAGGATAATGCATATAGCATGACGGTTGATTTAGGATAAACGTGTAATAAAAAGTGTTAATTAGTAAATCACTTATAAACACTGTTTATAAGTGATTTACTAATAAACAACTGTTCAGTTCCTCTGTGTTCCTTTGCTTGAAGAAAGGGCTGGGGCTGCCCGAAATGTCGCAGATTGTATGAAACAGGATATCGGATGTTTAAATAAAAAGTTTTTTACCTGCAAATAATCGTTGCTGCTGTAATGTTGGAGAAAAAAAAAAAATATAATTAATAACACAAAGAAAAAAGATAATCAATGCACATTCCTAGGCCCCCATACAATTATCATATTATCTGCACACTGGCACTTTATAAACAAGGGGGTTTTTTAGTAGACATTACTGGATCACATGAATGAAAGCCTCTTCCAACCACTTCAAGGAAACCCAAGTCTGAAGGTCCAAGTCTAAACCTTTCACATTATTTTACTTCAATTACGATATTAGCAAACTTTGCATCTAATTCTTGCCACTGGTTCCATATAACAGGCTCCTCTCCTTCCCCCGCAGCACGTTGGCTTTTTAAAATGAGGGAAGAGGCCATCAGTGATTTATATTAAAGGCAGAGAGGAACCTCCCATTAAAGGGGCGGGTTGGGGGTGGCTGGGTGCTATTACCACATGGAGGCTTGACCAAGCCTCCAATAGTCTGATTACATACAATACAAGAATTGTGGAGGAAAGGCACGCCAATTCCAATTTACAACTACATTTAGCGGAGGATAGTGCTACGATCTGGTCAAAACATTATTCAAACATAGAAAGCATAATCAATGCAACATGCTAGGCCCCATACAAATAAATTATCTGCACAAATGGATTACTTTATAAACAAAGGGGTTTTAGTATCATTTAACCTGTGGGGGGATCACATCAATTGAAAAGCCTTCCAAACCAAGTCAAGGTAACCCACAGTCTGGAAGGTCCTAGCGTCTAAAACCTTTTCAATTTCCCTTTTACTTCAATTACGATTAGGCAAACTTTGAATTTCCATTCTGCCAATGGGTTTCCATATAACAGGCTCTCCCTTGGTGCTTGGTCAAAGCCTCCATTGGTAATAGCACCACCAACACGACACCTTTAAAGGAGGTCCCCTGACTTAATTTATAAAGCACTGGATGGCCTCTTTTAAAAAGCAAAGGGCTAGGGGGAAGGGAGAGAGCATGTTTATTTATGGAACATGTGCAAGAATGAGAAATTGACAAAAGTTTGCTAATCGTAATTTGAAGTAAAGCAATGAAAAGGTTAGACTTTAGGACCTTCCTAACGTTTCGGCCCAGACACGAGCCGTTCTCAAGACGTACGGCTCGTGTCGGGCCACGAAACGGTCTGACTACGTGTATGGAAGAAAAGGTTTGAGATTCTGAAGATCCCAGGAGTGCTACGGTTTTTTAGTTAAAGCGATTTTATAGATATAGATATATAGATATATAATATATAGATATATTATATATATATATATATATATATATATAAAAGTAGTAGTATCCAGTGCACAAAGAAGGACTTTTCTTTATATAAAACAAAAAAGTATTATTCACACATAATTAAAGTGCTTACAGCGACGTTTCGGTCGTGGTTTATGACTTTATTCAAGCATTTTTTTTGTTTATATAACAGGAAAAGTCCGATGTGTGACTGGATTACTACCCTACTTTTATAAACTTCATCTACACATGCAGTAGACCAAGGCAATATAATTGTTGACGTGAGGTGCGACTTTAGACAAAACTTATATATATATATATTATATATATAATATATATATTGTTGTTCAGAAAATCTTTTTAAAAGCTATGAATTCTACGAAGCATATGGAATTCTGCAGTTTTAATGGTGTCTTGCTGCTCTAAAATTAAAAAAAAACCAGGTTTATTGAATAAAAATGGTGCTAAATTTTACCCAACCAATCAGATCTTTCAAATTGTTAATCATGTTACATAATAATATTTTTTCTATTTCTACTTGCAGGAAGTTCAATAAAAGATTACATCTGGTTGGTTGGGGCAAAATAGCACCATTTTTTAACAATAAGAAGCTGTTATTGATTCTCCCTGAAAGTGTTTTACACTGATAAAATTGTATTCTGTTTTTTAAACTGTATCTCTCGTTAGCTTGCTTTACTTATTTACCTGATGTTATTTTTCCCCACATGATTAAACTATTTTTTTGTTTATTGTACTTTTAGATGAGGAAGATAATTCAGAGAGAGATTGTGATCTTTGCTGATGATGCATTGTCACTGTACTCCATCATGGCTTGAGAAAATGGGGGAGGTGTGGGAGACATTCTTAGAAAACTTCCCAAGAGTAAGAAATATTAAATATGCAGAAAATTATTTTAAGATTAAAAGGACATCTAGTCCAAAATGTAAACTGTTTCTGTAGTTTTATACAGTCTCCCCTGTCCCCAAACCCCTACCACTGCCTTCATTTTGTAAAAAAAAAAAAGGAATTTCCCCCAGCAATCTTACTTCAAAAAAGCAGCTCGGGGAGCTCAGTATCACAGAGGAAGAACGTCAATCAAAATGACGTTAGGATGAATTAGCATGTACGCTCCTCCCCATGACACCCCCCTGTAGTAAATCTCATCAGCACAACCTTCTGTTTACAAAATGCACGTGCTGATAACTAGTCTAGTGTGGAGCGGCGCACAGAAGATCAGAGAAGGAGGAAAGCGGGGGAGGATCTGTAAACAGCATAGGCAAGCCGAGGAGGAATCTTTCGAAAACACTGCTTTGGAGTGTGCAGAGATTGATTCAATTAATTACCAGCCGAAGTTCAAGCTATCGCCCAAAATTCAAGATTTTAAGATAAGGGAAGAGGCGGGAGCGAGGTAAGGTAGGCGGTGCGCCTGATGATTTCTATTAGCAAATGAAAGACAGTCATGCATACATACATGTCACTGACGCCCTAAGCGCCGGGGGTGGATATGCTCTGTATGAACGGGAAGAAGAGAAAGGTGGAATTCTATTGTACAAACCTTGGATTTCATGATTTAATGTTAAGGTTCTTGTGGTAAGATCATGTTTTAGATGGTATTTCCAATTGGGATGGTACGTTTTTCGTATAATTGTTCTTTTAAAGGAATGTACACTGAAAAATTACTTGCATCATTTAATCTATAAGAATCATGGTAGCAGCAATTTCATGGTGTTGCATTGATGGTTGCTGACAATAATCCTAGTACTTGTTTTTTGCTCAAGCTCAGTCCCCCAAGCCCTGCCAGACTAGCTAACTCTCTGTGAGGCAGCCATAGTATAGGTTGAATATAGTATCTTGAGGTTGAATAAAGAGATAGTACATCCAGTCAAACCCCCATCTAGCAATATCCTCTTTTCCTGCCTCTAATATTGTTGATCCCAGAGGGAAGGCAAAAAAAAAAACAACCAAATTTATGAAAGGGGGTGAAAAAATTCCTTTACTGGCAATCGTAAAATTTCCTCTGGCCTGCTGGATCAACGCTACTTTATGATTACATACCAGTAACTTGCAACATTCATTGTTTGCAAGAAAACTCTCAGCTTTTTTTAAACTGACAATTGAGTTCTTTTTGTGTTTCATTGCCATAAACAACATCCACTGGAAGACAGTTCCATAAGCTTACAGTTCTCACATAATAAACCCTTTCCGAACTTGAAGCTAAACCTTTTTCTTCAAGTCTTAAGGGAGTCCTCTGACAGTTATATGGTGCAACATGCCCCAGATAGTTGTATTGTATGGCCCGGTAATGTGTGTATACACGTAATCATTCCACACGCAAGGGCCTTTCTCCAGCGTACATAATTGTAACTTTCCAGTCTTCTCGAATATAAGCTTCCCCAATCCCCTTATAATTTAGCTGCCCTTCTCTTGAACCCTTTCCATTCTCAAAAGATGTCCTTTTGTACACAGGATTCCAAATGCCACTGCAATTCCAAATGAGGCCTTACAATGCGTTGGGACAATAACACTTTCCTCCCTCAATACATACCTCTCTTTATACCAAAGACAACACCTGCTAGCTCTGGCTGTTGGCCGGCCTGGCACTGTAGATAGCTACCTTTAAATTTGTTATCCACCAAAAACTCTAAGATCCCTTTCCAACATGGATTCACTTAACACAGAGCCATTTTTGATAGCATGAGTAGCAGAAGAGTAATAGAAGATTTTTTTAACTCCAAAATGCATCAACCAGTCATTTATCAACATTGAATCTATCTGAACACACAGAAACCTTGTGACAATTGTCCCAACTTCCCAATCATTCATAAATAGATTAAATAGAAGCGTCCCCAACACAGAACCCTGTGGCAATCACTTTGCAATTTAGTCCAGAGATGAAGCCCCATTTACAACTAATCTCTGCATTCCTATTCATTGAACCAATTTTCTATCCATGTACAAATGTGACTATCCGGCACAGACCTCAGTTCTAAATTAGTCGCCTATGGAGGACTGTTATCAAAAGCCTTTGCAAAATCCAAGTAACTACATCTTACTGCTATGCAGGCTAAATTATATCATTTCCTCATAAAACCCACCAAGTTAGTTTGACAAGATCTATTACCCGGCTCTTCGTTGAACGACTAATACTTTTTATATTGGAATAACATCAGTCTTTCCAATCTAGAGGAACACTGATATGAGGGAATCGGCAAAAATCAAGAACAATGGGCCTTGATAAAAACTGAACTTAGCTCCCTAACTTCCTGAGCATGGATTTTATCAGGTCCAGGGAGTTATTAAATAATAACTTATTGTAGTTTACTATACTAACTTGCACTATAACTCTGTTTATATCTGTACTTGGATCTCGAAGTGTATACAAATGGAAAAAAGTATTCAAGACATTTGCTGTATCGCCATCCTCTGTAACTAACTTATTCCCCATTAATTAATCGGGTGCACATTCTCAGTCCTCATCTTATTACGATTAATATACTTTTAAAAAAATTAGGCGTTGTGAGCTTTGTTCAGCAATCCTAAACTTCATTATGACTTTTAGCTAGTTTTAGTGCTTTCTTACACTCATTGTTACAGTTTTATTAATCCCTAAGGGCAAAGCCACACTGCAAAACGGCTAACGCAAATCGCATGGGGATTTATTGCCCGATTCAGTGTTTGCGCATGCGTTTTTTCATTAACTCTTGAAAACCGAACGCGATGCGAATTTTAAAATGCGGAAAGAAAATCGCTTCGAACGCACCTGAAAACACTTTTCGGGGCGTTGCCCAACATTTTCAATGATATGAAAAAACGCAACCGCAAAAAGAAGGAACAAACGCCAGCAGTGTGGCCGAGGCCTAAAGGCCCTTTCCGTTCCTTGAACTTCTGAAAGGTGTTAAATGGCCTCTTTTTTTCCTTTCCATGTGATTCTTTTACATCGGAATTCAGCCACATGGGCGCGGATTGTATTTTTTTTTACATTATTTCCCACGGGTATAAAATTTGATGTTGAAGGCTTCTTAAAAATCCCCTTGAACGCGGTCCACTTCGGCTGGTCCAGTACCTTTACCTATAATACATTTTATCCCAGTGACATTCGACTAGAAGAGCTGCTTGGGGAAAAATTTGCCTTCCAAATTAAAAAAAGGCAAAAACACCCACTATTTCATGGTTCACTATCCATAAGCCTCCAGTTACCTTTATATTCTTTAATGCGCTCCACAATTTAGATATTACCAGAGCCACACAGAACTCCTTTTTTCTAGTAGGAACCTCAAACCACATGTGAGACAAAATTATCCCTGCAGCCAAATTCAGGAACTCATCGCCTTTTCTGTGATGGTTAGTTTCCACTACACCAATCAATGGTCAGGTTTAGGTTAATTAAAAGTACCCCATAATTGGCACACTCCCAAAAACTTGAGCCCTTGCCAACTGCATATGAAAGTTGACTCACCTCCTCTCTGCTAGCATGTGGCGCTTATAGCAGGACTACAAACAATGACATTAACCCGTTTTCCGTTGCCTAATTCCACCCAGATTGCCTCCAACTAACAGCCATATCGCCAGTGTATCACTGCGTGCGTTGTAAACGTGGCTGTCAATTCTTGTTTTGTAACATAAACAATACTCCTCCCTTTTCATTTTTCTCTGTTCCTGCCTAAACAAGGCATATCCTTTAAAGTTACAGCCATGCTCTGTGAGAACTGTCAACTACGTTTCTCTATACCTATTACCATCATATTCTATTGCTATATATGCAGCATGTTTTGCCTAGCCACCATAATTGGGCCAAATGCTACACAGAGGCAGATTTTGCCAAAATATACTTTGTGGTGTTTTCTGAGTTTGATTCCAACCGTGGACATCTTATCTGCAAAGAGTTTGTATGTGCTTGTGTGGGTTTTTTTGCGTTGTTTTAGACGTTTGATTTGTGTTTTTCTGTTTTTGATGAGGGTTGTGTGTCAAATATAGTGCTTAGTTGTAACGAACCTCTTCTGGGCAGGCCTTCTGTAAGTGAATACAATATAATTATTGAAGATGTTGGTGCTATATAAATCCACAAATAATCATAATAATAAATCATTATTTTAGATTATAAATGAGAAACTAAACCAAAAAAGTTTAAGAAATAGTACTGCCTCAACATCAATTCTTCAGAATGGAATATTCCGGCTCAGGGGCCGTTTTTCTGACCTCTATTGAGCTCTTTTTAGGTTCTGTTTGTTCCCCAAATCTGAAGCTACATTTTTCCCTTGCCTGACAGTACTTTTGCCTTGATTACTTACATTTCAGCACCTGTGTGATTTCCCTCCCACCCCTTACACCCGATGAGTATGAATATATTTAAATCATCATATCAAATTGGTGGTGCAGCTGATTACCTTCTAGTAGCAGTGTGTAGTTTGATGTATATAGTGTCTGGATCTGAAATAATATATGTCTCACATACGCATTTAATCCTCCACAAAGTCCGATATATAAACAATACATTGCAGATGAAAACATACAAGACATAGTCTGTAGCGGTGAATAGTGCAGGTTTTATTGCACAAAACATGCAAGCTAAATGTTTAAGCACCAAAAAAAAATTAAATTGAGGAAGGAAATGTGGAGTAAGAAAAATGTGAAAGGATGGGCGGGGTGGGAGGGGGCGTTTTTTTTTCTTTTTTTTTTTGCAATAAATATAAAATGACCTATTCACAGTTACAGACCCGGTGATTTGTTATGTCCCTGCAATGTTATTGTTTAAGTGTAGAGTGGCCAGTATTTAAAAACTGTGTGAAACCGCAGGTTTTGTTACTGTATGAATGTGGCAGGATACCATGCTGTTGAAACTACCGTTAATGATATTTTACGGTGCGGGCGTAGATTACATTCGCGATCGTACATTTCAAGATTTCCGATAGCGATCATAAATTAACGATTGCCAAGAAGCGATAGCTACCTTTATACATATTTGGCCGTTAATGTGAAGCTCTCTAGCTTCCATGTAAGACTGCAAAAATATTTAGTGGAGAAGGGTATCTCTTTAAAGGGGAATGTTGGAGGGTAGGAAACATTTTTTTTATTAACCACTATGGGGCCATGAACTGTAGGGGGAGGATAGTGAAGTAACCTGATCTTTAGCTCAGCTCTGTATGCAATGTATTTCTATCAGTTGTACCTCTTACAAGGGGGAATGTTGGAGGGTAGGAAGAGGTGGTTGTTATAGAAAACCACACCGTGCAGAACTGTAGGGGGAGGGATAGATGAAGTGAACCTGACTTTTTAGCGCAGCTCTGGGCAATGTCATTTCTCATCAGTGTACCGTAGTTAAAGGGAATGTTGGAGGGTAGGAATAGAAGAGTGTGTTTTTGATGCAGCTGTCTGTATTAAAACAACACAGCTAAGAAAATGCATTACAGAGAAAATGAATTGGCACAAGCTGTTGCTAGATCAGGGTCATTTATATTATGCTCCCACCTGCAGCACTGCACCATGGGGGGTTTCTGAGAAGGGTTTTTGACGTAGTATTAAAGGGGAAGTTGGAGGGTATGCCACTTGCAGCTCTGCACCATTGTTGTTTCTAATTTAAATTTAAATTTAAATTAAAATGAATAGGAATTATTGGAAGGGAATGGCCAAAATTAAGAGGTATGTTGAGGCGGCCAACATGTCAATAAAAACATGAAGAAGCAGATGGGCTTGCCTGTCGGGAAAGTTTTGATTACACTTGTGCATGCGTCCCATTTGAGCTAGTTGGTGGCCACGTCTCTCTGTGCACCCACCCATATGGCATACCGTTTGATGTAGGATACGTGGGAGATTGACATTTAGTGGGGTTTTTTGCTTGTCAAGTTGGTTTAGGTAGGATTTCAATCTTTGAATCATCTTATTTTATTTTTCACAAAACCTCCTAAAAACAAGGAATTCTTTGGATTTCTTTGGTCTGGAATTCTTCATGTATGTATGAAAGCATGGCACCGTAACGTAGCTGAAGGTGTGTAAATTCCAAGAATATATAGTTTTGGGGGGTATTTCTAATATAGAGGGGTGTTTAGTCTGACAAATCTGAAAAGTTGCTGTAATTGGGCCATATCAATGACTTAGTAAACAACCAAATCCAAAAAATAAGAAGACACTTCGGCCCTTCCTGGGAGAAGGGCCGAAGTCTCGCGAGACGCGGCGCCGGCGTGACGTCATAACGCCGCGTCGCGTCTCGTTATATAAGGCGGAGCCACGCAGTCACCAGCGCCATTTTAGCAGCGCTGGTGACAGGAGTAGGATCTCCCCCCCCTCCCCCCCCCTTTTGAAGGTTAATTTTAAAATTATTTAAAAAAAGTGTTTTAAAAAAAAAAAAAAAAAGGAAAAGGGAAAAGGAAAATATTATGTTGGTGGAAGTTGGAGTCATGGCTGGCGGGTACACCCTTGTTGGAGAGGTTTATGGAGCCGTTACATGCCCTCTGGCAAGACAGAGGTTGGCAGTCAAGCTGAGATCTACAGCTAGGTTGATTAACAACAAACATGGTTCTGGTAAGCAAGGGTGTACAGTGGTGGAAAAATATATGCAAATTAATAAAAGGCATATTTATTTAAATTGATTTAAATTTATTTAAATCATATGTAAATTTATTAATAAAAGCCGTGGCCTATTTTGTTACCCAAAAAGAAAACGTTGTCTGTGTCTTGATTATAGAGTTAACGTGTTAGAAGGGTAAGATGTATGGCTGACTGGGTCCTGCAAGTTGTTTTTCCCCCTCTGGGTCTGTAAGGTGATGCATTTGGGATTTATCAATCCTGGTGCCACCTACACCATAAATAACCATAAATGTGTTAAGTGAATCTCTAATGGAAAAGATTTGGGGGTTCTAGTAGTAGAACCCCAAAACTAGTAGTAGTATTGAGAATTACTGGTATTAATACATATACTGTAGTTCTGGTTGGTACAGGGTAACTATATAATATTGAGAATTACTGGTATTAATACATATAGGTAGTTCTGGTTGGTTACAGGGTAAACGATATAATCTTGAGAATTACTGGGTAATAATACATTATACTGTAGTTATGGTGATCCAGGGATACGATATAATATTGAGGAATTTACTGGTAATTAAACATATACTGTAGTTTGGTTGGTACAGGGTTAACTCTGATAATATTGAGAATTTAATGGTATTAATAAATATAATGTAGTTTGGTTGGTACAGGGGATTACTAAATATGGAATTACTGGTATTAATACATATACTGTAGTTCTGGTTGGTAAAGGGATACTATATAATATTAAAAAAATTACTGTATAATACCAACTGTAGTTCGGGTTGATTGCAGGATGATATATCTTGGACTTATGAATTAAAAATATACTGTAGTTCTGGTTGGTACAGGGGGATACTATATTAATATTGAGGAATTACTGGTCATTATAATTATACTGTAGTTTGGTTGGTACGGGGGGATATACATAATATGAGAATTACTGGATTAATACATATACTGTAGTTCTGGTTGGGTACGGGGGAGATACTATATAATATGTGAGAAATACTGGTATTAATACAGTATACTGCAGTCTGTTGGTACGGGTGATACTATATAATATTGAGAATTACGGTATTATACATTATACTGTAGTTCTGGTTGGTAACGGGATTGGATACTATGTAATATTGAGAATTACTGGTATTAATATCATATAATGTAGTTCTGGTTGGGACAGGGATACTAGTAATATTGAGAACACTGGTTCTATTACAATTAAAAGGCAAAGCCCTAATCACTCACTCAATAATCACTAATTCTCCAACTTGCCGGGAGGCAGACGGCTTATTTTAAATTGGCAGGTATCATACACCTTACTTTACAAAAGTTAAGCAGGTTTTTGTTTCGTTTTGTTTTTTAGGGTGGGGGTGAATGGTGGGGAAATAGGATTTGAACTCTGCCACACAATGGCTGGACCGATTTTCCAAAATTTCGGGGTGTGTGCGGGGACTGGCTGAGAACTAAATGCAGAAAAGCCACCAACCAACCCCGTTGTTGCCAATAAGCATAGTCTCCACTGTCACAATCCCCGCTTACATGCTGTACCAGCATCAACATTGCCGGAAAGAGAACGCTAATCCGAACACCCACGAGAACCCGTTCAATTAAACAGCGAAACATAAACAGATTCCTTGTGGTTGTTATAAATTACAGCATCCGGAATTAATTCTGCTTTCTTACATAAAAAGGTATTTCAATACTCTCCGCTGCGAAGCGCGGGGGTAGTTTGCTAGTTAATCTATACTGCAGTTCTGGGTTGGTACGGGGGATACTATATAATATTGAGAATACTGGGCTAAAAATATACTTTGCAGTTCTAGGTTGGTACGGGGATATTATATAATATTGAGAATACTGGTATATACATATACGTAGTTATGGTTGGTACAGGATACTAGAGACCGTATATACTCGACTATAAACAGTCTGAGTATAAACTGAGGGGTTACTAGTGTTAGGTTAAAAAAGGAGAAAAAAAACTATTGACTCGGAGTATATAAACCAAGGGCGGTTGTTGTGGTTGTTAGTTGTGTGTGGTTAGTTAGTACTGTGAACTTAAGTGTTTGGAAACTACAACTCCCAGAATTACTTTATGCTGGGAGTGTAGTTTTCAAACATAAGTGGCAAAATACTTACAAATAAGAGTAAAAAACTTTCTTTAATTTGTGCATTAAAGTAGGCACAAATAAAGAAGGTTTTACACTTTATTGTAAATTTGCCCCCCTGGTGTCCATGGGTATTCTCCACCTTGTCCGGCGGCGTCGCTCCACATGTCAGTGCGCATCCGGATGATGTCACTACTCGGCGCCGCAAAGTGAGAGGCGCCGGGTAGTGACATCATTCGGATGCGCACTGAGGATACGGATCGCGCGGCCGCCGGACAAGGTAAGAGACAGGTTGACTCGAGTATAAACCGAGGTAAGATTTTCAGGCTTTTTTTAAAGCCTGAAAACCTCGGTTTATACTCGAGTATATACGGTAATATAAAAAAATTACTGGTATTAATACATATAATGTAGTTCTGGTTGATACAGGGATACTATATTATATTGAGAATTACTGGTATTAATACAAATACTGTAGTTCTGGTTGATACAGGGATACTATATAATATTGAGAACTACTGGTATTAATAAATATACTGCAGTTCTGGTTGGTACGGGGATACTATATAATATTGAGAATTACAGGTATTTATACATATACTGTAGTTCTGGTTGGTACAGGGATACTATATAATATTAAAAATTACTGGTATTAATACATATACTGTAGTTCTGGTTGATACAGGGATACTATATAATATTGAGAATTACTGATATTAAAGGAACACTAAACCCCCAAAATTAAGTATGTCCCATTCGTTTCTATTATTCACAGGGAGGTGAGAACGCTTATTCTGCTAGTGGAGCGGCGTGTAAGGTAAGTTCCAGGTCCTCCGAGCGTCCTATTACTCACAGGGAGGTGAGAATAAGCGTTCTCTCCTCCCTATGAATAATAGAAACGAATGGGACATAGTTATTTTGGGGGCTTAAGGGGAGTTTACAGGTCCTTTAATACATATACTGTAGTTCTGGTTGGTACAGGGATACTATATAATATTAAAAATTACTGGTATTAATACATATACTGTAGTTCTGGTTGATATAGGGATACTATATAATATTGAGAATTACTGATATTAAAGGAACACTAAACCCCCAAAATTAAGTATGTCCCATTCGTAAGGGGAGTTTACAGGTCCTTTAATACATACACTGTAGTTCTGGTTGGTACAGGGATACTATATAATATTGAGAATTACTGGTATTAATACATATACTGTAGTTCTGGTTGGTATGGGGATACTACATAATATTGAGAATTACTGGTATTAATACATATACTGTAGTTCTGGTTGGTACAGGGATACTATATAATATTGAGAACTACTGGTATCTATACTAATAAAAGGCAAAGCCCTCACTCACTCACTCATCACTAATTTTCCAACTTGCCTCCACGGCAAGTTGGAA